>OZ034806.1:20420419-21020419 GCA_964028335.1 Altica lythri
GCTGCCACTGATGTTGATTCCTGGATTTCGGAAAAAAATTATATTCTGAAATCTCAATACCTTGAGGCCAAATTTTTTCATCCATCACTTTCGTTTTCATATCCGGGTGGACAGCAATTTTAAATGATTTGAAGGTCTTGTATTTATTTGTAATCTCCATACATGTGAATGTATCCTCAGGAAATTTAGTTTTTAGTAATTTGTTTAGATCATCTTCTGTAAAAGACGTTATAAACTTCGAAACAAAAATCCATTCCTTATTCGTCGCAACTATATTTTGATTGTTGGTGTCACATCCAACTATTACCTTCCGAACAGCAACGCTGTTATAGGAAGGTATTGTGATCGCGAAAAATTTCGATCTCGGGTTTTTAGCGGAAATACGCGTTTTAGGGTTCCCTGAGCCTAAAAAACCCAAAAATAAAAAATGTCTGTCTGTCTGTCTGTGTGTCTGTCTGTGTGTCTGTGAACACATTTGCGGCTAAACGGCTAATCGGATCGGAATGAAACTATAAAACCTTACTTATAATCACCATCGGAGGAATCTGATAGAATTTGAGTAAAATCGGCCGACCGGAAGTGGACGTTTACTCTTATCAAAAAATGGAATTTTTTGAAAATATTGGGTTTTTATATAGTTATTGGCAAAATATTTATACTTTGTGGAAAGAACATGTAATTTCCGACATTTTTGAAAGAATACATTTTTTTGATATTTTCATTAGTTTTCGAGATATTGACACTTTTATCAAAAACTGGAAATATGTGAAATAAAAATTGTGGATTCGCTTTTTTTAAACAAAAATTGGTAGTTATTATATTTTCAACATCTGACAGCTGTCAAATTATGTTTTGGCGTATTTCAACATTTAATTTTCTATATTTTGACATCTGACAGCTGTCAAATTATGTTTTTTGAGAGTATCAACTTTTGACTAGTGTCAAATTATTTTTTTTTATATTTTTGACATCTGACTACTAACTAATTAGTTTTTTCGATATTTTTGACATCTCCATACTATGGCCACTCCAATTCTACCACCCACTACTTGTTAATATCAGTCAGATTAGCTCCTTCTATATTTTGACATCTGACAGCTGTCAAATTATGTTTTTTGAGAGTATCAACTTTTGACTAGTGTCAAATTATTTTTTATATTTTTGACATCTGACTACTAACTAATTAGTTTTTTCGATATTTTTGACATCTCCATACTATGGCCACTCCAATTCTACCACCCACTACTTGTTAATATCAGTCAGATTAGCTCCTTCTATATTTTGACATCTGACAGCTGTCAAATTATGTTTTTTGAGAGTATCAACTTTTGACTAGTGTCAAATTATTTTTTTTTATATTTTTGACATCTGACTACTAACTAATTAGTTTTTTCGATATTTTTGACATCTCCATACTATGGCCACTCCAATTCTACCACCCACTACTTGTTAATATCAGTCAGATTAGCTCCTTCTATATTTTGACATCTGACAGCTGTCAAATTATGTTTTTTGAGAGTATCAACTTTCGACTAGTGTCAAATTATTTTTTTTTATATTTTTAATATCTGATTACTAACTAATTAGTTTTTTCGATATTTTTGACATCTCCATACTAAGGCCACTCCAATTCTACCACCCACTACTTGTTATTATTACACATGCTACTGTTCGGAAGGTCGTGTGGTGCCCACACCAAATTTTTTTTGTTTTGGAATATCTTTCCGGAGATGGTTTATCTAAATTTATAATATCGTTTATTTTTTGAATTTGTTCATTTCTCAGGACAGCTGCTGCAACATCCTTCTCACTTATTATGGCTGCATTTTTTTGTATTTGGTTTTTGGATTTCTCTACACTAATTTTACTGTCCGGTTGGTAAACACTGGTTTTGTTAGAAAGTGTTGCAACATCGCATTTAAGATCATCATTGTTAGTGGGTATAATCTGGTGTTTTATAATATCAAGAGATATTTCTAAGCTCCTCACTGAATTCTGTAACTCACCACATATTTTGCACATTATCACGTTTTTCTAAAAATGTACGCACTATATCACTAGTTTTAACGTCTTTTGGAATTGTCTTATTTAATAAAATCTCTATTAGATCGCTTTTCCGGAGCGTTTGACAGAGGATAACTCAGATTATTTTGAGAACCCTGATGTCTGTAAAACAAAGAAATATGTTGTAATTTCAAAGAGTGCGCATAATTAGTGCAAATATAATTAGTTTTGATTACAATCACCAAATATTAAACGCCCATTTTGATTATTTATGAGTGTTAAAATAATAGACCTTATTATCCTACCATAGTATAATAAGTCCTATTGACAAGGTTTTTTAAAATGTAAAATTTGATGTGTGTTTACAGCAAAAGACGCCATTGTTTTTAAATATTTTATAGTATTTCTTATTTATAATAAAATAGACTGTTACGACTTGTACACACTAACTGAAGTAAAGAAAAGAAAGGAAAACAAGTATTTTTCTCAGGGTAGTGTGTAAAAATAATTATTATTAGCTGAGCAGTTTCGGCCATCAACAGAGCTAAAAGTCCAAAGGTTAATCAATACACCTCCATCAAGGTGGCTGACCCAAAGTGGAGAAATTTGTCGAAATTTATTTCAAAATTAGGTGCATTTTAGGTGCTATTTAGGTGCGCAAAACAAAAATTAGGTGTACTAACCGTTTTTGAAATATTTACGAAAAACCATGGGCCAGCCAGCCTTTAACAACCTAGCTGACCCATAAGAAAAAAAAACAAAAAACAAGGATTAAATAATCTTTAAATTAGGTGCTAATTAAGTGCTTTTTAAAACACGAAACATAAAATAAAAAATTTAAAAATTAAACGTCTTAAAATTGAATATATTGATTATGTATGGCAAATTGCCACATTTCTTCTTGCACTTTGAACCAAAATGGACATCGGCAGTTTAAGAACAGTTAGAAATCGGTAAAAATTTCTTGTCCTGTAATTTTTTTAATGGATAATTCGGAAGGTCACCACAAAATTTTTTTTTTTTTTTTTTTAACTCGGACCGCTGAGCGAGACTTGCAACCGGTCATTTCCGGAAATGATGATTAATATAAAATTCACTTTGTCAGAGATTTAAGTGCTTATTAAGTGCAATAGTTTCACGAGCAAAATAAACTGCTAATGAGCAATTTCAACTGAAAATATTTGTCCAAAGTTTTCTTGCGTCTCAACTAAGAGTGTCAATCTGCACTTTTTAAGCACATGATCAAGATCAAGATCATTAAAATTTTCTTGTAATTCTATTACTTAATAATTCTCTCGTCCGAAATGAAATAATTTTTTTAATTTTTTTTTAACTGGGACTGCTGAGCTTGTTACCGGTCACTTCCAAATATAATAATTATTATAAAAAACTTTTTGTCAAATATTTAAGTGCTCAGTAAGGGCAACAGACTCAATAACAGAACAAACCGCTGATGAGACAAGTCAACTTGAAATTCTTAGCCTAAGTCTTAAACCAAGTGTGTCATTCTGCACTTTCTAAGCACTTAAAAACTGGTACAAATACCTACGAAATAATCCCATAAAATTTCCATAGTTTTTTTGCGCGTAGTTCCGATAATTAATTGACTTTAATCTGGACTTAAAACTTCTCTGCCGTTTTTTATCTGTACTCAAAATGAAGCGCACCTATTTTAATTACTCAAAAATTATTTATACCATTACTTTTCTCCTCCAAGACATTTCAACTAAAAAATTCGAACAATTAAAAAACTTCTCAATAGGTAATTATTTTTTTTATTTAAATTTTAGCTAGAAATGTTTTATCAAAGGTAATACCACGAGTCCTTAAAATTTTATCGATAAATTTTTAGTTTCCACGAAAACTTTTTTATTTGGAAAAAATACGAAAACAAACTGAAATGTGATAAAATCACGAGTCTGTAGGACGAGTGATTTTATCATATTCAGTTTGTTTGAGTAGGTAGTTTTGCCAAATAAAAAAGTTTGAGTCTGGAAAATAAAAATTTATCTAGTAAAATATTACAGGACGAGTGGTATTTAAGAAGATTATTTTTTGAACCATTCTGTACAAAAACTACTTTATTTAAAAAACTTCCTAGAACAACTTATATTTCATAATTAACACAAACGAAATGCCGTTACCCCTTCCTATTAACTTATCCTGTACACTAGATAGTATTGTCAGTTGTCGTGAGCGTCGTCAAAACAGGGTTAGAATTTGAATAAATATTTATTTTTATACCTATTTATACAATTATATTATTAAAGAGAAAATTACCAAAATAAAAATTATTAGGTATATCTATTTAAAGTTTACCTACAAGACCACATTTGCCTGTAGGCATATAAAAGTTTTAAATGCATGCAGAACCAGGAAGCAGGTTAGTTTTAAAGTACCTACATATTTGATTTTTCATTATCGTTTAGATGAATTGAATTGTGATAATAATAATAACAAAATATATTTCAGAATATTTAGATAATATAAATGAATGTTGATTTATAGTAAGGTACTTATAAACAAGAAAATTGATTGTTCAATATTGTTATTAAATTTTTGACAGTTCTATAATTTTATCAATACTAGTAAAACCACTAGTGGTTTTATCAATATAAACCGGAATGATTGGCTAGATTTCGCATAAAACATTGAAGATTAAGCGTTTTCATTGGACGAAATCACAAAATTGTGATATTTTGACAGGTGAAAAAAATAATCGAAGAGAAAAATTAAAGTAGTAAAACAAAGGACTCAACGAATGTCGAACTAACCTATTTAGCCCTGCTTATTTTAGAGTAGAGATCAAAAACTATCATTATTTTCAACAATTATCTCTAATTGTTATTTCAACTACTAACAATTTTCAAAAAATTATCAATTTTTCTATTAAAAAATATTTATTTTCAACACTTGTGCGCCGATTGAAAATGGATCAACCCTCGGAGATAAAATGGTTCGTTCATAAATGACAACTTTAATTTAAGAGGTATATCTCTCAAAAGTATATCTGGGTCAATTTCTTTTTCCTGGTTTTGGTCAAAACCCGGTACAATTGCGAGTAAGACGAAGTTCTCTGAAATGGAATTATAGAATAATTAGTCACCTTATTTAAGTGGTTCTCTCAGAATAAATCGTATAAATAAAAGTTGAATCAATTTTTACTATTACATTTTTGTAATTAATGAACAAATTTTAAAGAAACTGAATTAAAAAAAATTAAATTGTAGGCAATATAAGTTTTTCAACTAAAAAATTTTTTATTATTTGAAAAACAGAACAGCATTATTAGGAATAAACGAAATCATATTCATTTCTTAAAATGATGAATATATTTGCATTGAAAAAAAATCTATTTTTTTCCCATTGAAATTTCTTAATCGAATTTTTTCCCACTAAAATGCAATTTTTACCTGCTACTTCTATGGATGTTGTTTCTATAGAGGAATAGATTAAGCATTTGCTTGAATCTATGATAATATCTTGTTCCATAAGCTTATCTGGCGTCATAGATATCAATGAGTTTTTTGTTACATTCAGAGATGTATGCTTACGTAGTTTTTCATGACTTTTTTGACATCGTGTTCTCTCAACAAAAGAGGGTACACCCTGCAGTAGCTTTTGAGTCAACTCTTTAATAGTTGTGGAACAATCGACCATATAACATTGAAGTTCATCGTTACCTCGTTTGGGAAACAAATTTTTCAAAATATCAGCCCGAAGAAGATATGATTGTGCTGTAATTTTGTCTTTTGATTTGGTAACCAAATAGCAAAATGAATTTGCATCTGAGAATTTTTTTACAAAGTTCTCAAAAAATGTTGGTACAACATTTGATGTAACTAAAAGTAATTGGAATAGAGCATCAAATGCGCAAGTATTTATATAATCAATTTTTTGTTGCCCATCTCTAACAGCTTTCAATCGTTTATTGTCCCCTTTTTTCAAAATTGGTATTTTTTGCAGCTCAGACTTTGATGCAAAAGTTTGCGATGAGAATCTTTTCTTGAGATAACAATTTTTAGACTTAGCTTGCTTCTTGCTGGATTTTAAAATTTGTCCTCTTCAATTTTCCTGCTCTCTGGACTCAATAATCTGGTCAACGTTAGTTTGAGCACTACATTTGTTACATATTCGTGTTTGACCATATCCCTCATCACCATATGGTTTCGAACATAGATCAAGAGCATGCACAAATACACCACATACCTTGAAGCAGAAAAAAAACATAACATAAAAGCAATTATTTTTCTGAGATTATTAATTATCATGGTTCTTATAATTTATTGATGACATTTATCATATGATAATAACTTAAAATAGTACAAAAAACAAATCATTGCTGATAAAAGCGATCTTAATAATATTTTGCTTCATATGATCAAAATTTTTCTTTTAAAACTTACAATACATGTGTGACTTCCACTTGGAATATCTCCTTGCTCACATGCCGGACATCTATTAGATATTGTCAAAATTGTAGAAGATATTGATTCTCTTTCTAAAAATACAGGTTCAGACTCAGTATTGCATATCCCTGATTGCTGATTACATTTATTACAAAGATCTTGTGTTATGTCCTTCAATATAGGTGGCTGATTTAAAGCATTATTACAATCGTTGCAAATTAAATTGTTGTAATCTGATTTAAGAAAATCACTTGACAAGTCCTTAATTATTAGTTTACACAACTAAAATAAACGTATGAATTAGTTAAATAATATATTATGTATATATAACAATAAAAATTAGGTACATTTGCTTTTCTTACCATGCATTTACGAGTAGAGGTCACCGATGACGTATTTGGTGAATTCTCAAGTACACTGTTTGAATCATCACATATACTCAATGATGATGATGATGATGACGGTAAAGTAGTCTGATGAATTTCGTTCTCATGATTCTCATTGCTCACAAGCACATTGAATTGTTTAAGAACGCCATTAAGATGATCTACATGCAATTTAATAAATGCATCCAGGCGCATTGGAAGAGATTCATGTGCAAGTAAAATATTTTTTATTTTATTAAATTCGGATTCAACATGTGCACTAGTAGCGGGTACTCTACCGTAACCGAATTTATTGCGAACGATGCATGACCACAGCGGTAATAATTTTAAATCCTCTATTAGACGCTTAAAAAAAATTTTTAACCGATGAGCATTGACTCTTGTTCCAGGTAATCTCTGTATATTATAGTAAGCCATTTGTAATAAAGTATTTCCTAAATCAGTCCACTGATTATCATCAGTGCTGTTGGAACTTTTTTCTTGACTGTTTTCATCAAAAACATCACAATCATCATTATCACAATACATAGTGTTAGATGGCACTAAGTTTTCATCAAAACTATTTGTTAATAATTCCATCAAATAGTTTTTTTGTTTTTCGCACTCTGACAGCTCCTGAGAAGCAGTAGGTCCATCATTATCGCTCAACGAGACAACAAAAAGAGCATAAATAATATTTTTAGCTTCCTCAATATTTTCAGAAATAATAAGTCGCCCGATACAACTCAAATAAAATTTTCTCACTTCATGGCGTGTTCCTTTCAAGGAATTGGCGTAGGTTTTGATGAAATGTGCCACATCAATCCGGATATAGCATGGCGGCATGACATCTCCAGCCAGAGCATTAGCATACACACCGATTGAATTTAGAGTAGTAAATGACCTGACGCAAGCTGCCAGTAAAGCTTTTGACGAGTCACAAACTACTTCTTTCGGACAAGGCGATTCGGTATTACAAATCCACTCATTTAGCCAATGGGTAACCCCAACTTTCGCTGTTTTGACTTTAACAATGAACACCATCTGTGAAAATTGTTTATAGTCAAATCGAGTTCTAGTTTGCAGTTACGGGTGAAGATGTCACTACTATCACATCGTTTACATTTCCACTACTCTGTGGTTATAAATATATCGTGATTTTAGTGCATTTTCAGTCAGCGATTATGCTTTAAGCTCGCTGACGACAACATATACCTTGTACTGACGAGCCCCAATAGGGCGAAACCGGTCTACAACTTATGTTGTCCCTCTAACTGCAAACGGAATTTTTTGGCTTCAGTTTCCTATTGTTGAATTGCCTATCGATCTTTTCACTTCTGGGGTATTGATTAACCTTTGGACTTTTAGCTCTGTTGATGGCCGGTGTTAGGCCGAAACTGCTCAGCTAATAATATTTTTTTTACACACTACCCTGAGAAAGATACTTGTTTTCCTTTCTTTTCTTTATTTCTTATTTATGTTAAATTAATATTAATATTTCATGATTCAGATAACGTTTTTATTTTATATTACATTCTTTGTTAGATTGGCCATATTAACCGCACGTACCTTATTTTTGTTTTATATCAATCTTTAATGTATTTTGTTTTTCAAGAATCAAAAAGTTAATTTCACAGTTTCTCCGTTCATTGATAATTTTGCTGTTACAAATGGTAACGGACACAGCTAAACAATAGTTTTAATTTTGTAATTTGCCTATTCGATTTTATAATAAAGAAAACATAATGTTAATTAGTGTAGATTTAAAGTTTCATTTTCATTAATATTATATGTTAATTATTTCTTGGGAAAATAGTTAACTTAATAAAACTTTTTATGTTTACAAAAATGTATATTTAATCTATAAATATCCCTTAAAACCGTCATATGGTTTTCACTGACAATAAAGAATACAACAATAATGATAGAAAATGTTATACTTTTTAACCGACTTCAAAAAAGGAGAAGGTTATCAATTCGACCATATTTTTTTTTTTTTTTTTATGGATGTTACCGAATATCTCCGGTGTTTATAATCCGATTTAAAAAATTCTTTTTGCATTCAAAAGAGTAGAGTGTCCCATTGGTCCCATAGAAATTTGGTTAAGGTGTGGTCATCAATGTGAAAGATATTCCAGTAAATAAGGAGAAGGGTCTCAGTTTGACCATATTTTTTTATATATGTTACCGAATATCTCCGGTATTTATAATCCGATTTGAAAAAATCTTCTTGCATTCAAAAGAGTAGAGCGTCCGTGTGGTCCCATAGAAATTTGATTAAGGTCTGGTCATCAATGTGGAAGATATTCCAGGAAATACCACAAAAATTAACAAAATAAGCTCGGCAGTTAAGAATATCTCCGGTATTTATAAACCGATTTGAAAAATTCTTTTTGCATTCAAAAGAGTAAAGTTTCCCATTGGTCCCATAGAAATTTGATTAAGGTCTGGTCATCAATGTGAAAGATATTCCAGAAAATACCACAAAAATCAACAGAATAAGCTCGGCAGTTAAGTTAATATCTAAATAATGATGTAAAACATAAAAACATAATATTTGGCGCGTTACTGTCGCACTATAACCGATTTAAAGAAAGAGGGGTTCTCAATTCGACCATAGTTTTTTTATGTTAACGAATATCTCTGGTATCTGTAATCCGATTTAAAAAAATCGTTTTGCATTCAAAAGAATAGAGTGTCCGTGTAATCCCATAGAAATTTAATGAAGGCCCGGTCATCAATGTGGAAGATATTCCAAGAAACACCACAAAAATCAATAAAATAAGTTCTGCAGTTAATTTAATATGTTAATAATGATGTGTATCATAACAACATAATAATTAGCCCGTTACTGTCCCACTCTAAAGCCAAAGACTTCTTCTCACAAGGAGAAGAAATGAGCATTTAATCAATTCTCTTGTTCACAGCGTGTTGGTGATTTCAGACAATTCAAGTCCATATTTCATCATAATGTTTTCCTTTACCGTACGTGCTTCGTGTTTCTAGGTGTTAGACAATTTACTTATGTCTCCAAAAAGTCACATTGGTACATGGGATTGTTGGGGATTGAAATCAGTACCTCTTGCATGGTATTTTTTAAGGTTTTTAAAATATAGTACATCATGAATCAAGTAGCAACTAAAAATGATAAAATAAAAGCTTTTTAAAAAAAAATAAACCTCCTTCAAAAAAAATGCACTAAAAACCCAGAAATAAAATCTTTATTTCTTAAAAAAAATTGGAAACAACTAGGCATCTGATTTCGATTTCCTTGAAGTCGGCTCCAATGGCAGATTACCCTCTATTTTAATCTTAGCTATTAAATCTAGATTTTGAATGTTAGTAACTCAAATGTTTTACAAAGATATAAACCATTGGAGCCGACTTCAAGGAAATCGAAATCAGATGCCTAGTTGTTTCCAATTTTTTTTAAGAAATAAAGATTTTATTTCTGGGTTTTTAGTGCATTTTTTTTGAAGGAGGTTTATTTTTTTTAAAAAAGCTTTTATTCCAAATATACTTGAATAGGCAATTATTTTTACGATTTACCAAGACTACTTCAAATCAACGTCATTATTTAAACGAACCTAGTAAAATTTCTATTTAATTCTGCTTATAAAAAATGGCAGTGATCCCGTACTGTCTTAAAATTGGAGGGATAGTTAATCCCTCTGTCGATATAATTCGTAGACAAACGATTACTTAATGAGATCTTTATTATTTGTTTGACTGGATGTTCTTTTCTCAAAAGTACAAACTGTAATACTTACTGCGTTACTCTAGGTAGTTCGGCATCTAAATCATCGATGTCATCACTTGCAGCCTCGGTTACTGTACTAGTTTGACTTGTGAAAACTGCTCCCCGAACACTTTCACGGTCTCCTCTTCTAATCCTGCTTGGTGGTGGGGTTCCTTTGAGAAAAATACATTAAATTATAAACTATCAGTAAAATCCTATTATATTTTGTAACGTTTTAGATGCTTACATTAATTGGAAATTTTTTAAAATCTGAATTTCTACAACTGAATAAAAGAAAATTTTATAAAAGAGTAATGCTATCAGGGTACAATGCGGTGACAACAACTGAAGATGAAAATCCTGCCAACCAAGTTAAGGTTGCTTTTAGATATGAACCAGCAACAGTAAAAAGGACTTAGGGGACACTTAAATAAGCCACCAATATCTCTTATAAAACAATGTAAGTGTTAATGGTCAAAAGGATTTTGTTTTTGTGTTTTGAGGCCCTACGAATATAGCAGTTTGTACCAAACTAAAATTGCTTAAAGTTTTTCATAAATCGGGTAAACCGATCGTTTACACCACTCTGCTAATTAACAAACACGATTGGCAAAGTGTAGGAGCATCTAGTCAAAAACCGACCAGAAAAGAAGATCGAAGAGCTGATGAGAATATCAGCTAGACAATACGGCTTCAGAAAGATAGAGACGCTGGTAGTTTCATAGTACCTTCTGAAACTCATAGAATACTTCACAGTCAGGATACGCATGCTGACATTTCGCAAGGTTTTGGACCTATGCTGTGGAATGTCTTTTATGATGAAATTCTAGACCTGAACTACGGGTTGGGAGTTAAAGCAATAGAATTTGCTGATGATTTGACACTTACAGTAAGAGCCAGTAAAAAATATACGGCTGTCATCACAAAGCAATGAGAATGGCCAGGAGCTGGATGGACGAGAACTCTGTAGAGATAGTCCCTGATAAAATCCAAATCACAGTACCTACCGGGAAGAGAGATATTTAAAATATTTAAAGGTACCGTATAGTGCTAGACACTATACCGTATACCAGAAATGGCACAGAGAAAGATCGAAAGCAGAAGCCAAGATTGAAGCTATGGAAGTGGAAACGGTCATAGAAAAGATGATTGTTAATTAAACAGCATGGAAAGCAGTTATGACTTTTGAAGATATAAGGAGGGAGATGTACTCTATGGTGGACGGATTAAGAGACTAACCGACCCTGAAACCCTGAAATATCCTTCTCCTGATAAAAACACTCACACATAGTATAGAAGTAAAGAGGTAAAAAAAGGAAAAAAAGGTAAGTAAGCTTGTATGCTTTCCCATGTAGTTTTATAAGTTATACATTCTTGACTATCATAATAACCTCTTAACTAATAATAGCTTAATGTATGACCAATCCTAAACCATTAGATTAAAAAAATGAAAAATAAGAAAAAAAATACTAGAGCAGCAAGACTTAATTAAAACTCGAGTGGAGATAAAAAAAATGGTTTTAGTATATACGTGGCTGGCACAATTGCTACCTGGATATGACAACACCTAAAAAAAGACATAAAAAAGATCTTAAAGACGATCTTTGAAAAATTTGAAATAATAGGTTAAAAACAGTGCGATATACTGATATATAAAATAACTATTTGTTTTTTTAAGTCGAGATAAGACAAGGATAAAGGAATCTTTGGTAATGTAATGCTTTACAACTGTTTTCAATTTGCTAAAAGTTTTCTAATTTATTATTAAATAAATGTAAAGGGTGATGATACTTTTCGTGGTTCGGGATAGAAATTTAATTACATTTCGCTATTTCTAAGCACTGTGTTTCATTATTGACGTCTAATTTCTAGTCTCCTAACCAACTTCTCAAGTGTCCAAAGATTTTGTCATCGGTTAAGCTAACTTAAAAGCTGTGTGGTGAGTCGTCATAGTCCATATATCAAAAACGAATTATTGCAGAAACTGAAAAGTGCATCGAAAATGTCTAATGACTTCGTTTGTTTTGAATTTTCCTAAGACGAGTCACTTGTTAGTCGTATTTGGTTTTATAAATTTCATCAAAAAAATACATTTTTAAACCTAGAACACACTAGCTACAAACTTTTTGCAGAAGAAGGTTTGGGTGAACCGCTTTGGTCTAGGGGAAAGAATAAAACTATTGTTTGGATTGCTCTATTGTTTTTCTTTACAACTGACTCATATCTTATCCACTTGGACTATTGTGTTATCATGGCAGTGCTGACGTAACGGCAACGTAGTAATTTTGCGGTACTAAAGTTTCTTAGTAGGAAGCTGACCGTGAACCGCCAAATGACTAATTCAACATAGTAAATGTAAAAGAACGTATCCACTACCAGAACAAGATTATTATTTCCTTCATTTACTGGCCAACTGCATCATGGATTTCTATACTTCTTCTTTGTAGTTGATTTGTGTGTTCTGATTTAAGATTGATCCCTATAGAATACTGATTAGCATGCAGAAATGAACGGTATTACTCATATCATATTTGGTGAAAGCTTTTATTTATTCGAGGCTTGTCTACCTGCTCACAACACGTTTAAAACTGACAACTGTTACCCGATAAGATAAACCGTCCGATTAAAGATATTGCGAAAGATAGAGGTGTCAGATTTATTTTTATATATTTTTTTTTTCGTTTCCAAATAAAAGTTGTAAAAAACAGACCTTAAGAATTTAATAACTAATATACAAACCTGTTTTCGGCTCATCCATGTACAACATAACATCCGTATCCGACAATGCTTTGGAAGATGAAACAACAGGAGCGTCGGTCAGTGGTGTACCTGGTCCTGGAGTATTGACCTCTGTTCGTGATCCATCCATTCGGTTTTTTGACTTTTTCCTCTTCAATACAGATGCCTTTTTTGCCACCTGTAATATGAGGGACTGACCCAACGTATGGATATTCAACACCAATACATCGAACACTGCATCTAAAACTAAGCACTAGCGCACCCAATTCTAGTTACAGGATCAAAATAAATTGGTCGTTAATAGCATATGATTATCATGTTAGAAATAATATATCTACAAAAATTTATAGAAGAAACTACAAATTATAAATTAAGTTTTTATTATCTGTACGTCAGTATATATTAATGTACTAAAATAAGTAATATAAGACGATTTAATAAAATAAAATTTCATAATCGATTGCTCATGTTTAAAAGTTTAAATATGAAATAAGAGTATTAAAATTACCAATATGTAAGTAGTGATAAAAATTAAAACCACTCACTAAAAATGATATTGTTTCATTAATATTATTTTATATAAATATTTATTATAATTTAGTCACCAAATTAATAAAATTTTAATAGAATAGGGAATATGCATGTAATTTAGATTTATTTGATTTTAATATCAACAATACTTTATGCTCTTAAAATTATATCTAAACCATTATTTCTATATTTAATTTGGATTTCATTCCATAAAACTTAAATTAAAATGTTAATTTTGTGCGCGATATTCAAATCTGAGAAAACGACCCATCATTGGTCGAAGCGACGTTACGTCACATCGCATCCCTTTGAGTTGTTTACATGTGTTTACAAGATATTTGTGCTTAAAATTGTGTTTTAATTATATCCTGTGGTGTTTTGTACTGTGTAAACGGTTTGAATACATTAGTTATTATCAAAAACAATGACGGAAAGTGGTTTTGTGAAAGCACAGTCGGACAATTTACCAAAAATAGATGCTTTTATGATGACATATTTTGCATCGAATTCAGATTTTGTATCCGTTGAAGTCAAAAGAGTAAAAGCTTTAAGGTAATTATATAACAAATTATATAATATTACATACTGTATTATCTATCAAATAGATTTTAAAACTTCGTGCACTCATAAATACTCATTTAAACATAACCTTAACTTTAAGGTTATATTTTAAGTAAATGTTGTTTACATTTACCTGCTAATAAATGTTTTAGATCATATTATACTTATGTATGAAAAGCTTAAAGAATTTTGTTTAATTGATTTAGAATTAGGTAAATGAGGATGTAGGTGACCAATTGAATCTTTTTGGGTGAATTTGCCTAAAATTATTGTTACAGATCTCAAAGAGAATCTTATGGTGATTCAGCTGTGGGCTATGTTCAAGTAAAACGAGAGGGGAACATATGTGTAGTAAATATCGGTAAAATGGTTTTTTATCTTTTTGCATGATTTCACAGCGAATTAAACTCAAAAATCTCAAATAATCACACTAAATGTAAACAAATGTCACTGACAGGTGGTGCGATGTGACGTTTCCGAAGCGCGCGCAAAATGGAGCGTTTGAACATGACAAATTTAAGCGACTTTTTATTTATTTTTTTAAAATTTAATTAGTACATTTTCAACAATACTTTTATTTTTTACTATATTAAAACGAAGTGAAAAGTGAATTAAACGAATAAAAAAAATACATGCATATTCCCTATTGTTAATGTTATTATAACAAATTTTAAATTTTACGGTATTTCATACTAAGCTACTGCAATTTTATCATAAATAAGCACCAAATTTGAGAAGATTGTGGAAAATTTAATGATATTCTACCAATATTGAGTTCTATATACAATTTGGAACCATGGGAATACATTGATTTCATTATGCTCAAAGTTAGGTTTTTATGTATCTTAAGACAGATTAAACCATTTTTTTATGTTAAATTGTGTATTTATATTATCTCTTAGAAATGTTAAAGGTAATTTAAATCGATAGCTACGCTCTCCGTGCTATAAAAAAAACGATCATCTGCGAATGAAACACTTTATTTGTAGGGATTCAATAACCAAAAGATTTACAGTCTTGTGTTGTTTATTTTACGGCTATGTATGTCACTTGTACTCTTAAAAAAAACAACGTCTAAACGAAGACCCTTTAGAGATGTTCAAAGATTAAACCAAAAAGGAAAATTTTTCGACCCATCCTAAAAATACAGTACAATAGTTTAAGAATTCTCTGTTAAAATTAACTATCTCCAGACAAATATTTCGCCATTCTTCTGATGATTTATTAACAAGAAAGATCCTCATATCGGTGAAATCACGGTACATTGACAAATCCCGACCTTACATAGATAAATATTCATTGTGTTGACTGTTAGCCTGTATCACTGCGACATTTACAGATCAATTGCAAACACCCATCATCTACTGGATAGGTTTAGAGTACCTTGTCTAGCCCTGCTTTCTTATTAAGACTTAATAGCATTGAGAGTGGTCTGTCCAAGGAATTTGGAACAGCTAGTTTCTCCTCTACCAATACTAGATACCCCGTTCTTGTAAGGCTTTCACATTGGCATATGACATTAAATACGGTTTTCTCCTTCTCTTGGCAGTATCGACAGATGTTTTCATCTACCAATTTCAGCGGACTCAGGTTTTTCCTGTGCCGACTGTGTTCTGTCAAAAGACTGACAATCATTCTAACTTCGTTTTGCCTTTGTGATAAATTTTGCCAAGTATCATTTTATGAATACCTTGGCTTGTCGCTTCCCCGGTGATTTTTCCCACCACTCCTGGGTCTTCTCTAGTGTCAAAGCATTCCGACTTGCGTCATGTTTCAGGGCCCTAACGCAGTCTCACACCAGCTGTGATCTTATTTTTTCAGAGACTACCGTCTTTAGAGCTGCTTAGTTGTCAGAGTATATCACTACGGTTTTACCGGTTATAACCTGATTTATGATCTTCCTTGCACAGTGTTGAATGTCCGTTACTTTAGCCTGAACCACTGTAGCATACGCATCTATACTTAATTGTACTTGTTACCTGTGTCCTATACTACATATACCCGACTTTGTACCTTTCTTAGCCTTTGGGCCATCCGTACACCAGATTGACTTCCCTTGATTTAGGGGCCATAGTTTCATAAATCCCTTTCCGGTAATTCTATTCAAAAGTTAACCCCTAAGTTACATTTCACAATGTGAGGTACAGAAAACATCACTACAGTCACATCTTTGTTTTGTTGTATGATAGTGTTTATATTAAAAGGCAACAACGTTCTCCAAAAGCGTACGTGCATACACATCCATCACTAAATTTAAGTTAATTTCTACAATTGGGTTTAACTTACTTATTTCATTTCTATTACTTCTACTGCTATATAGATCCTTTGCCATAATAAAAATGGCATCATACCACAATTGTAATGGTATGAAAGTATAGAAGTAATGGTAATTAAATATGATTTTTAACAAATTGAACCTTTTGATTAAAACTAATATACACCATTATAATAATTCTTCCTACACCACTCACGTCGAACTAAAAAATAGCACACAATACGGGTGTAAGAAATAAGTGTAAAACGTTAAACTTCAAATAACCGTATCGCATTTTGCAGTCTTTTACTTTATTAAAATCGTTTGTAATAGTTCTATTAATATTAAAACCATTAAAAGCAACAACCACAGTCGGTGATATTGGTGTTTTATTGTTTTCTCATGGTTCATCTATTCGTCTCGTCTAAGACTTACTAAGGAAAAAATTCGATCTCCTTGGACTTTTAGATTAATAAATCATTAAATTATTGTTAAAACTACCCATAAAAATTTTTAGATCCACATTAACAAAAATGTCACTAATAGTCCATTCAGCAAATTCTGCTCTAAATCAGAGAAAAGTCGTCTATGCCATACTAATGGATGTTCAAAAGAATTTTGACAAGGTTTAGCACAGAAAGTTAAATGATATCCAGCTACTCATTTAATCCATAAAATTAATTCACTACTACCTCTCCAACAGAATAATCAGTATCACAGTTGGAAATGCAATTTCAGAACCCTTTGCCTCTCTTTTAGGAGAGTTCTTCACCTGGTGCAGCAGATGGAAAATTGCCCTCAATCCAACTAAAACCCAAACCATCATCTTCAGACATCAAAACCTCAGCCGCAGGGAAAATGTCACTTTCGAAAATATCAGCCTCTCACTAAGATCAGGTGACCGACTTGAGCGTGTGATTTACTGGAACGCTCAGGTAGAACACCGACGTCGATTTCTCCACCAATAAAATGAGTAGGCGATCTTTTCTCCTAGGTTCTCTGGGTGGTACACTCGGAAAATGCCACCTACTTTATACTTTCAAAATTTTTATTCGACTTCTTGTTGATAATAAAACCGTGCCATACTCTGCTCTTCCACAAAGTCTCCTCCATTCGCTTTTTACCACAAAAAAGTCATTATATGCAAAGCAAAACACCTCCATTACCTTTACCCAAGCCGCCAAAATACAAAAATTATTCCTCTTTCTGTTCGACCTCAGACGCTATAAAAACAGTACGTCGCTTGGGCTATAAAGGGAACTAACATTACCACACAGAAAACCGTCCATACCGAATGAAGGACTCCTGAGAACCTTCGTACTTGCCAAATAGAAGGCCTCACGCCGGGGGAGACAAGCCATGATAAACATTTACATCAAATATTAATAAAATAAAATCATTTTTATTTAACGGTTTAATTTCTATTGGACATAGTATAGTTTTAATTAGTTATTAAAGACTTAAACTGAACCATTATTACAAGTTTTCATTGAGTGCGCTATTTTAATTAAGCTATAAACTAGCAGTGACGAATGAGACTCTGCAAAATATTTTATGAATGCACTGACTCACTGAATTTTAAAACTGAAACAGTTTCTCATCCGTCTAAGTATCCTAAAACTCTATACAGCGCTGCATAGACATACAAACACATAACACAACATAGTTCCTACATACATATTCCTAACTTTTTAATATTATAAATTTTGCTACCTCTCATATTAATTTAAGTGAAATAAGTAATTAAACAGTTAGAGTTAAAAGGAACTAATAACAAATGGGTACACGATGTAGTTCCAGGTACTTAGCATTTTCTTTTAGTCAAGGAAACCTCGCAACTTTTTTTTTAAGATCGATTTACTTAAAAATTTAAAAATAAGTAGTGGATAGCCCAGTGATCACAATCTTTATGATACCGAAAGGCAATCTCTGGGGGTAAATTTTTTTTATTATATTATGACCACGAAAATTGATAAAAACTTTAGTTCTAAGCAAAAAATGTTCTATACATTGTTTTGAGAAAATTTAAAGTTTTCGATTTAAAAACGTTAGTTGTATGAAAAAAGCAATGTTTTTAATCAGTTATCTGCTAATTATTCGTTAAAAAAAATTTAATTGACAAAAATGAACTTTTAAAAAAATAAATAAAATTATCTTTGATTCTAATATCAAACGAGCTATACCTCATTATAGGTTAGCTCTTCTTCGTCGAATACAAAATTTTTGTGTTTAAAGTCAAATGACGGCAAAACGATAAATTTTTTAATGACAACTTATAGAAACTGATTAATAGTAGTTTTTTAAAACCGGCCAGACATTAGTACCTACTTTCTGGTTTATTTTTAGGTTAAAAAATCTTATCTTGTCGGACAAGGCCAGAAAATAAAAATGAGTCCGGTAAAAGCTTTTACCGGACTCATTTTTATTTACTTTCCGGCTTATCTTTAATGAAAAAATTCGAAAAGAGGTTGACCTTAAAGGCCATCCTTGCAACTTCCCGCTAGTTTTAACCGCAAAGCTATAGTAAGTTATTAAAATTAAACTTTTTTGGAAATTTTTCGACAACGATATCTCACGAACGAATCAACCGATTTTAATTTGCAAAACGGCATTCGACGTGCTTTTTTAAGCTTGAGAGCTGATTAGGTTATGGAATTGATTGATGTAATAGCCAAAAAGATATGCCCAAAAAACATCATTTTTACCAATTGTTTTTTTCGGTTATTTTGAATTTTCTCAAAATTTACCGGTACGAATCGGCTTAAACTTACAGGGAGTCTAAGTTAGATGGTACTTTTTGGAACGCGTTTTATTTAATTTCGATCGGTCAAGCCGTTTAAAAGTTATAAGAGGTTTACATACATCCACACACACACACACACATCCACACGTACATACAGACATACAGACACCCTCGTAAAAATTGTCAGGGGAGGTTTCAAATACCTCAAAACGTTGAGATCCGATGAAAACTCGATTTTCGAAAAACGGGGTAAAACCAATAACTTCCCGATTTTAAAAAAATTTAAGTTAATAATTTTTTTTGGGGGGAAGTTAAAAAACAATAGAATAGTTAGTCTAAGATAGCGGTCAATTGGTTTCTATGGTAACCGAGTTTTGTATATATTTAAAACTATAAAATAACTTGACATATTTTGACGTTTAGTTGAAAACGTAAAATTTATTATAAAATGGATATTCAAAATGATGCATTTAATTGTGAATTATTGGAAGATGAAATTATACCTGATAAAATTGTTAAGGCGGCCACCCAAGCAACGTTTGTTAAAAAAATGTTAAAATTAGTTAATAAAGAGTTCTTGTTATAAAAATGTAAACTGAATAATATGTATGCCCGTTTTAAAAAAAAATTGTACGTAATACGTCCCAAAAGTGCTTTTTACTAAATAAACTGAAATAAAAGATTTTTACGTTAATTAAACCCCGTCACATAAATTATGTAATTTTAAAATTATTCATTCCGTTTTCAATTATATTTTAACCGTCAGGGATTATTTCAAAATTTTTAATTTTGTTTTTAATTCAAACTTTTCAAGGAAAGTAGACTTTTTCTATGACAGAAAAAGTGACGATTTCACTCATATTAAGTTAGACAGTTACTGTCCATAAACTAATTTAAATCAAAGAAAATTTTTTCAACTCCTCATATTTATCGTATCTAAGGCATTACAAACGTAGGTATTATCATCAGCCATTTTTATTCCAATGTCAACCACAAAAGCAGAGATAATAGAACAGATGTGTTCAGGCCTAATATAAAGTTGGCAACATGTTTAAAACTATTTACTATACTTTTACACCCTTTTTATACTTAAACTACCTTAAATTTATATTAAACTAAAAATACTAGCACTTACCCTGTCACTATACTGCCATAACTACTTTTCCGCTTTTCGCGCTACCAGCTTATCATATTTTGCTGTTTAGTTCTCATTTTCACTCCTACAGAATACGATTGCACGTCTCTTAAATTTTTCTATGGTCCAATACTTAAATTTAGTGACATTGGACAAAAAATGGCCAATGATAATACCTATATCTATAGTGCCTTAATTATTTGATAACATTGGAAGAGTTAGGGAAATTAAAAAGAAGTTTACGCCGGGTCTATAAGAAATTTCTTCGTCTCAAATAGTCACTGCATCTTCTTTTGGTAAATTGTTACAGTGACACATATCTAAGAATATGCACCAATCGAATTAAAACCCATTAAAATCGAACCTGTCGTTTTAAAGATAAATGATTACAATGGTTTACACAAGCGAATGCTTACTGCAGTGCCCTCTCTTGGGTTGTTACCGTAACACCTATCTAAGAACATGCATCATTAAAATAAAACCCATTAATTAAAATCGCATTGAAAACGGATAAAGATATTGTAACGGGATAACCGTAAAGGAAGGGACCTTAATTTGAAAGATTGTTGTTGACAGTTGATTTTTAGAAGTTTGTAAAAAAATCAACTGACCATTTTAAAAAATGTTTCTAGAAAATTCTAGAAACTTCTAAACACACTAACTAGATTAAATAATGTTGTATATAAGGGGATGCACGGACAGTTAACGTCAGTTCGAGTCAAGTGTTCAGAAGAGTTCATTGTATTGTCAAGTAGTTAGACGTTATCCAGCAGAGTTCAGTGTATCTTAACAATTTTGTAAATAAATTGTGTAAAAAGCCCCCATACGTGTTTCAATATATAGTAAACTTGGTTTGCACAAACAAATGTTTACTTCAGTACCCTCTGATGAGTTGGTACCGTAACATCTATCTAAGAACATGCATCAATAAAATCCAAACCCATTACTGAAAATCGCATTTAACGGACCAGATGTGTTGGAGATAAATGGTAACATTGGTTTGCACAAACTAATGTTTACTACATTGCCCCCTGGTAAGTTGTTACCGTAACATCCATGTAGGAACAAGCATCAATGAAATCCAAATCCAATGCTGAAAATCGCATTAAAATCAAAACAGTCGTTTTAGAGATAAATGATGAAGTTGGTTGGCACAAACCACTATTTACTGCAGCGCCCCCTGCTGAGCTGTGAGCATAACACCTATCTAATAACATGCATAAATCAAATCCAAACCCATTACTGAAAATCGCACTAGAATCGAACCAGTGTTTTTAAAGATTAAGGATAACATTGGTTTGCCAAACCAATAAGTACTGCAGCTCCCCCTGGTAACTTGTTATCGTTACACCTATGTAAGAGCATACAACAATCAAATCCAAACCCACTACTGAAAATGGCAGTAAAATCGGACCAGTGGTTTTGGAGATAAGTGTGAAATTGGTGGGCACAAACAAATGTTCACGGCAGCACTCCCTGTTGAGTTATATCCGTACTACCTATCTAAGAACATGCATCAATTAAATCCAATCACATTACTGAAAATCGCATTAAAATTTGTAACGTTTACTACGTTATTTGTTTGGCCTGGCCTATATAATATTTAATTTCTATATTATCTCGGCTATTTTGCTACGTTATTTTTGGCCTGGCCTACGTATTGTTTGATTTTTACCATTCCGCGTCTATAGAGTCGTCGCAGACTTGATTTCAGTATAAGAGGGGAACTTTTAGTTCACTCGGGAATAGTGTCGCTATTTTAATTTCTTTACAATTTGTGCTTCAAAGTCTGCAGTCCTCTCAAATACCTTCTCCCTTCGTGGCCGATTGCCAAATATTGAAGGGTCCTATGATAGGATTAGTAGCCAGAAAGCAATTTTTTGCCAAGGAAGCTTTGGCCAATCAGAAACTATTTTTTGCTGTCTTCTACCGGTGTTGCTAAAGAAAACATCTTGCCTTCGACATCAGGTCCTGAACCGAATCTTGAAGTGTTGCTTAAGAAACCATCTTGCCATCGACTTCGATGTTCCGTACCTAATCTCCGCCGTCCACAACAAGTCTCGAGGAAGAATCCAAAAAAAGATAAGGAAAACTATTTAATCACTTTAAACAACTAATTTCTTGATAATATTCAAATTCATATATTCTTGAATAAACGATTTTAACTGATTTAACCTCTTTTATTTGCTTGTCTGTATTTTGGCGCCCTTATATATTTGTTTGGGGGGAGTTAAAGAAAAACCAGAAGGAAGCCACGATCCCTGGAGCTAGCTACGGGTTAATTACGCCACAAATTGGCATTGTACGTTACAAATTGGCGCCCAACTAAGTATTCTGGTTTTTTTGAAGCTTTTCCTAGCAATTACATTAATTTAAGTAATTTAAAAATTTTTTTTCCATCAATTTAAATACAGACATTCAAATATTTTATAAATATTTTCTAACAACTAACACTTTTTATCTTTACTTTATTTTGTTGGAATTCATTATCTATAGATTCAAGGTAAACCACTATCGAATTGGTATATTTCAGTTTAACTGAACTTATTTATCGAAGAATATTATTATCTTTACTATATTGTTTTACCTTACAATTATGTTGCATTCCCATTTAATAATTTTTCTATACAGAATGTCTCTTGGGATATTTTCTCAACATTTAAGATTATTATTTCTAATTATTGAATTTAGTGTTAGAGAGTTTCTTTCTTATCTTATGGCGGTATTTCTTAGCTGATTTCGGCTTCTAGGCAGATTTTAATGTGTTTGTACCGTTTTATCAATATGTCCTTTTTTTCGTTGCTATTTAAGCTTTTGTCTGTTTTTTATATGACTTCATTTTGTGATTGTGATAGCTACAGTCAAATTTTTTTTTGAATTCCTTTAATTTCTGTATTTTGGTTTTTCTTTTTTCTCTCTTTTTATCTCATTTCTTCCAGTAAGGGATTTGGAAAATGGTTTGGAAATTTTTGTTATATCTTGAGTGTGGGTACTTATCGTTGTTTGCCGTGGGCATTTTGGATGTGGTCTGGTTGATCACATTATTACCGTGTAAGGTCTGTGAGACCTTAGTATCTTATAGGGGTCCGTGAGACCTCTTTATCGTGGAGCAGTTGGTAGTAACTGCTTCTTATCGCTTCTATTGGTGTTCCGTATGGTTGGGACACAATAGAAATTTATCTTATCTTATCTTATCTTATTGTGTTGTGGGATTATGGTCTATATTGGTTTCTTTTTCGGCCGTTAGGGCTTATCTTTGGGAAACATATAGACTTTCCATGAATTTGTGTACCTACTCGGGGTTTTTGTTTTCCACATACCATTCTTTCATTTTTTTATCTGTATTGATTTTGTGATACACCAAGTACAGAAATACCTTTAATATCTAGGACTGTTTCTTCACATACCTAGGACATTTTGATAAAAAAATTTGTGATTTTTCTTATGTTTCGTTGTTTGTAATTTTTTTGTAGTTAATTGTTTGTGAAAAATATATTGATATCGTATATATTTTATCTTTTCTCGACATGTGTGAATTCTTTACTTTTGATTGAATTTTTTTGGATTTCTTTACACTGGAGTCACTTCACTGAAGGCATTAGTTTTATTAACTTTTCAATTTCTATTTCTTAGATTTTTTTTAATTCTTAAAAACTTTTTCAAAATTCATTTCAACTTTTAAATTAACGTAGATTGTCATTTAATTTTTTTTTTAATTTAAAAATTTTTTTTATAAGGGTTGGTGAGTTCAGGTCAGTACTGTACCTTAGGGATAGCATTTATTTGCGAGTACAGGCTGTCGCTGTTCCGCTGTGCCGCACCACCACGTTAGTAAAAAAATTTGTATTTTTGAATTCTTAGTTGGTTCCTTTTTCAAATTTTTTTTTTCCTTCTTTACTTATTGATTATTGCCTTTCAGTATTCTTAGCGTTTGAGTATTTGTTTTCTGTTCCTGATTGATTTCGTCGTTTTTACTTTTATTAACTGTCCTATTTTTAATGTTCACATTATTACCGTTATTTGTTGTCATTTTTAATGATAAATATTATCGTTTATCTTTTACATTGTCTCCAGTTTGCACAGCGTGTGCGTTAAGACTTGTCAAGTTATTTTTGATTCGGATATTGATTGATTTTTCTTTTGAGTGTTAGTCACATTTTTGTTCAATCGATATTTGGTTTCAATTTTTTTTTTTCTTTTCGTTCATTGAATATTTGTTTAGCTTCTTAGCTTATTTTGTTCTCTTCTGTTGAGTATTTTCTTATTCAATGATTTTTGTTGACTACAGTCTTAATCTTTGTCTTTGTTGCTATGGTAAGTTATTTTACTTTTGGAGATAGACTTTTTTTGCCTTGTATTTCTCTGCTTTGTGAACATTAATCTCTCGTTTCTTTCGTTACATCTCGTTATTGTTGTTTTCTTAAACGACCTTAAATAGGACAGTTATTAATTTATTTTTTACCGATTATGACTTAATGCTACTTAATTGTTAGCAGTACCGATTATGACTTTTTTGGTACCCTAGAGGTGCTGGTCAATGCGACCACATTTTATTTAGAGTGGGGGGGACTCTCTTACCGATTGTGACTATATTTTTTTGTTCTTTTTGTTATTGCCACTTTTTCAAATTTTTTTTTTGTCTTAACCTCTTTGGCTTTAAATTCTCTCTCTCTTCCCGACTGGGCGTTGTCTGCCTAATGGAGAAACATGTTCCCGGGGAAGCTTAATTTTCGGAACTCCCTTGGTCAAGTCCCTATATTTTTTTTATATTTTTACCTTTTTTATTTATTTTTTTTTTTTTTTTTGAAATGGTTGACATGCCATCATATTGATTCGACGAACCGCTGGTTATGCCGAGACCACCCGTCTTCACTGAGCTCCTCGCATCCCCTGTCCAGCGTGGAGAAACTTCAGTGTTGACCGTTCCATTGGGTTGGCTGGTACCCCTTGTAAAAATCCAGTCACTTCGTCTTATGACGGTTTAACTACCTGGGTTTCTTCAAAACCCATGGTAATTTTACTTGCTTCACATGGGTCCCTTCAGGTCGCGGGCTTAGGCCCAAAACAATTTGTTTTCTTTCTTCCCTAGAGGTTAAGTGTAGTAAGGTTTCGTGTTCTTAAATTTTCGAGAATTTTTTTTAATATTCAAGAATTACACAAATCCTTGTAACCTGTTACCTGTAGTTATTAATGTTGTATATTTTTTTTAACTATTCACCAGTTTTTGATTATTTACTTTTTTAATTGTTTTTGGATTTTAATAGTTTAACTTTTTAATAAAAAAAAAAAAAAAGAATTTGCAATTCTTTTTTTTTCTGCCAGGTTACCGTGGTGTAACGTTTACTACGTTATTTGTTTGGCCTGGCCTATATAATATTTAATTTCTATATTATCTCGGCTATTTTGCTACGTTATTTTTGGCCTGGCCTACGTATTGTTTGATTTTTACCATTCCGCGTCCATAGAGTCGTCGCAGACTTGATTTCAGTATAAGAGGGGAACTTTTAGTTCAGTCGGGAATAGTGTCGCTATTTTAATTTCTTTACAATTTGTGCTTCAAAGTCTGCAGTCCTCTCAAATACCTTCTCCCTTCGTGGCCGATTGCCAAATATTGAAGGGTCCTATGATAGTATTAGTAGCCAGAAAGCAATTTTTTGCCAAGGAAGCTTTGGCCAATCAGAAACTATTTTTTGCTGTCTTCTACCGGTGTTGCTAAAGAAAACATCTTGCCTTCGACATCAGGTCCTGAACCGAATCTTGAAGTGTTGCTTAAGAAACCATCTTGCCATCGACTTCGATGTTCCGTACCTAATCTCCGCCGTCCACAACAAGTCTCGAGGAAGAATCCAAAAAAAGATAAGGAAAACTATTTAATCACTTTAAACAACTAATTTCTTGATAATATTCAAATTCATATATTCTTGAATAAACGATTTTAACTGATTTAACCTCTTTTATTTGCTTGTCTGTATTTTGGCGCCCTTATATATTTGTTTGGGGGGAGTTAAAGAAAAACCAGAAGGAAGCCACGATCCCTAGAGCTAGCTACGGGTTAATTACGCCACAAATTGGCATTGTACGTTACAAATTGAACTAGTGGTTTTGGAGATAAATTGTAACATTGCTTTGCACAAACATATACATCCTTTCACCCCGAACGCATATACCAGTTCTGTTCCGTGGGTAAAAAGTAACAAAATATTATAAAATTCTTTCTTTCAGACCAATCTCCAGACATAAATTTAATATTTTTTTCAAACCGTAACTTTAACATTTTTCAGTGAGTATCTTAAAAAATGTGAAATTATCAATAACTAGTATTATTGTGCCTTATTAGACAAATTAAAACAAAACTCAATAAAGACAGAACCCATATGCTACAAACAGTGTTGTTGCTCAAAGTCAATTCATCGAAACAGAGCGTTATTACAATAGCAGAAACTCATAAATTGCCTTTTTAAATTGCTTTCTAATCTGGTTTATTCTCCTGATTTGATACTCTCCAGTTATAATGTGTAACTAAATATAAAGACAGCTTGAACAAAGAGATAATTAACGAAAAATGGCCTTTTTTGTAAAGCTTTCAGAATCGTGTTATTCAGATGTTATAAAGAAGTTAAAAAATCGATTGAGCTTAAAAGTTCGATTTCATGCTACCGCTTGACGCTGGTTTTTTAATTCAAGTTTGATCAGATTGTATAGTTTTGATCAGAACGCCACGAAGATAAGAAGCAGTGATAAAGATTGAAATGTTTGAGCTTTACGGCAGCTGTCATTTATTTGACGCTAATAAAAACTTTTTAAAAAAATTGAACCATCTTCAAAAAAAAAAATGCACTAAAAAGCCAGAAATTGAAACCAACTAGGCATCTGATTTCAATCTCCTTGAAGTCGGCTCCAATTGTTCATATCTTTGTAAGAGATTTGAGTTACTAACATTTGAAATCTGGATTTAATAGCCATGAATTAAATAGAATGTAATTTGCCAGTGGAGCCGACTTCAAGGAAATCGAAATCAGATGGCTAATTGGTTCCAATTTTTTTAAGAAATAAAGAATTTATTTCTGGCTTTTTGTGCATTTTTTTGGAGGCGGTTCAATTTTTTTAAAAAAGTTTTTATTTTATTATTTTTAGTTGCCACTTGGCTTTATCTCATGTTGGGTTCTATATCGATATACTCGCGGCAGTGATCGCATGGCGTGTTGATTGTTGTATAAAAAGTAGACTATCTCACTCTTCATGCTTTCAACTATCCCGAAATGAAAAACATAAAGTTTGTCCGTTGGATCTTTGCACATGCATGAAATTATTCAAGAACTATTTTTTATATTACGTCTCTTTTCTACTTACAGATCTTGAAACCATAAAATTGAGACGCTTGTCCTTGAACAACATAATGTGTTAAACAAGGACAGCAGGTATGACGAAGGTCTATGATCGATTCTTATTGATTTGACAATTTCTAGTTTTGGTAATGTCAAATACAACGTTTTTGTAGTGTGTTTACAAGTGATTGTTGTAATATCCGTGTTTTGATCTCAATTTTGTGCCTGGAAGTTAAACTTTTTTTAAAAGAATTGTTTTAAAGACTATATTTAACTGTTATTTTAATATTCGAATTCTAAAGGTAAGGATATATTATTTATAAGCTAATAATAAGAAGCAATATTTTCTGACATTTAAATTGACATTTAATTATTTGATTCTGGCTATAACTCCGTCAAACATAATCACACGTAATCATATGAATTTTATTTTATGCGTTTTTATTTGTAGATTATGCCTGGAAAACCACTAAATTCCCAAGCACAGCAACTTGTTATGAATGTGTACGAATACTTTGAATAAGAAAAAGAAAATGGAGGACCTTTGGAACCTTTTTCATCTGTTCAAGAGGTAATTTTAAAATGTATATCTTTTATGAACGTACTTACTATTAAATAATTCTTTATTTAAGAGCGGCTACTCTGCATTGAAAATATCAAGGCGGACAGTATGTACGATAAAAAAACGGAAGGAAAATAATCCTATCCTTTCAAGTCCAGGCAAAAATAGACCTCGTACGAAAAGCAAGACAAGTGATCTACCCGAGGGATCTTAAATGGCAGTTCGTAATACATTGTACGATATGTACCAACAAAGTAAGTACTAATTTGTACTAAGTGAATTTATAGTAACCAATAATTTATATCAATATATGTTTAAAAAAAAAGGAACTTATTTAAGCAATTTATGCTGAATATATGAACCAGTTTTAAATCAATTTTATTAGGAATTTTCAATGTTAAAATAAAAATTACATTCTACTAATCAGCATAGTCTGATTTATTCGATATCTAATTTTATTTATTATTTTTTTCTAGAGAAGCATGTTACTGTGCGAAGTTTGAGCAATGAATTAAGGGATAAAGAAATAATGTCTATTGGCAAAACATCTTTAAGCATTTTGTTAAAAGAATTGGGATTTAAATACAAAACTGATGATAATCGAAGAGCTTTAATTGAACGGACTAGTATTGCTGCTTTAAGAGCCAAATTTCTTCGTAAATTTATAGAAAATCTTGAGAGTGCACATCCAATAGAAGTTGTTTATTTAGATGAAGCATGGATTTATTCGAACGGAAATAAAACAAATTCCTGGCAAGACGAAAGTATTAAAAGTGTACGGAAACCAGAAGGTTATGATGGTAAATGTTTTATAGTAGTCCACACTGGTTCGTCCAAAGGATTTGTCTCTGAAGCAGCTTTATTATTCTGTTCAATTAATTCCCAATTTAGAAGAGCCATCATTGATTGTGATGGATAATGCTCCATACCACAGTGTTCTTTTAGAGAAACAACCTTCCACAGCTTCAAAGAAAGATGAAATTGTTACCTGGTTAACAACAAACAATATCAGGTTTGATTCAAAAATAACAAAACCTGAATTATTACAAATTGTAAAAATGAATAGAAAAGAAAAGGTGTATGTCATTGATGAGCTACTACGAGAACATGGTCATGAGATGTTGAGATTACCTCCATACCATTGTGAATTCAATGCTATTGAGTTAATTTGGGGAAATTGTAAATCATATTACAATAAGTACATTGGTAGGGATGGGCATTCTGATAATGCTGTTATCAATATGTGGCAAGAGGCACTTAACCAATGTAATACAAATATTTGGGAGAAATGTGTGAGACATACTCATGAAATTATAAACATGTGGTATGACCGAGACAAAAATATGGTTGATATAGATATTCAAACAATCAGAATAGATATTGGCGATAGTTCTGATTCTGACAGTGATTCTGAAATTTAAAACAATTTTGTACAAAGTTTAAATATATATTAAAAATAATAAACGGCTATTTTTTTACAAACCTAGATTTATATACAATATATTGTTTGTATAAACTATCTGTTATAAATGTTTTCTATTTATCAATTTAATTTGATAATATTTATTTATTTAAAAAGCTCAACAGGTTAGAGGCCCAGCGCTAAAAGATGTGTTTTTCTAAAGTCTTTTTATGCTTTTTTTTACTACTCTCTTCCATTTACTTTGTCTTTTCAGTTCTCAATGTTACTTCTTTGCAAGACTTAAAATTTATTCATATTCACAATTTTTGCGTCACGCGTCAGGGCTCCGACCCGTTGGGCCGATTAGGGCTCCGCTTTCGTTGTCCCTCTAACTGCAAACGGGAATTGTTGACTTCAATTCCATAATTTTATTGCTTCGTTTTGTTTACTTTTGAGGGCTTGTTGATGGGAATATTTATTCCCGAAACTTGTACCCTTTTAAATTAAAATATTTTTGTGGTACTAGACTTTGAGTTTATTCCTTTGTTTACCATTGGACCACATTTGAGATATGGATGATTTTCTCTTTTTTAAAGTTGCCAGTTTGGCTATCATCATCCTTCATTTTTGTTGAACACCTGTGTGTGAATTGTTTTCAGTCAAACGGGTTCTGTTTTGCAGTTGGAGGTGGAGATGTCACTACTATCGTATCGTTTGTGTTTCCATCACTCGATGGATATATATAGATGTTGATTTTAGTGCATTTTCAGTCAGCGGGTAAGCTCGCTGACGACAACATATATCCTTGTACTGATGAGACCCAATAGGTCGAAACCGGTCTACAAGTTATGTTGTCCCTCTAACTGCAAACGGGAATTGTTGACTTCAATTCCATAATTTTATTGCTTCGTTTTGTTTACTTTTGAGGGCTTGTTGATGGGAATATTTATTCCCGAAACTTGTACCCTTTTAAATTAAAATATTTTTGTGGTACTAGACTTTGAGTTTATTCCTTTGTTTACCATTGGACCACATTTGAGATATGGATGATTTTCTCTTTTTTAAAGTTGCCAGTTTGGCTATCATCATCCTTCATTTTTGTTGAACACCTGTGTGTGAATTGTTTTCAGTCAAACGGGTTCTGTTTTGCAGTTGGAGGTGGAGATGTCACTACTATCGTATCGTTTGTGTTTCCATCACCCGATGGATATATATAGATGTTGATTTTAGTGCATTTTCAGTCAGCGGGTAAGCTCGCTGACGACAACATATATCCTTGTACTGATGAGACCCAATAGGTCGAAACCGGTCTACAAGTTATGTTGTCCCTCTAACTGCAAACGGGAATTGTTGACTTCAATTCCATAATTTTATTGCTTCGTTTTGTTTACTTTTGAGGGCTTGTTGATGGGAATATTTATTCCCGAAACTTGTACCCTTTTAAATTAAAATATTTTTGTGGTACTAGACTTTGAGTTTATTCCTTTGTTTACCATTGGACCACATTTGAGATATGGATGATTTTCTCTTTTTTAAAGTTGCCAGTTTGGCTATCATCATCCTTCATTTTTGTTGAACACCTGTGTGTGAATTGTTTTCAGTCAAACGGGTTCTGTTTTGCAGTTGGAGGTGGAGATGTCACTACTATCGTATCGTTTGTGTTTCCATCACTCGATGGATATATATAGATGTTGATTTTAGTGCATTTTCAGTCAGCGGGTAAGCTCGCTGACGACAACATATATCCTTGTACTGATGAGACCCAATAGGTCGAAACCGGTCTACAAGTTATGTTGTCCCTCTAACTGCAAACGGGAATTGTTGACTTCAATTCCATAATTTTATTGCTTCGTTTTGTTTACTTTTGAGGGCTTGTTGATGGGAATATTTATTCCCGAAACTTGTACCCTTTTAAATTAAAATATTTTTGTGGTACTAGACTTTGAGTTTATTCCTTTGTATACTTTTTTAAGTTCAGAGGATAACATTAAAAGGTTTGCTTTCCTCTGAATTCTATGAGTTCCACACTTCTTTTTATTTATTACCTTTTTACTTATTTGAATGCTTGACTACCAAGTCTTTCGTACTTGTCTTCCAAGTACCAACTATAAACTATTCTGTTTGTCTTTTTGGATTATATAGTTCATTAATCTACTCAACAATAATAATAAAACATGTTAATTCTAATAATTAACAATTGGTAAACATAAGACTCACGATCGAAATGTCCTGAAAAATATTTCAAATAAATTAAAATGTTTGTCAGCAATTTATTTAACAGGTATTAAGTTTATTCGCTTTATAACCAATTTGTTAATCGGTAATAGATGCAACTCAAAAAAAAAAACGTTCGATGTGATAGTAGCCACTTCCGAATTTTTTCATCGATCATACTTATCGACCTACGTTTAAAGTACAGTCTTGATTTTATTCGCATAAATATGAATGATGACGTATGTGCAAAGATCCGACGGACAAACTATACCAACATTTTTACACACCAGATGTTAAGTTAAAAGAAGACAAACATATCTGTGAAAACCGCATTCGAATCGAATCAATAATACCGGAGATATTCGGTAACATACATAAAAAAATATAGTCAAACTGAGAACCCTCTCCTTTTTTGAAGTCGGTTAAAAATAAATCAAACTGAGTAATTTATATAAAGAAAAAGTTTGAAAATACTAGACAGCTGACTGCCTTTATTAAATACTTTGGTATATAGAATCTTCATGTCATAATGAAGGAACCAAGTGATTTTGGTCCAGATTAGATAACTCTAACGAAAAATTTTTAGCGATTTCTCATTCCCGATTGGATACCCTTAAAGTTAAAATATTGTAACGGGATAACCGTAAAGGAAGGGACCTTAATTTGAAAGATTGTTGTTGACAGTTGATTGTTAGAAGTTTGTAAAAAAATCAACTGACCATTTTAAATAATGTTTCTAGAAAATTCTAGAAACTTCTAAACACACTGACTAGATTAAATAATGTTGTATATAAGGGGATGCATGGGCAGTTAACGTCAGTTCGAGTCAAGTGTTCACAAGAGTTCATTGTATTGTCAAGTAGTTAGACGTTATCCAGCAGAGTTCAGTGTATCTTAACAATTTTGTAAATAAATTGTGTAAAAAGCCCCCATAAGTGTTTCAATATTAACAGTTTACCGAGACTGTATATATCGCATTATTTCCCTTTGTTCGTATGTGTTATAACTCTTAAACGAAAGGGCATAGGTTTATGAAATTTGGTAGGTAGAATCCTCACGTCATAAAAAAAACCGAGGGGATTTGGTCCCAAAATAATAAATAATTTTATTTGGTTATCGAAGGTAAAGAACACGTTTGTCATACATTGTTGCTGATTATTCTAACGTTAAATTGTAAAAAAAACTTGCTCGGTTTCTTATACCTAATAGTTGAAATAAAAACTAAAAGAAAGTAACTGCAAAGATTTAATGTAAATAAAATATCAAATCGGTTTAACTATACAACTCTTATTAAATATTTAAAAGACCACACCTGAAAGTGGCAACATATGTAGATTTCTAGCTTAGGAGAGAATGCGGGCGAATTTCAAATTCAAAGCAGAATACATAGAACTTTCCCTTGAGGTATTTCTTGAACACATGGGGGAATTTCATGTCCCTGATTTTGCCATCAAATTATGCCGAGACATTGATTGAATTCTTCTCTAAAATAAAGTGATGTCTTTAGCTTATCTCGTTATATAGGTATAAGTATATCGAAACATTTAAGAAATACCTTTAAATTGTAAGCGGATGCGAATTATGTTCTTCATATTTCCCAAAATCTCAATAAAAAAAGAATATAAAACTTATAGGCTTCGTAACATTTGGGATTTTTGTTTAAAACATTAAACTTTATTTGGTAGCTTTATTGCTTTATATAGTTTATGTAAAATATTTATAATCGATATTATTTAGGTTTTTTTTAAACATATGTAATAGTTTTATTTAATTAGAAGACCGGAACCATAGACTTTTCGTAAACTAATTATTTTGAAATTTTTAAGATTTACAAAGTATACAAACAAGAAAATGGCATTAAATAGAAATTGAATAAATGTCGCATTCGGTAGGATTCGAACATAGAATCTTTACCTTTACGCAGAAACGCCTCTAATATATCATGATTCCGGTCTAGGACGTTCTGGCGCGACCGATTTGGCGCGGCCGTATTGGCGCAGATCCGTTGGGGCGCAGACCGCTTCGGGCGCCATGCCTATCTGGCGCAGGTACGTTCTGGCGCAAGCACTTTATGGCGCACATTAATATTTTTATTTATATTTCGCACATTAGCCAATAAATTAGTTATATTTCAGTCAAAAATTGTATTTTATTTAAACATGTTTCGAGAGTTCATATATCATTATTAAAGCTCGGATTATAGGCAAAATGCCCTTTTTGCCTATTATAGGTATTTTCGGTACTTTTTGCCTTTTTTTCGTAAATTCCGCATATTTGTGCTTTTTTTTAAAAAAAATTCGAAAAGAGGTTGACCTTAAAGGCCATCCTTGCAACTTCCCGCTAGTTTTAACCGCAAAGCTATAGTAACGTGACGTATTTTGACGTTTTTGACTTTTTTTTGAAATGTTTAAAAAGCCATAACTTTTTAACGCGTTATTCGATTTTGATGTTCAAGATGGCATTCGACGCAGTTTTTTGAGACCTAATAACGTTACTAAGAGTGCAAAATCGGTTAGTCAAAAAATCTCTTAAGTTATTGAAAAAAAAAACACTTTTTTGAAATTTTTCGACAACGATATCTCACGAACGAATCAACCGATTTTAATTTGCAAAACGGCATTCGACGTGAATTTTTAAGCTTGAAAGCTGATTAGGTTATGAAATTGATTGATGCAATAGCCAAAAAGATATGCCCAAAAAACATCATTTTTACCAATTGTTTTTTTCGGTTATTTTGAAATTTCTCGAAATCTACCGCTTCGAATCGGTTTAAACTTACAGGGAGTTACATCTAAGTTAGATGGAACTCTTTGGAATGCTTTTTATTTTATTCCGATCGGTCAAGCCGTTCAAAAGTTATAAGAGGTTTACATACATCCACACACACACACACACACATCCACACGTACATACAGACATACAGATACCCTCGTAAAAATTGTCAGGGGAGGTTCCAAATATCTCAAAACGTTAAGATCCGATTTTCGAAAAACGGGGTAAAACCAATAACTTTCCGATTTTAAAATTTTTTTAGCGGGAAGTTAAAAATTATGCTACTACCCATGATATTATTTTATTGCTTAACCTTTCTGTAATAAAACTTTGGGTCAATAATAAAATATCAATGGTTTTTTATTATAATAGATTGTAAAGTTCTAGAAAAATGTATACAACCGAAAGGCCATAAACTGAATTGAATCTCTGGAGATTAATAAATATCGGTAAACATTCTAAATTGCTTTTAAATGACCAACTAGATTTTAACAAATTCACCCTTACTTAATCTCTTTACCTAAGTGGGAAGTTCCGAAACTGGTAAATATAATTTGAATTATTAAGTTTGTATTTATTCATTCTTTGTACCAAGCTGTTTTGGTTTGTAGTTTATTGTTCAGTTTATATTTGCAAAATACTATACTTCTATTCGGTGTTAAAAATGGAAGTACAGATTAAAAGCAAACAAGGACGCGAGAAGTTTTTCGAAAATGGATTTTTGTATGTATTTGATAGAAACAGTGCGTGTGGAACAAAAAAGTTCTGGCGTTGCGATAGAAAGGGTGATGGTTGTCCGTTGTCGTGTGAGAATACATACACAAGATGGCACAACAGTGAAAAGTATAAACCATCACACACATGATAGTTCAGCTGCTGCTGTTGAAGTCCTTAAGATTAAAACTCAAATTAAAGATAGAGCCACGTCTACAATGGAAGCGCCTGCTCAAATTATTAATCATGTTTTGGGTTCTGACGGTAAAAATGTGCCAAGAACTGTCTTAGCTGCATTGCCCGCGCAAACAGCATTAAAGAAGATGATCAGACGGCAGAGAAATGAAGTAAATGGAGCACCACCCGTTCCACGGAGCTTGGAAGAACTAGAAATTCCAGAAAAATACAAAACCATTGTGGGAAGAAATAACGTGGAAGAAGTGGCAGATAGTGGAGCAAGCCCAGCAAGAATCTTAGAGAGAATTTAAAGGTACGTTTGACTGCTAATTTATGCTTTTTTTTTTTTTTAATTAAAAATAGAGGTGTCGCATCCACCAACAGGTTATTAGCGACATTACATAGTACAGTTTACTCTGCTAGTTTAACAAAATAAGCTAAAATATATTTAAATTTTATAGAAAATATTAATTAATTTTAGATAGTTTATTAGGTTTTCCACTGGACTGTTTTCTCCTAGTAAGCCTGAAAGTGTGTTAGGTAGATTGTTTATTATGCGTTCTCTTTGATATTTTGGGCATTGTATAAGCAGATGGATGACGGTTAGAGGTGTATTACATAGGTCGCACATAGGGCGTTCACTATTTGATACCAGGTACGAATGTGTGATCTTGGTGTGACCTAAGCGCAGGCGAGTTAAAATAGTTTGTACATGACGCGAACTAGCACTAGATTTCCACAATCGTGTATTGGCTTTTAGCGTTCTTAATTTCGATTGCGATAAATACCACTCGCGTTGCCATTGACCGAGAACTTTTTCTTTAAAAAATATTTTGACGTCGCTTGAGACACTCTCGCGCACTGATTCTGCTTCCGTGCTTATTGAAGCTTCACGCGCACGTCTGTCTGCTTCTTCGTTGCCCTGAATACCGATGTGGGATGGGATCCATATAAACTTGGGAGCCACATTGTTTTCTTCGGCAATCTTAAGTTCGGTTTTTATCAGCTTCTCGATGGGGTGATTAGGATAAAGGTGTTGTATTGCAAGAATGGAACTAAGAGAATCAGTTAGAAAGAGAGGATTTGAAATATTAGTTAAGTTTGCATGCTTCAGGGCACGATAGAGTGCAAAGAGTTCCGCTGTGAAAACACTTGAACTAGAGGGTAGTTTGAATTGGAATACGGATGTTGGGGTAACGAATGCACAACCTATGCCTTCCGGGGATCTTGAAGCATCAGTATAGATCTTTATACAGTTCGAGTAATCTCGTTCCAGAATCTCGTTTAATTTGTTCTTTATTATTGTGGTATGCTTTATTCCTTTAAATATGTAACTAATTAAATAAAATTTGTCATATTTAATTATTTACATAATTAATTTTATATTATTATGATAATTCATTCATTCATTTTGTAAAGTATTATGATATTAGATATTTCAAAGCAAATAATTTTTAAATTAAAACATGTTTTGGAAGTAGAGTATTTGTATTATATAAGTTTACTAGCTGTCCCGGTGGACTTCGTACCGCATAACACTATCGTGACTTTTTTTCCATTTTTCGAATTTTTACTATTTTGTTTTCAATGATTTTTTTTTATTTTATCGTTATTAGGTTTATACTATTTTTTCGTTGTATTTTATAATTTATCGATATCCACTGCGCCACCTTACGGTGGGGACAAAGTAGTTGATTTAGTAGTAATGGCTCGTTTATATATGAGATATTAACTACGCCACCTTACGGTGGCGTTATATGATTTAATTTAGAATGGTATTTTTGGCTTTATTTTTTCTGCTTTTTAGTTTTTTTTGCATTTTCTTGTAGTTTTTCGTTTATTTATTTATTTATAAATCGAAATTTAACACTATCTATTGGGTTTTCTCACAACAGTCACAACCTAAATATTCAATAATCTCGAATTCAACATATAGTGCCATCTACCGGGTGTCTATCTAACCTAGATGCCAAAGGTTTATAGAGTTACTTCAATCAACCTAAACTGTCATCTGTTAGGAAATGTAAAACTAAACAATAAATGTCACTTTACCGTCGAAATAAACAAATAAGTAATAAAATAATTAAAAACCATTTTATAGTGGACCAAATTGTGAATCTAAACCATTCTCGAATTCCCTTGAACACACACAAAAAATTTTATCAAAATCGGCCCAGTCGTTTAGAAGGAGTTCAATAACATACACACGAACACAAGAAATATATATATAAAGATGTTTTAGAATATTAACTGTATATAAAAATTATACCATATTTCCGAAACATGTTTTAATTAAAAAAAAAAAATTTCAACCATATGAAAATTTAATATAATTATTTTTGATGGGGAACAAATACAGGTATATTATTCGAATTTACTGTAAAAAGACTCACAAACATCCTAGTAGTACGATCATTAACACACGCATCTGTCCACATTTCTACCAGAAACAAGCCGTTTTTACATATACAGGATGTCCCAAATTCAATTCTCACCATTGGGATATCGGAAACCACAAGAGATACCTACAGAGTTGCTTAAATGAAGAAAGTTTTGTTTATATCAAAACCAACTTTAACCGTTTTTGAATTATTAAAGTAAAACGTATTTTTTTTTTTAATTGTATCCGATATCTTGAATTTCAATAACTTTAAAACCTTTAATAATTTAACATTATTAGCAGGGTTTTTAAAATACTTTTTTGAAAGTATTTAAATACAAATAGAAACATAATTGTTTTTTTTTTATTTTAAATACTATTTAAATACATCTTGAACAAGTGTATTTAAATTTTTATAAAGATTTTGATGGTTTAATTATTTTGTACATCACATTAAGAAGCAGTAAACTTCAAGTTTTGATTTTATTTTTTACCGCGTGCCTATTTTTTCCCGGTGCTTTTTTCCGCGGGACCGTTTTTCCTGCATTCAATAGTAGTATAGGTTATGAAAATTTTGTATTAATTATTTTTGTATCTATGACATAATGTATTGTTATGTGTTATTATTTTTCCAGATTTTACGTAAATCCAAACAGTGGTTCATCGATGAAACCTTTCGTTCTACTCCTCCACTATTCTACCAAGTGTACGTCATTCTAGAAGAAAAATTAGGTAGACTTCATCCAATAATATATGCCTTACTGCCAAATAAACAAACTGGAACATACAGACATCTCTTGAATATGTTGCTTGAACTAGAAGTACGCTTAAATCCACAGCGAGTTTCTTCTGATTTTGAATTGGCTGCAATAAATCCTTTCCAAGAAAAATTCCAAGACGTTCAAATGCAAGTAGTCTAGTCGAGAAGTTGATTTCCTGCGAAAAATAATTACCAGTCTCTTAAAAATATGAGTGATAGCTCAAACGATCCAGAATGGTATTTAGAGAAAGACCATTTTTCGATTTTTTTCTGGAGATAAAAATTACAATTGTTATTAACAAAAAACTGAAAAAATAAATAGTCCTTTCGGTTTTTGTTAATATCTTCAAAAGTATAAGTGATAGCTAAAATATTAAAAACGTTTCTGAAAGAGCAGAAAATTTCAGCTGGGATGTTCTGGATTCTCGGAATTGTAGCACCAATATTTATAATTTTAATTTAACGTCGAAAATCGGCTTCCGTGCGGCAATTTTGGCATGCGCGCGTTGCCTCTGTAATGACCGCAACTTTTCAATAATTTTTTTATGCCACTAAATAATATTATAAAAATTAGAAAAAATTCAGATGTCATCTAAACACTTCAAATAAAATGGTCACGCGATAAAAATTGTTGTATCATCATTTTTTAAACAGTTATTTAATTGTTAATTAACAATTTTTTACGGATTTCTGTTATTATAAAAGGCGGTATAAAAGTTTTATTAATTATTATTTTCATTTTTAATTGTTTTTTCAATTAACAAATTAATAATTAATGAATTAAAGAAATTTTTAAAACTTTTATGATGTCATCTTGTTAAAAACATTGATAATAAGGGCTCCAAGAAAGGAAAATTTTTAGAACAATTAATAAAACTTTTATACCGCCTTTTATAATAACAGAAATTCGTAAAAAATTGTTAATTAACAATTAAATAACTGTTTAAAAAATGATGATACAACAATTTTTATCGCGTGACCATTTTATTTGAAGTGTTTAGATGACATCTGAATTTTTTCTAATTTTTATAATATTATTTAGTGGCATAAAAAAATTATTGAAAAGTTGCGGTCATTACAGAGGCCACGCGCGCATGCCAAAATTGCCGCGCGGAAGCCGATTTTCAACGTTAAATTAAAATTATAAATATTGGTGCTACAATTCCGAGAATCCAGAACATCCCAGCTGAAATTTTCTGCTCTTTCAGAAACGTTTTTAATATTTTAGCTATCACTTATACTTTTTAAGATATTAACAAAAACCGAAAGGACTATTTATTTTTTCATTTTTTTGTTAATAACAATTGTAATTTTTATCTCCAGAAAAAAATCGAAAAATGGTCTTTCTCTAAATGCCATTCTGGATCGTTTGAGCTATCACTCATATTTTTGAGAGACTGGTAATTATTTTTCGCAGGAAATCAACTTCTCGACTAGACTAAAGGTTGTTTTTTTCACTTGGTCAAGAATTTTAAAAAACATCTTACTGAACTAAATCTTTTGGGTAGATACCAGAACGAACCAGATTTTGCCAACATGGCAAAAATCATAACTTCGTTGGCCTTTGTACCTATCGAAAATCTCGATGAGGCGCTAGAGAGTCTTACAAAAGAAATTTAACCAGAATTGTTTCCAATGCTCGATTGGTTCGAAGATTTTTATGTGGGGCGACCAAACAGACGTGCAGGTGGGCGAAGACCACCTATGTTTCCACCAACTTTATGGTCTGTTTATGGAAGGGTTACCAACGACATTCACAGAACCAACAATTTTGCTGAAGCTTCTCACAGGAGGCTTCAAACGGAGTTATCGATGGACCATCCATCAATTTGGTGATTTATTGATCTACTGACGAAGGTGCAGGTTTCAAGAGATATGTATATTGAACAATTAATAGCGGGACACGCACCCCCTAAAAACCTTAGAAAATACATTGAATTTGATAAAAGAATTAAGATTATTGTAGAGAATTTCAATAATATAGGGGTGATAGAATATTTAAAAGGATTATCCTATAATTATAATATGGATGCCTAAATCATTATTATTAGTTTATTTTTTATTTTTTTAGTTTGATTTGTGATATTGTAAAAAAAAATTATTTCATTAGATTCTATAATCTAGTTTATGTATTGAACGTTGCTATTTTTAAGGAGGTCCTTTCGCCGCCAATGTTAAATAAAAAATATTAGATTATGAATAAATTTAATTTTTTTTAATAGTTAAAGACCTTATTTATAGAATTGTTGTTTTAATTATACCTTTGAAAAAAATGTTTTAAAGTGTTAGTATTTGTACAGAGTCTTATGAGAACGTAAGACCTTAACGATATTTCTCGAATTATACTATCAGTCACCGATTAGATGGAATAAAGAAAAACTGAAAATTAGATTTTTAACATATCCAGGTTCCTTTTTTTGCAATAAAATATATCAGTCACCGGGCAATTTACTGAGAAATTAATAATTAAAAATCACAAAAAAATCTTAAGTAACCTACATTAATATGGAGTCAAAACATTTGGCAACGTTGCGTAGCGCGCGAACTTTAAACCATTGAATACCTTCAATGTAAACTTTTCTTTTTTCTGCACTTACAACATTATCACACCATTGTTTACGTTTAAGACTCACAAATTTACCAGCATTCTTGCCACGATACATTCGAATATTATGATTAATCATTTTTATTTAATTTACTCATTCACCACATTGACAGGTAAAGCTTATACGTGGTTAAGGTTATATTGTGTGGATAAAAAACAACCGAGAGACAGCGTTGTCAAATCACAGACAGGCTATTAACAGCTGATTTACAAGAGTCAAATTAACTTTTGTATTTTACTATTTTTTTTTTAATTTTCAAAATATCAATTATCAATGCCTCATATACTATTTATTTTTTAATTTTAGTAATTTTTATGGGTTTTTTATTTTAATTTATTGAGTATTGACTACAACATTTGTTTTAACTAAACTGGTTTTGTTTGTTGACGTTTTAGTATTTTTAACTTTATTAAATTAACACCTTCCTAAAATGAAAGAAATTTAAGTGCCTTGCATCTAACTTATGTTTTCAATCATTTGCGCCATACAGTCCTCGCGCCAGAACGTTCCTGCGCCAGTTAGGCCTTGCGCCCGAAGTGGTCTGCGCCCCAACGGAACTGCGCCAGTACGGCGTACGGCCGCGTTAAATCAGTCGTGCCAGATCGGTCGCGCCAGAACTGGCCTTTTCGCATGATTCAACTTATGTCACATGTAACACTTACACAATTCCTGCCTAAGCACATGTATGCGTGACGTTAATGAGAGAGATTATTTGTCGAATTAACAAATGAAACATATGAAACTCTAAGTTAATTTTGTTTTATCTATTATATTTTTATTCTTTTTAAAAGAAAAATTTCAAAAATCCCATAATAGATATCGCAAAATAATTAGTTTACTAAAAATCCATGATTTCGGTATCGCAACAAAATTAAAATATAAAATAGTGCTTAAAAAGTGATTTTAGAGTTTGTTTTTCCAATTTTCAATTTGAAAAATATTCTCTCTCTCGTTAAAGCCATGCATACATATGCTTAACGAGAAAGTAAGTGTCACATGCGACATGAGTTGAAGCAAGTCAATAAAAACGCCGACTGAATTGGTTAGATGCGTTACCGTGTATGGGTTAAGGTTGCATGTTCCTGTCGGATGCGAAATTTTTTCAATCTTCCCTTAATGTCATTTCCTTGTTTGTAAACTTTCTGAATTTCAAAAATTCCATGAGAGATATTTCAAAATAATTAGATTAATAAAAATATATGTTACAGTTCTAACATTTTAAGTTACATAAACAAAATTACTTTAAATTATAATTGTTCTTGGTAAATTTTATAGTGCTTGCAACTTTTCCTAGTTATAAACTAACCGTAAACGTTGGTTCACAAAAAAAGTTAAGTTTTACATCTTCAGCCATTGTAAATTCGTTTAAATATAAACTTGCATTATAGTTGCCAGGTAATCATCCAGAAACCGCCTATTAGCCTTGTTAGTTGCATTATATCTCTTCTAAAGGAGAAAATTTAATTTTAGTATAAATGGCTGCTGCAGTGCTGTTATACATAAAACCCTTAAGTATAACATAGAAATGATAATTTAATTCCCTGTGGTTTTATATTTTCCTAAATTTTAAATTTGCATTAAACAATTATTATTACAACTATTTGCTTGGCATTAATATTTTACACTCAGACTAGGAGATCGGTTACTTTATTCTTTAGTTGGTTTTTCAGAAGAGATATATTTATGTGTTAGTTTCTATGTTATCATATTGTACACTTTATAAAATTTTAATAATCCTGGAAACAAAACAGGCGTTGGAAAACAGCTCAGGCGCCATATTATGTATTCGTACTGGAAAGCAGAATTTACAACTTATGGCCATTTTAGTATTTAGCCTTTGTGTTTGAATGTTGTCGCAACATGGTTTCAAATCAACATACAAGAAGGCAGGGATCGCCTGCGCGGTTTCAAATTAACGGATAAGAGAGCATTGCTTACGCTCCTTGGTTGATCGCGTACCGTACTAGATCAAGTAGACGTGGTTAACAAGCCCTATTTTTATCTTCTAAAGATATTAAGCGATCTGTCTATGACGCTGATACACCCAGAGTATTTATAAGACTTCTCACAAGCTCCCTTGACACGAACGTCTAAGAGCACAATCCTCAGCCAATTCTTCAAAAGCGCTGCTTTAACGAGACCCGTGATACCACTTCAACGGACACCCATGTGGCCAGCTAAGTGTATAGGGTCTGTTACACTAACACAGACCTCTTACGAAGACTTCTGACATAATCAATCCGAATCATTCCAGTAATAGCCAGTAGACTCTACAAAGACATGGACCCGATTGGACTACACCCTGAAGATCCTTATAGGGACTTTAACACAATTTATTCATCAAAATTGTAACAAGATACACAAGAATTCAGCTGGATAACTTCTAAACAGTTTTGCAATTGACAATGAACTATTCGACAGTTTGAGCATGCCACAACAGATGCACGTTACGTGCATGTTATTACATAAGTATAAAATATCGGACGATCTGATGTGGATTGGATTTCACAGCAAGATTTTGATAGACGATTTACGAGTTCAACAAGTTTCGTATCTGACTCCCATAAATGAATCTCCCATCAACAATTCAACTGTCTTGAAAACTCTAAAATTGATTCAGGATATTGCAAATAAATGTCAAGCTCACTACATCCAGATCACCTATGGTCTAGCTATTGCTCGCACAAGTTATTGTATTCAAGCTCAAGAATCTCCAGGATTCGATAATATTGAAACACTGATGGGGAATTTAACACAATTTATTTAAAAAAATGTGACAAGAACTCTCCTGTTTACTCGCGCCGTCAGTGGCAAAAAATAGAACTATGATCTGGGTTGATTATTGTGACCAGAAATATTATGAAAAAGCCTAAACCGTGTAAACTTCTGGTATCTATACTTCGTGTAGCCACCATACACTAGAGATTTCTACAATAACCTAAAAACAGTCTTTCAAGTAAAGGTCCTTTCCTTATTCGGTTATCCCGTTACAATACGTTAAAATTTGTTTGTTAAAATATCTCAAAGTGCAGAGAAAATTGTGGTGCCATAGAGGTCCCAAAAATGAAATGCTGACACACCATTAATCAGTTAATATTGTTATAGTAATTACTTGTATTTTGACGAACCAGTAAAGAGTTAAAGTCCTTTCAGTGTTAGTTTACCATGGTCGGCTTTTAAATCTCATTAAGGCCAATGGCGACCATTTGGGAGGAAATTAAGGGAAAGGGCCAGATAATCAAACGCATATTTAATCACTTGTTTCAAATGGTCGCCAAAATGCCATAGTATTATATTTATTTATTCTGCTATAACCTGGGTCTAAGGCAACAATTTGACGTTGGGACAATAGGAAAGGTCTAGCTAATAGTGTTTTTTTTCTTTTATCGATGAAACTATTATCCAAAAATATATTTCATCTTAAATGGTGCCGTAGAAAATACCCGTAAAAGATATATCTAGAGACACCGACAACTTTTTTTGTTTCAAAAATAGACTTCTATGGACCTAAACAGCCGAGAGCTAACAAAAAACCTTTCTTTTGTTTTTTAATTTCACCGATAATTTCAATATCTCACTGGTGAGAGTTAAATAAGAAATATTATCAAATAGTTTAACGCTAAAACCATCAATATAGAAACGTCAATTTAAAACTTCTTGCTTAATTCACACCCGACTACAAGGTTGCCGATACTTAAAAATGTCTTCAAGTATGTGTTATATATAATTCATTCACATCTTATTTCAATCTCAGTAGACTATGCATTTTATTTCTTGGATTGGCACTTCAATTTGTTGGGTTGGTACCTACTGTCGAAATATTGACAGCACATTGTCAAAGGTAAAATTGTAGTAGATTCAATAACGAAATATTTTATGCTTTCTTAGATTCAATATACAATGCCAAAAAAAAATAAGTACAGAAATTCACAACAGCATCGTTAGATGTTATGGTATGTTTAGGAAACAAGCTAACTGCTGTGAGAGTGTTTATTTAAATTAATTGGCCGAGGTTTTTCAAGTAAGTACGATTTTATGTCTATTTCTTTTAAATCAATGCTAGTCGCTAACATAAACTTATATATTTTGCATTAGATTAATTAAGAGAGGTTTTTGTAATGAATTTATAAATATGTATCACTTTTTTAAATAAAATTTATATTATTAAAAGAACACATAACCTTTTTTGACAGATTATCATAATAAATTATATACAATGTTGTCAGATTTCAAATTTCGAAATTATACATTTTTGTAACTATAATTTAATTCAAAATTTTGTTAAATATTTTTAAATCTCTTAACTACCGTTGTGTAACTGAGGTATATTTTTTGAATCTAATTAATATGACCAACATTCTAAATGCTTAATTTTTTTAGATCAGTGTATCGAAAATACGGAAGATTATTAAAGAAGGATTGAAAAATAATGAGAAAGTCGCAGATAAAGAATGTAAAATTGATACATTTGAGAAGTTTATTTTAAAAAAAGACTTACAGCGACAGATTTGGATGTACCATGCTAAAACTGAACATTTTACTTTAGACAAACTTTTGACTGATGCTAAACAAAATTTTGATTTTAAAGGGGGACGACACTATACAAACTTATAAAATTAATGGGATACAAATTTAAAAAAGTAAATGGACGACATATTTTATGTGAACAACGACACGTTAAAATTAGAAAGATCGCTTTCATTCGGAAATATAAACAACTAAAAAGTCTTGCTGAGAGAGTTAGATTCGTGTACCTAGATGAAACATGGATCTATCAAAATGGTAGTTCAGTGCGTCAGTGGGTGCATGATTCTGACCTAAAAAGTAATCCAGCTCGTGTAAAATCCGAAGGAAAGCGATTTACTATTTTACACGCAGGGACTGATACTGGATTTTTGGAAGGATGTGACTTGTTACTAGACTCTTCGAATACAGACCTTGACTATCACAAAAGTATGAATGGTGACCTTTTTAAAAACTGGGTTGTTAATCAACTCATTCCTGCTCTATCTGTATTTCAAGAAAAATGTGTGGTGGTCATGGACAACGCACCATACCATTCAGTTCAAATTAACAAACCACCCTCTTTTTCAGCGAAAAAAGCAATGATGCAGGAATGGTTGATTAACAATAACATTAGGTTTGACACAAAAATGACAAAGAAACAACTGTACTCTATAATCTTACCTTATAAAACTGACGAAAAGACATATGTAGTGGATGAAATTTTAAAACAACGAGGACATGAAGTACTTCGACTACCACCATACCATTGTCACTACAATCCAATAGAACTAGCATGGGGGTTTACTAAGACATATTATATCAAACATATTACATCTACTTATCTTGACCAGGAAAGAGTTAAAAAAACTTGGACAGAAGCATTGACTAAATGTACACCAGACATGTGGCAAAATTTTTGTAGACATACAGACGAACTTATTTTGGCAGATTGGACTACTTACATGGGAAACTGCTCACATGACAATATTCCTCCTTTAATTATTTCATTGGAGGAATCAGATTCTGACGATTCCGATTTTGGATTTGATAGTGACTCTGATTCTTCCAGTGAAATAATGGAAGAGGATTGATCATACAAATACACCGACAACATTTACATGTTACATCTAAATCTGCATCTGTATTTGTTTTTATTTGCTTTTATGTAATTTATTAAAATATTTTTTTCATTGTATCGGTTTGAAATGTCTAACAAATCTTAATTTTTCTGAAAAATTTCTGTTATAAAGAACATTATTAAAACATCAGCACATTTAAGTCAAATGCGACACTACCTGGGGCGGACCAGGAAAATCAAATTTTTACTGGAGTATAGTTTCCTCAATTAACCCATTGGATGTGAAATTTTATTATCCTACAGCCACTAATACAATAATGTTACACTACGATGCCATTTGGATGTAAAATAGAAGACTTTAAAAAAGATGGATACCTATAGACTTTGAGTACTGTGTTTTTATGTTAAACTCAAAACTGATGAAATATTTTTTTTTACCACTGCTTGAATAATTTAAAAGTTTTATTATACATTTGTAAAAAGGATCTTTTACTATTGCTTGAGTAATTTAAAAGTTGTATTAAACGTTTTTATTAATATATGTATATGTGCTACATTTTGAATTTTATTTATATTATTTATTTGTAATAAAATGTAAATATAAAAGTATATTTTTCTACAAGCATGCGTAAAACAACACTTTTCCGCACGCATTTTAATTCAGAAAATATCTCTTTCTCTTTTTTTATTAAATGAATATGTCCTTCAATAACCTTTTGGAAAATTATTGTATTATTACTTTTATGTTGTTGTACCTACTACATACAAATAGTAAAAAAAAGATTATTTTGCATAAAAATAGAGATTTTTAAAATGTTTGTTCTTAAAAAAATCATAATTTATTAAAACACGTCTGTAAACGTTACTCAAAGCAACAACAAACTTTAATTGTCACAAATTAAAATTTTGTTACATTGTTAGGAGTTGAAAATAAAATTTAAAAAATGAATAAAGTATCTTTTTTATGCTTGTAGAAAAAATATTGATCCTAACTCTTGCGGGAAAGTATAACTTTCCGCACTTGATAGGATAATAACTATTTTCGTTCTAGATCAATAATATAATATGATAATTGACTATAAACAGGGATCTGTTCTGTGCAAAGGAATGTGTTATTTTGAATATCAGTCAAAATTCATGTGAATTTAAATAGACCATTCTTGGATATTAATAGTACCTACTTGCAGCGAAAACTAACGTATCTACTTTAGTACCTATTCAATTTAATATTAAATACATTGACTTATTTTCGGCAAGTTTTAAATTTGGTTTGCAGATTTAATTACTTAAGATATTTGTAATGAATACACATATTTTTATTGAAGACGTGACAACATCGTATTTACAATTAATAAGACCACAGAACAATATGAACAGACGTGTATTATACTGGGCGAATTTCATGTAACTAACAGAGCCTACTGAGATAGAAATAAAAAGTGAATGGCTTATATACAAACTTGCTTTCATTCATTAATAAAGACGCCACTGAAATATAAGTACAGAGTTAATTAATTTATATATTTTTAAAGAATCTTTGCATATTATCTTTTTAAAAGTGACATTGAGTAACAATTGAATATTATATAAACTAAGAAATTTTAGGAAATATATCTGACATCCTTGATTCGAAAGCCGGTGTCTGTGGTAGGATTAAAAAGCGTGTTTTAGTTGGTAAATTGTGCTTAGATAGACTATACTATTTGAGTAATTTTAAATTTTAAGATCAATCAAATAGCAGTAAATATATAAAACGTTAAATACAAACTTTTTTAAATATTTAATAATTATTTGACTTTGATTTGGTTTCAAAGCGAGAGGTAGCTTTAATTGATTAAAACTAAATGACCTAGATAACTGAATAATATAAAAGCTAGTTTAGATATTCTTAAAATAGACATACAACTATTTATTTACCTTGGACAAGGGCATGCTATAATTACTCCCACTTGCTCCAGCTGCATTACTGTTGACAACTGGACCTCCGTTAGAATCACTGAGGTAAACCTGCCACGTTGCTGTGGAATTAAAACTTTTATCAGCAGCATAACACCTCCAAAGACACTGTATTAACATTGCAGCTGCTGGTATTTGACGATTGAAGTGCTTTTGACGCTGCTTTTGTTGGACTTTGAGTGCGAAGCCAGAACCTAATATTCCCTAAAAAAAATATATAATAATTAATGTGATGAATTTAGTCAGTTTCATTGAAATGATATGTTTAAGATTATTTTTTTTTAAATTTCGTTAAAGACTGGATAAAAAACACAGGCTGGTAGTTGCTTAGGTACATATGATTTAAACATATCAAGAGGGGAAATTGTGAATAACAACTTCTTTAAACAATAACTATGAGTGTGTGTATAGTTCAGTCATTACATACATTTAGAAGTGCAAATAAAGCACGTAAGTCCAATTTAGGATATTGTGTGAGGGGGACCTAGAAAAGCTTAAGTCAAAATTGTCGATCAAATTAAGCTTTTGTATTTTCCACCATTTAAAAAAAAAGGGTTAAATTCTGATTTTTTATAAGAACTCGGTTCTGCATTGAGATATGTAAATTTTCATTGAATACTTTTTTGTTGCTCTTTTTATGATATAAAATTAAGGACCTTTGTATTTTTCAGATATTGTCAATTAGATATCGAAATAAAAGCCAAAAATTTGTTTTTAGATTTTTTTTCTCGTAACAGATTATCATGGTAAGAAAAGTTCCTCCTCAGTAGAATCTTTAATTCATGAAGACTGTTAAAACGCAGAAAATGGTGCTCCGAAGGTCAAAAAATCTTAATCATTATCATCATCGTAGTCGTCGTTGAATAATAGGTCAACTATGGCGACGTTGTTGCAGGTTTGGCCACTACAGTGCAAGCAAGTAAACAGAGCAACTAATTTCTGCTTTCTGGCACCCACAAGCAGCCCCACGCTTTCATTTATATTTACACAAAATTAGTTTTAAAAGTTCTGGTGGAGCGAACACGGCTGTAGTGCTAATTCTGTAATTAGTCTGTCGCCAAACCCATTCCTGATAATCTTTGAAACATCCGAGCTTAATCTGCATCTGTAAATATGCTCGGAAAATGTGTTGACGGACTGCGCTTTCCGTTGGTGGAAGCAGTGAAAGATTTTTCATGTTGACATTGATTTTGCGAAGCGGTAAAATCGTATTTATCACCGACGTATAGAGCGATAAGGAATCATTTTTCAGCACAAATTAGAACCTACAGGTCGACCTTTTCTTTCTTGAATAATCCTTCCAATGACCGTAGGTTCGGATTCTTTTCGAGGGTGTTGATAATCTACTTATTACATACTTTTGAAAATGTAAATAAACCGAGTTATATTAATAACGATTAACAATACGAGAAAAATGTAAATTATAGATGGTGAAAAGGGAAACAAAACATGAAAATTTATATTTTACCAAAATTGGAATTTAAACCTTTTTTTTTTCAAAATGGGGGCAAACGCACAAGCTTATTTTGCTTAAAAATTTTGAATTTTCTAGGTCCACTTCACACAATATCCAAAATTTGTCTTGCTCGGTTTATTTACATTTTTTACTTGTTTTTCCAAAGTAATGAATGAATTACTATTGAAGTGACAGAAAAAAAATTTTGACCAATCAAGTAAAATTTAAGAGCAGTAGGTACTTTAAATATTCTATAGTCCATTTCACCGATTTTGGCCGATGACAGAATTCATACTCGAAGTAAATTTAGAGTTACATCTCTCTCAGATACAGGCAAATTAGAAATTTAAATAAGGACGTTTGTTTTTTAATACAACACTTACGTAACTGCATCTTGTTTCACCGGTAGAAAAAAGTATTCAATACGGAAGTCTGACTTAATTCACATTCCTAGTAACCGTCATGTACGGCTCGTTGTTGAAGGGTTGAATTTAATAATTATTAATGTCATATTTTTGTAGATGTCAAACCACACTGATAGTTTTAGAAACTTACGACCTAATATAGAAAAAAAAAACTCTCCGCCATTGGTAACTTGGATGACAGTTTAATCTTATTTCAGTGGTTTCTAATATCAAATCGGCCAAAAACGATGAAATGGACTATATTATTTAAAATTTATAGGAAGTAAAATTTAAAACTTAAAAAAACTTACAGATTACAATTAGGTAGATTTAAATTAAGATCGAAATAACTGACGAAAAAATTTGCGTCGTTAACATTACTTATGAATAATGTGTAACGATCGAACTGATCGTTTTGTATTAAAAATAATTTCGCCAGACTCTTGTTACCGTCTATATCGGTAGGAATTACTTATTGTAAAATTTGTAGTTCAAAATTTTCCGTAAGTGGTGTTGCGATAAAATTATTGACACTTCTCGTAGTGATTGGTAATTCTTGTTTCTTAACTGGTTAATATGCCAAACATTCTGGTTCATTTATGATTTAGCCTCTTTGAGGTACTTCCAAATTAATTGAAAGAGGTCCACCCAAATTGCTAAAAAATTACTAGATTGAATTAGTTCCGGCCATTTTAAAAGAAAACGGAAGAAGTTAATATAGTGAAAGAGAAAATTAAGACATATCTTCCCGAATTTGGAATAAAAACCATCCCTATGGAATACTTACCGTTACGTATGAGCCAATTTAAAGACTTCCATTAAAGAGAAAAGAAAAGAATGAATTCTTTAATTAACATATTCAATTTTATTTTTATATAATATTCAAGTTTTAATATATTTTTTTATTTAAATAATTTGATTTTAAAATAATTCAGTTGTGTGATAAATAATAATAATATATAGTAATAATGCTTTATTGTCAGAAATTTTACAATTTGTTGACAAAGCTAAAAAACATACAACAAAGTACAATAAAAAATAATTGAAAAATAACAAAAAACCCGCCTGCATGGATAGCTACAACTAAAAATCAACTGAAAAGACTGAAATAAGACGAAAATTCAATGACTGGGTATTTAAAAAAAAAACAATGATTAGGTACTTAGAACCAGAAACATAAATTGAAACAGTACCACACCTACGTACCTACGTATTGTACAAATAGAAATATCAGCACGGTAGTCATTCAATTTTTTGCAACATTATAAACAGAATGGCAGTCGGAGGCATGATAGTGTATGCTATGTTAAATTATTATCCTTTTGTGCATGCCTCCGACTGTAATTCTCTTTATGATGTTGCAAAAAATTGAATGACTACCGTGCTGATATTTTTATTTGTACAATACGTAGGTACCTAGGTGTGGTAATGTTTCAATTTATGTTTCTGGTTCTAAGTACCTAATCATTGTTTTTTTTTTAAATACCCAGTCATTGAATTTTCGTCTTATTTCAGTCTTTTCAGTTGATTTTTAGTTGTAGCTATCCATGCAGGCGGGTTTTTTGTTATTTTTCAATTATTTTTTTATTTATGTCTTTTTAGTTTAGAGTGCTTATTCTAAACTCGCTAAAGAGTTCATGAGAAATCGGTAATTTCTGAATGGTGCTACAGGACATCTGTGTCGGATTTTTAAAATATTTATGTGTTTTTAAATCAAATTAATATTCTTAAACAATAATGCCATAGAGTAAAATCGAGAAAAGCTTTTCACAGCATTTTAATAATTTTGCACCGGAGCTGTGTTTCCAGATGTAAATTAACTATTATAATACTCAATTTCTTTTAATACTGCTTTTTTTTCAACGAGGTGTGCCCTCACAGTGTGCCCGTTCGGGTTGTTGTCTCTCTGACATTAACTTTGTTAACGCTCGGCTCGCATTCAAAATTGATTTTTTTTGTTTTTATGTAGAAATTTTACAATTTTTTTTTTGAAAATCAAACATCATATTCATACCACGTGTTCTACTCATGAAACTAAACAACTTTCGCCAAGGAACTTAGATCGAAATACAAAAAAAAATCCGATTTGCTTTGCAGAAAAAATATTCATTTCTTTTTTTATCGTTCTATTTAACATTAAAACTAAAAGTTATATACATATTTAGAATTTGTGTTTAACATCCTTCATTTTGATACCCCACTCGATATGCTTGGTACAATTTATTTTTTTATTACCTCACAATGTGGCGTCAAACATCCGCAATTTTGTTTTTTTTTTAAATGTCACCTATCTAAGAACACTTGGGCTATTAAGACAAATCTAACGATACCTCAAATGTGAAAATCCGTTTGGCGGTTCTGGAGATACAAGGTAAGGAAGAATATTACATAAAATATAACATATCAGATAAACAAAATACAAAAAAAATATTAATACAATTAAAAAAATTGAAAGAAGAAGAAAAGGAAGAAAGAAAAAAAAAAGTTCCTTGAAGTAGTAAATTAGTGTGTATTTAGAAATATAAAATCATAATATGAAAAATTCATTTACTGTGTACAAAGATCTCTCCAAGTGTGCCTTCAAAGCTCTACGGAATGCGGGAAAGAGTGTAATAGATTTGATATTGAAAGGCAGACGATTGTGCATCTTTTTTTGCAATATACAATATAGAGTTTTTGATTAACTCTGATCGTGGGATTGGTAAACAAAGATCAAGCTCCCTGTTTCTAAGTGGATAGTTGTGGGAAGGCATTTCAGGATTTGCTGACGAGTGCTGGCGGACTAAGCAAACGGTTTAAAAAATGAATAAAGAAGAAAGAGTTAAAATTTAATATTTTTTAAAGTATTCCTTACAATGAGTTCTATTGTTTAATCTTAACATGTAACGGATAGCTCTCTTTTGAAGTTTGAAAATACTGTCAAATTGAGTCGCAAAACACGTACTCCAGAATGGAATGGCGTAACGGAGATGCGACTCAAAAAGGGCGTAATAGAATGTTCGAGCTGTTGACAAGTTTAATTCCTTGGAAACTGATCTTAGCGCAAAACACGCAGAACTTAATTTTTTTGACAATGCATTGATGTGCAAATCCCATTTTAATGAGTTGTCAATAATGAGACCCAGGAACTTTACTGAGTCAACGATTTCAACACTATTGTTATTAAGTTCAAAAGTTTGCAATGCACCTTTATATAATAAGATTTTAGTTTTAGAGAGATTGGGGCACAGAAGGTTAGAATCGCACCACGACTTAATAGTGACTAAGTCACAAGATACGGTACTATAAAGGGATGTACTATCTGGGTTGCTTCAGGTAAAACTAGTATCATCAGTAATCCCGCAAGAGGGGGAGGGTGTGGCTGACTATAATTCATTTATGAGTACTGGTCGGCCACACACAATCTATGGTGAGCTGCAACACCACGGACCCTAGCAAAAAACGGCCGGGAGGACACAGTGTCGGATTATGGAAGTCAGATCTATAAGACCAATAAAAGGACTGTAGAAGAAACACTGGTCCGAGCTCCTGAACATCGAGCTAACTGGCAAGTGGCGAGTTCTCGGCGCCATAAAACTGAGACCACGTCTGACTAAGAGATGGAAAACCCTGACAGAAAACCCGATGGAGACAACCAGCGATAAAAAACCGAAACTCATGGTGTTATGCGACCCGTACAAAGGAAGAGCATAGGCAACTGGATACTAAGACAAGGCCCACTGAAAGACACGGGAGATGCCGAAACACAAACAGAAGCACCATGCACTGCTGAAATGGGGATCCAAACAGACCCATGGACAATAGGTACACAAAACTTGTTTAGGGTTACAGAGATAAAAATAGGAAATCCCGTCGAAGGCCCAGACTCCGACGTGAAGGTCGCCCTGGTAGACCCGAGTGACCTTTACATAAAACACAGTGTCCAGAAACTATACAGGGACAAATTTCCTGACCTAGCTCATATGGACGAAGAGTATGACGTACTGGAACAGCTAACTAAACTGAGTTCTGATAAGGGAAGAGTTATATCCAGAAAGGTTGTCAAAATCAAACATGATGGATCCCCAAAAGACGTATGGGAGAAAATGTATAGATTACGGGACGAATTCGGCGGAGAAGACGGCATAGCTCTCCACCACATAGTTGGTATGTCCACTGATCGACTAAGGAAGATAGTGGAGGCTGTCTTCCGCAAAACAAAGGTAAGTATAAAGATCTACACGACAAAAACATTTAGTGAAAATAACAGCAAGGCCGGCCAGAACAGGAGGAAGGCAACCACGTATGATATGGTTGTCAGCCAGGGAGGCAAAACGTTCAATGAGGTACTGAACACTGTGAAAAGTACTTTAGGAACCACAATACACAGAAATGTGGTTAAGACGGTCAGAAGCACCAAGGACGGGAAACTGTTGCTAACCCTCGAGAGAGGTACGGAGGTCATGGTAAATATCAGCAAAATGTTAAAAGAGACAAAAGGCCTACAAACAAGAAACCTAAAGGACAGGGGTAGAAGTACCTTAAACATTAGGGGGCTCGTTAATGGCACAAAGAAAGAGGAGGTGTTGGAGGCACTCTCAAATGTGACAGGGACTCCCATTACAGACATGCAGGTAAGTGCAATTAGACCCATGAGAAATGAGATGGCGGCAGTAACCGTAACTCTAGACGAGGACCCAGCAAGGATACTTACCGAGTTGGGTAAAATTAGGGTAGGTATTGCAATGTGCCCGGTCGAGAAAAGGGTTAATGTCTCAAAATGCAGTAGGTGCTGGTTGCATGAGCACACTGCAAAGAATTGCGAAGGAACAGACAGGTCCACAAGCTGTTATAAATGTGGAAAACCGGGCCATGATGCAAAAGACTACACGAATAAGGAAGAGTGTCCTTTCTGTGACATAAAGGGCCACAGGGCAGGCTTCATTAAGTGTGCAGCCTTCAAGAAGGCCCTCAAAGAGGACAGGAAAGGTGGAACCTCAAAGCCGGGCCCAAAGGTGGTCGGGAAGGAAGCTCGAGTCCCAGGTGACCCGGTCAGCTCCGGGCGAAATATGGAGCCGGGAGTGGGTGAACCACAGGCTGATCCTCCATTTGGGGGCACTAATGAGATGGAGACCTGAGGTTTTACACATAGACGCAATATCTAGTGTATAACAGACATACACGGACACTTTACATATCGATTTATATATACACGGATTTTAATTATACACGATTTTTTTTATTTATACAAGAACTTTTGCATATTCACACGTACATATTTATATACACAGACATATACAACGTTTTATCGTTATAGTTTTAATCACATTTTATTTATACACGTCTCTTTTATCTATACATTCATATACAAAGTTTTATTGCTATAGTTCACTCACATTTTATACATACACCTCGCTTTTATCTATACATTTTATTTATACATTTTAATCCTATTTATTTATGACTGTGAAGATACTCCAAATAAATGTTGACAGACAAAAAGCGACTCACGACTTAGCAGTTGCGAAAGCGGCGGAGCTAGATACGGACCTGCTCCCAGTACAGGAGCCAAATCTCACCCATGTCAGAAAGGACCGTAGGTGGATAGTTGACTCGGAGAAGGCAGTGGCCGTCCTATGCACAAACAGAAGGGTCGGGATTATATCGCATGAATGTAAAAAAGGATACGTCGTAATTAGGTTCAAAGAATGATCACTATACAATTGTTACATATCCCCTAATGTGTCACAGGCGGCCTTTGAGCAGTACATAGATGGGCTGACGGGGGAGGTAATGAGTGAGAAGGGGGGTGTGGTGATTTCGGGGGACTTTAACGCAAAGTCTCCCATGTGGAGGTCAGCGTCGGTCGACGCCAGGAGAGACCTGCTGAGTGACTGGTTTCAATCACTTGGTATGGTACTGGCTAATGACGGACTAATCCCCACCTTCTACAGAGGGCCACAGAAGTCTTTCCTGGACATTACCGTTACCTCCCAGGATTTTACACGAAGATTGAAAGACTGGGCGGTTCTAGAGAACTCTGAGTCAATGAGCCTCCACAGACACATAACATACAAAATAAAGGATGGGGCACCCGTTAACAAACTGATATGGGACGAGAGAGTGTTTGATAAGGGAACCTTCAAAAATGCCCTCAGCCTGATGATCAAAGATGACATGAACACTAAAGAATTAACAGACTGCATTAGGAAAGTACAAAGAACCAGGACAACAAATGGACAGGGCAGGCGCCTACCGACCTGGTGGAACGAAGAGGTCGCGAAGTTAATACCGTAAAATGGGGTTACTTTGATATTACGGGGTTACTTTGATAACAGCTTACTTATTTTTGAAAAGCGCGGTTTACGAGATTACGGAAAGCGGCCGAATTTTTTCTTTTTCAGTATGGGCAACACTGTTACCGATATTACAATATGTCGGATTCTGTTTAACAACGGCCCACGCTGTGTCATAAAACTTTGTGATTTTGTGAGTTTGTGAAATAATATTGGAATTTCAGGTATGTAGAACTCTTCATGTAGTGTCAAAATTACTGTAATTTTAATTTTACCGTCTTGGTTACTGGTAATTACGGTTTCCTGTGAATACTGTTTATGTTTTTAGGTCCTAAAAAACTAATCGAGTCGCCATGTTTTAAACTTAAATGCTTAATGGGGTATCTTTGATCAGGTGTACGGGGTTACTTTAATCAAATGATCAAAGTAACCCCGCATTTTGAAGAAACTACGGTTTACGATAAAATTTCGTAAAATAGGTAGGTACTAGGTAGTGTTTTTTAACAGTATTACCTGGGTTGTTTTTGTTACAGAATAATGCCTAGGACTTATAGGAAGCCGCTTGGAAGTCGACAGTACAAAAATTATTCGGATGCAGTGATTGAAAATGCACTGCAATCTATATTAAACGGACGTTTGACGATTCGTGGCGCTGCAAAAGAATTTAAAATCCCCTATGGAACTCTATACAATAGGTATAATGGACAACACATAAATAGACCTGGAGCCCAAACTGTGTTTACGGACGCTCAAGAAAAGGCTATTCTTAAATCAGCAGCAAAGTGTGCCGAATGGGGGTTTCCTCTAAGTCTGTTTGATTTGCGTATGTTCGCTAAGGCTTGTTTAGACCGAACGGGACGAATAGTTGCAAAATTTTCCAATAATGTGCCGGGTATTGACTGGGCCTACTCGGTCTTACGACGTCATCAGGATTCTTACAGTCAGCGTGTTGCAGCTAATATAAAAAGGGCTTGAGCTGGAGTTTCCAAACAAAATATATAAGAATATTTTAAACATCTGGAAAGTGTTGTTAAAAACGTGCCTAGTAGTAATATTTTCAACTATGATGAGTCAAATTTAAGCGACGACCCGGGCAAGAAACGCTATATATATCGACGAGGAGTCAAATACCCAGAAAAAATAATAAACTTTTCCAAGAGTTGCACGTCTATCATGGTTTCTGGGTCTGCAAATGGTGTTTTAATACCACCTTATGTCATATATAAGAGCACACATCTATATGACACTTGGAAAGAGAGAGGACCGTGTGGCTCACCCTGTTGCGACGAGCCTTGTTGCTCAAGAGGAACTAGATATAACCGAACAGCAAGTGGCTGGATTGACAGCTCAACATTCCGAGATTCGTTTATGACATGTTTTTTGCCACACGCGAAAAGACTAAACGGGCGTAAAGTGTTAATTGGGGACAATTTGTCTTCTCATATCGATGAAGATGTTTTACGACTATGTGAAGAAAACGATATCAACTTTTTTTGCTTGGTACCACACTCGACCCATTTGCTTCAACCTTTGGACGTAGCATTTTTTCGTCCAATGAAAGAGGCATGGCGAAGTACATTATCGAAATGGAAAGTTGAAAACTTAAGGCTGACCACTGTTCCAAAAGATGCATTTCCGAATCTACTCAACAAGACACTAATAAGAATGGACGAAATAAGACCAAAAAAAATTAAAAACACTGTTGTGGTACCCCCGTTGAATAATGAAAACGGTGCCATCAAACGAAATCTTATAAGTGCATTTAATGCAACAGGAATATTGCCGTTCAACCCTGATCAAGTGTACAAGCGCTTACCATCTGATGATAGTAACGTTGAGGCTGAAACTGAGAGCGTTCTGACTGAATTATTAAGAACTCAAAGATTTGGAGATTCCTCCCATACTGTAAAACGAAAGAAAAGACTGAATGTTGCTCCTGGAAAGAGCATTTCTACAGTGGATTTAATAGATGACCCCTCGCCAAGTCTAGAAAAAAAGCGAAAGGTAAAGAAAACTAATCAGACAACTGACACACCACTTGAAGAAAACATATCTGATGACAATGAGACTGTAGATGAAACGTTTGAAGAAGAGGAAAACGAGAAAGAAAATAAAGAGGAAGAAGATAATAGATTAACCGAAGGTCGTTATGTATTGGTAACATTTAGTTCTCAGCGAGGAAAAAAAACATATCGTATGTTACATTAACGAAACAACTCCGCTAGTAGTTACCGGCTTAAAATCGTGCCAAAATAAAAAAACCTTCAGATTAATTAAAGACGACATTTCTGAAATTGAACAGTCTGCTATTGTTGCATACCTGCCTATGCCTACCTTTCAAGAAGGGACTTAATTGCTCGTGTTTCCTTATGAAATCAATGTGAATGAGGTTTAGAGCTTAAGAGTTTGATTCTTTTTTGTTTTAAAATGTTAATTTTAAATAAAATTATAACTTAAACATAATTTTTGTCTATATCAAAGTCACCCCAAGTGTTTTAAACAGCTTTATTAAAAAAACTTGCGGACAGATTTCAATTTTTTTTCTGTTCTTTTTGGGGTTACTTTCAAATGACACGAAAATAACCATGGTGATCAAAGTAACCCCGATCAATGTATAAATTTGATTATGTGGTTTAATTTTTCTTTCTCAAAGATTAAATAAATTAAGAGTTTTTTAAGTTAATTATCGGGTAGAAGGCAAAAAACCGACATTAGGTTTTTTTATCATATTTTTCTGCCAATGTATACAAAAGATACTGAGTTCTTAAAATAAAAATTGATCAAAATAACCCCATTTTACGGTACGTTAAATTTAAATCTAAATTTTGGACAGTGTGTTGATTAGACTATCTGTGAAGTAACTGTGAAGTTATCGTCTTAATCATCAGTTTCTGTGAGTTACTGCTTGCTTATTTAAAGAAATAATTTATATCTTATTCGATCCCATTTTGCCTGTTAAATTCAATCAGGTATCGTTATCATCAATACGCCGAGTGTTGCGTGCGCAAACAGTTTTAAGTCAGCTTACACTCCAGTGCGATGGTTGTAAGCGGCCAATTCATGTCGCTTACACGGACTTAGCAACAGACGACGAACGTATCACACGAAACAGGGCTAAGTGCATAAAAATTTTCTGCAATTTATGTGCATAAGCTTTGGACAGAATGAGCGATATTAAGTCTTTATTTAAAACATTTAGAACAGAATTTACCAGTGAATTTCGTAAAGATCTAAGTGAACTAAAGGCATGTATTTCAGATATCGGTACAAAGATTTCCTCTGTTGAAACTGCACAATTCACGGATAAAATTGCAAGCGAGGCGGTAGACAGAATGTCTCGCGCCAAAAATGTATTTATCCGAGGAGTTCCTGAAGTCTACGGAGATTCTAACATGAAAAGAACATGTACAAGCAAAAAGTAGAAGAAGTGATTAATACGCTTAATACTAGCGCTGTGCCAGTTACTTCCTTTAGAGTTGGCAAACCGGATGCAAATAAGCGTTTCCCTCGCTTGATTAAAGTCATTTTATCAAATGAACATGATGCTCGGGCAATTCTTAGGAATAAGAAAAAGCTGCTAGAAAATCGCAATACTCAAAATTACAGTATTATTAGTGACCAAACTCCTCTTCAAATACAGGTACTTAAAGACCTTCGTCAGGAACTTGAATTACGCAAAAATAATGAAGAGAACAATATTACTATTAAATACGTAAACGGTTGCCCAATGATTGCTACTTTTCGACAGTAAATCTGACGTAACGACTCGCTACACAAACTGGACATTTTTATACACAAATCTCGATTCTCTTAAAGCTAAGTTTGATGAATTTCTATGTAATGTGTACGACCTGGAACCCAGCATAATATTAATCACCGAAACTTGGCTAAAATCTCGTGACTTAGACACTCTATGGAATATTAAAGGATACACTATGTATAGATCAGACAGACCTATTTGAATAGGAGGTGGTGTTTGCATATATTTGAATAAAAATATCACAAGCAATTTTGTTGTTAGAACCGAAATTTCAGCTACTGCAGAGATGGACACACTGCATGTTTTATTGTGCCGAAGTGATTTGATGGTCAATATTGCATGCATCTATAGACCTCCAGATGCTAGTGCCGATGCTACCAACGAATTAATTCAATACCTTGAACGTCTAGCAACACTTGAAAACATTATGATCTTCGGTGATTTCAATTTTCCTGAAATATCATGGCCATTAACAATTATTCCTGACACACTCTCACAATCTAGTACTTTCATGAAATTCGTTGCTGATTCTCCTTTAATTCAACATGTCACTAAACGAACTAGATTTTGAATTAACAATACTCCTTCAACCTTGGATCTTATTTTTACCAACGATGAACAATTAATCTTAGAACTAAGTTATCTCCCTCCGATTGGTAAATCAGATCACGCTGTTATTCTGTCTTCAGTGCAATTTCACATTTTTGACAAGAAAACCACCCACGAAGAAGTGACAATAATTGATTTTAACTCCGTTGAGTAATTAATTGGGACCTATTTTTCAATACTTCAGCGGATGCCGATACTATGTGGCTCAAACTTTATGATCTAATGTCTACAATACTTCGTGAGAATTCCCGTACTAAAATAGTTCGAAAGAATCCTGTGAAGCCTTGGATCACTGCAAATATTTTATTTTTAATTCACCACAAGAGACGTCTCTGGAGAAAATATAAACGTTCCAATTGTTTAAACGATTTCACAAAGCATCAACGATTTTCCAAAACTGTTGCCAGAGCTATAAAACAAGTCAGACATGATTACGAGGAAGCAATTGCCAATATAGATAATCCAAAAAAATTGTATAAATACGTACGCTCCAACCTTAATGCAAAAGTTACCATTTCTCTTCTAAAAAAATCTGACAGCAATATGTGCTTTACTGACACAGAAACAGCTGAAGTACAGGCCGACACCTTCCTATCTGTATTTACCGATGAACCAGATGTTTCTCTACTGCATCATCCAAACACCACGAGAATAGAGCACTCTTCAACAAATGTTGAATTCACTCCTGAAGTAGTAAAGAAACATTTGTTTAACTTAAAAGCATTTTCTTCCCCTGGATTGGATGGTGTAAGTTCATTTTTATTGAAGAAATGTGCAAATGAACTATGTACCCCACTTTCTAAGACAATGTGCACCTCATTCGCCTTATCTCGTTTACCACAAGCGTGGAAAGTATCTTCGATAACTGCAATATTTAAAAAAGGTGGTAAATTAAATGCCACCAACTATCGGTTGATTAGCCTACTTTCAATTCCTTCTAAAATTATGGAAGCTGTAATTGCAGATGAAATTTCAGATTTTGTTACTCAACACCAAATTATCCCTTAAGAACAACATGGATTCGTCAAAGGTAAATCCACTACAACAAATTTGCTTGGATGTATAAATGACTGGACAAAAGCTCTTGACTCAAAATCACCTACTGATATAATATATTTGGATTTTGCTAAAGCTTTTGACCGTGTTCCGATTGAAAGACTGTTATACAAGCTTGAATTTCTGGGTTTTCCAGGAAATTTACACGATTGGATTAGTGATTACATGACAAATAGAAGTTTTAAGGTGAAAGTTGGTAAATCGTTTTCATCTGAAAAACATGTACTTAGTGGTGTTCCTCAAGGTTCAATTCTTGTCCCCCTTCTTTTTATTATATACTTAAGCGACTTATCTTGCCAGATTAGTAATATCAAATCCTTCTATGCAGACGATACGAAAATATACGGAAATCCGTTTACAAATTACAATTCTTTGCAAGAAGACTTAAACTCCATACAGCAATGGTGTGATAACTGGCTCCTACCTCTGAATGTGAATAAATGCGTGGTACTACATCTTGGGAAAACAATCCTTGTTTGCAATACTCTATCGGAAACCACCCACTTAGTAATGTCACATCGCATGTTGACTTAGGGGTTACTATCACCTCTGACCTAACTTGGTCGGAACATATTCTAAAGACTAGTAGACGTGCCAACTCAGTCATTTATATGATTCAAAGAACATTCTTAAAAGTGTCGTTTTCCACTTCAATAAAACTGTATAAAACGTATGTGCGCCCAATCATGGAATACGCCGGCACCGTATGGTGTCCGATATTAGTTCGCGATCAAACAATACTTGAAAACGTACAACGACGTGCAACGCGAATGGCGTTTGGGCTCAACCAACACCGTCCTTCGTACGAAGAAAGATTAAATGCTGCCAAGTAACCGTCGTTCGCAAACCGTAAAATTCGGGGTGACTTAATAATAACTTTTCGCGCCTTGCAGTTTAATTACGCCGGACTTAGTCAATTATTTTGTGTAAATAACAACGATCGCCTGCGTGGTCATCAGTTCAAGCTCCGTAAAGAGAATTTCCAAACCAGATGTAGGCAGTATTTCCTTACAAATCGAGTGTTCTCTATTTGGAATGGTCTTTCTAAAGAAACTGTTAGTGCTCCATCAGTGAATGTGTTCAAGAACAGAATAGATGAACAAACTTTTAGCTAAGTTTATATTATGTTGTCTACAATAAATTGTTTTTTTATTAGGCTTAATAGGACATATGTCCTCAGCTTTAAATTTATATCAATAATAATAATAACAGGCGGAGCTGTATTAGAGCTAGGAGAACCCTGCTCAGAAACCGCAGAAATAACGGGACTACCCCGGAAAGGATAGAAGAATTGGAAGCCTGCTATAAAGAATGTCGGAAAGACCTTAGGCTAGTAACCAGTAGGTTTAAAAAACGTTGCTGGAGAGGCCTGTGTGAGGATCTCGAAAACGACATCTGGAGTAGAGGATATAAACTGGTAACTGGAAGGTTTAAAAAGATGTTAACTCCGTATGAGTTAAATCCAGACAAAGCCGTTGAAATAACTCGCGAACTTTTCGTGCAGGTGCGTGACTCTCCTCTAGTAGGTAAAGCCAGATGCGAGGTTCCAACACAGGTCACGACAACAGAACTGATTGCTGCGGCTGACCGAATAAAAATAACAAGAGCGCCAGGTATATAGTTGATTTGAAAATGAATGATAGCACAAATCTTTTTACATAGGAGCTAAAAGGTCTAAATACAGGGTTGGTAAATGCAGAAAAAATGTAATATTGATACCTTCTTATATCTGAATTTTCACTAGACTTTAGTATGACCACCCCGACAAACCTCAAATACAATAGATCATAAAATGCAAATGAGCGAACCCTAAGCGATTAACCAATAATTGAATGCCTCAGTGACGGAGAACATAAAATTACTTTAATATAAAAAAAACAAAATGTCAATATTAAGTACCAACAGTTATTTTTATAAAAAAATTATTTTATAGATGGTGTCATGCCAGAGAGCGTCAAGGTGCTGGTGAAAGAATGTCCGGAAGTGGTTCTGAAAATTGTTGACCAGGTTTTGACGAACCAGTCGTGGGCCCCTTAATGGAAAGAAACAAAAGTGGTCCTGATACCCAAAGGAAGCGAGGAAGAACAAGCAAGTAAATACTGTCCCATAAGCCTGATCAGCTCACTGGGCAAACTTGTGGAGCAGATTGTGAAACAACGGCTGAATGCCTGCATCGAAGAAAAGCAGCTAATATCTAAAGACCAATATGGCTTCATGGCAGGCAGATCCACCATCCATGCCATCTCGCGCGTTTTATCCTTGGCCACAGAACATAACCTGGCATGGGGAGCAGTGGTGTTTGTCGACATTAAAAATGCCTTCAATACCGCGAGATGGAGCAAGATCGAGGATCTAATGAGGGACTCCGGAGTAGAGGAATGGATCGTTAACATAACAATCGATTACTTTACTGACAGGACCCTCATCTCAGGGGGTCAAAAGCTACTAGTAACGCAGGGGGTACCGCAGGGCTCGGTTTTGGGCCCTACACTATGAACGTCCTCTATGATGAAGTCCTTAAACTAAAGCTGCCTGACAATTGCTTCACAGTTGCCTATGCGGATGACCTCGCATTAATCGTGAGAGCAAAAGACAAAAAGGAGCTAATTCACTCAGTAAACGAGGCACTCATTATGATAGTATACTGGATGAAGGAGAAATGTCTCTGCGTTGCACCCGAGAAGACGGAGTGTGTCATCGTAAAAGGGCCGAGGGACAGAGCCAACATAAAATTTAATGTGAGGGTACAGAGCTCGTCCCAAGAAGGAATGCAAAGTATCTTGGTGTGTGGATCGACGACAACCTTACCTTTACGGCACATGTGCTAGAAATATATAAAAAAGCATCCAGGCAGGCGACAGCCCTGAGCCAGCTTCTACCGAATATAGGGAGGCCAGGATACTGGAAGAGAAGGGTATTATATGGGGTCATTTCATCTGTGATCTTCTATGCTGCCCCAATATGGGCAAGGGCACTGAAATTTAAGAAATATAGCGGAATGATACTCTCCCTCCAGAGAAAGTTTGAATGCAGTTTTAGAAGGCCGGAGTATTTTCTTACTCAATTTCTGACAGGTCACGGTAGTGACAGGTGCGCATACTGTGAAGATAGAGACGATCCAGAGCATACCCTTTTCGTATGTCCAAGATGGCGAGAATATACGGCAGAAATAGATGACATCAACATGGTACCCGAGAATTTAATTGGCTGGATGACGGAAAACGTCGATAACTGGAACCTGGGACATAATATAATAAAAAACATAATGAGCAAGAAGGAGGAGGAGGAAAGGTACATACAAAGGAGGCGGAGAGATTAGTTTAAGCAGACTCCGGGTGCAACAGATGTAAGCATACAATGCAGTTCCTGGAGCACCTGGGAGCAAGGGGAGGTTTTAGTGGGAGTAGCGCCCCACACTACTCTAAATAAGTTAAGAGCGCCATGCGGTTTCCTTCCCTACAAAAAAAAAGTATCATCAGCAAAGAGGCAGAGTTTACCACTAATATTTAGGTAGCAATATTAATAAAGAGCAGAAATAAGATAGGACCTAGAACTGAACCTTGAGGCAGCCCACAGTCAATTGGCTCACAGAAGGATGTTCTCACATCAACCCTTACCAGCTGACTTCTGTAGATAAGATAAGATTTAACACACTCGAGTGGTATTCCTCTAATCCTATAGTGTTGTAATTTGTTAATTTAGATGTTGTGGTTTACACAATCAAAGGCCTTAGAGAAGTCGCAGAAGATTGTTGCTGTAGAGTCCTGATTGTTAAGACTGGAGCAAACATTGTCAAAGAGCGAGAACATAGCATCATTGCTAGATGTATTGCTCAAGAAACCAAACTGTTGGGGCGTTAGTATTTTATATTTGCAAAGAAAAGGTAGCAATCTTTTTTTAACCAATCTTTCAATAATCTTCGACAACGTGGTGAGAAGTGCTATTGGGCGATAGTCGGAGCTTGATCTTTATAACCTCATTTGTGCAAGGGGATAATTATCGCAGTCTTAAGGCAGCTTGGAAAGACTCTAAGTTGAAGTGACTTGTTGATCAAGTTAGTCAGATGGCTTAGGGTGTTTACCGGTAGATTTGAGAACATTTTTAAAGTAAGCCCATCCGTTCCAGCAGATGATTTGTTTTTAATCTTATTAATTGTGTTACAAAGCTCGGCCAATGATACAGGTGAAATGAAGAAACTGTGTAAATTTTCGTTTCTGGGATAAAAAAGAGGATCGTGGGAAAGAGTTATGGAGCTTACTAAGTTTTTTGCTACAATAACAAAGAAGTTGTTTAAGTTCTCTGGAGAAGTAGGAATTTTGTTAGATGAAGAGACCCGGTCCCTTAATTCATTTAAAATAGAACAAGTTTCTTTAGCAATGTTACCCGCATTTCCCAATCTTCTATTGTAATACATATCCTTGACAGCTTTGATAGTTTTAATATAAGTTTTCCTGTACAGTTTTTCATAATTTTGGAAGGAGAAGCTATCTTAGATTTTTTTAAATATGATAAACAACGCATGTTCTTAGAAGATAATCGTAAGCCTCTAGTATACCAGCGTTTGTGTTGCTTCACTTTAATAGGCCTGAGAGGAAAGGATTTGAATGCAAGATCAGACACTATCTTTACAAATCTAGAGAATGCGGAGTCGACGTCATCAGATACAAAACTCCAGTCAGATGTTAGTCACAACTCTTTGAAATTTTGGTAATTTTTATCTCCGAAAATACGGCCTAATTTGCGCGAAACATTTTTACTTTTGGATTTTAGGGGAAATGTAGTTAATATTGCTTTATGATCAGAAAAACCTAAATTGGAAACAGTACAGTGAACGATTTTCAGATCAAAAGATAAAGTGACATAGTCTATGGTGGTAGAACTAGTTTAAGTTATTCAGGTTGGCGCGTTGACGTGCACGATTATTCCAAAAGAATCAAAAATGTTCTGAAGAGATTCTTTTGCAGTATTTGGGGGAGATTGAAAATACCGTTAAAAGGAAACCCAATAACGCCTTTTAGAACGTGTTAAGTTATTATAGTTTTAGTATAATTTATACCCTTTTATGTGCATCTATAGTAATTTCTTGCAATTCATAGTGTTTTTTAAGCATTTCTCTTAATTTACCTATTCAAAACTAATCGAGCGTACTAGAAACAGCTTGCTCAAGATAATTAATGGGATAGAAAAGAACAAGTGCGTTAATTAATGAAAATACTTAGGTAGGAATATCAATTTTCATCGTAGTTCAAATGCATTAAGTGAAGCTGGTCAAATTTGATTTAATATTTTGCAGATATCTAATGCATACGATTAGTTATTCAAAATTCAAGAGATTTGTATAAATAAAAAATGTTACCAAAGGCATTATTAAATAAAAAATTTTGTTGTTTACGATTTGTTTTATTTTGTCCGTAAAAAATATTTTTCAAACATCTACTTACATTGACTTACAAAAAAAAATGAAACAAAATATCAGAAAGTACTTTTTTAAATTCGTGATTTGTGTTTAATACCCACTTATTTGTTAAGCTTTTTTGCAGTTTTTTTAATTAAAATATATTCTTTTGTTTCAGTGCTACAGTTTATCCATATTTGTGTTGATCATTAACTATGTATGCTAGTTTACCACTGTATAATTTATACTGCAGTAAAAGCTTCTAAGGTTGTTATTTAGATGAATATTTGTTATAGTACTTATCTTAGTTATACTTTTATATATCGTTAATATACTTTGTTTGTTAAAACAGTTTCTTAAGAGTTTTGAATCTACGACTCGCTTTTCTCCTAACCCATGAGTACCTGGTATTTTTTTAAATAAGGTTTATTTTATTGTTTTAGACGTCTGTCACTGAGTGTAGACGTGTTTGGGGGCTCTCTGCATATACAGTTAGACAAATGGATCTAGTAAGTCATTATCTACCTTTAAGTTATCTTGAATATTCATTTTAATTTGAGTCTCTAAAATGCCTACAAGACAACAAACTGAATTTGAACGGTCCCTTGTTGAGGCACTATAAGTGAGACCATTATAAACAATGTAACTAAAAAATTAGCAGAAAAATTTAATTATTATGATGCAAAGATTGCTACACTCGAAGCTGAAATTCAGTTATTAAAATCAACAAATAATACCTTAGAGAGTAATCCTATTTTAACTATTCCAAATAAACAACAAAAGAAACTAGAACAAAAAGTGGATCTCCTACAACAGCAGGCAAAAAATAATAATATCAGATTGATAGGTTTGGCAGAAACCGAAAATCTATATATATAAAAGCGAAAGTTCACTCATCACCGTATCTCAGAAACTATAGGACATACAAACTTGAAATTTGGCAGGTAGGTTCCTTATAGGGTCTAGACGTCCGCTAAGAAAGGATTTTACGAAACTCTACCCCTAAGGGGGTAAAACGGGGGTTGGAAGTTTTTATGAAAGTCCTATGTTTTTGAAATAAGAGACTTGAAAATTAAACTGTTTTCTTCAAAGGTTGTGGAGGTGTACAAGTTTCGTTCCAAATTAGTAATATTTGTTTTTTTTCGTTGATTAAAATGATGTTTATTTTAAAGTTTCATGCCAATTAGGTGCTAGCTTAGATTTGATTTTTTTTTCATTGATTATACTGACGATTATATCAAAGTGTCATATCGATTACTTACTTAAAAAAGTTTCTATTTTTCGTTAAGTTTGTTTGAAGAATGGATGGAGAAATTGTAACAGTCACAGTTGAAGGATTAGCAATCCGATGTAGAGTGAAAGAGATACCTGGCAATGAAGCGTGTTTATTTCCTTTATGGAAATATTTCAATGGCTGCTCAAGTTAGAGCTAATATAGTAAGCCAGGTGTCCAACGATTGGCAAAGATTTAGGTGTTTTACTATGGACCGATCCGCGACCCCTTACGATACAAAACGCCTTTATGTAGCCGATATGGGTAGGTTGTATACTTATGGCACAACTTGCGAACTGAAAGCAGCTAGAGAATTATTTCCATTTGAATTCCAACTGTTTCAAGGTAGCAGACTTATTGCCAGATTTGAAGAGTCGATACAAGAAATAAAAAGAACGCGTTTTAACGGACATTTTAACGAAGGACATTTTGACGTATTGATTCCCATTAATTCAACTAATATATCGAATGTTGGTGCAATAGCAATTATGACAACTCTAAGCTCTTGTACAGCTGAGTTGCCGCAACCTGCTCCCGACTCAGTAGATTATGAAACCGAAATTTATGCCAAGATTATACACCTTTCGTGATTATAAAAATTTTAATAAGAAAGATTTTACCTCTGACCTTTGTCAATCAAATTTGCAAAGAATTTATCACGTTTTTGATATTGATGATAAAGTAAAGTTATTTACGGAATTATTGTTGAAAATCTATATTAAACACATTCCTCTTAAAACTGTGAGAATTACTAAAAAGAAAGCACCTTGGATCACACAGGAGGTTAAACATATTGTAACACTTATGGGGGCTTTTTACACAATTTATTTACAAAATTGTTAAGATACACTGAACTCTGCTGGATAACGTCTAACTACTTGACAATACAATGAACTCTTCTGAACACTTGACTCGAACTGACGTTAACTGTCCGTGCATCCCCTTATATACAACATTATTTAATCTAGTTAGTGTGTTTAGAAGTTTCTAGAATTTTCTAGAAACATTATTTAAAATGGTCAGTTGATTTTTTTACAAACTTCTAAAAATCAACTGTCAACAACAATCTTTCAAATTAAGGTCCCTTCCTTTACGGTTATCCCGTTACAATATGATGTTAGATAGGGATAAGACTAAAGCTAAGTTTGTTAAGAACAGGATTCTTGAGTGTTGGTCAGAATACAAAATACTAAGAAATCGTGTAAATCACTCAATAACTATTGCTAAAAGTGTTATTTTTAACTTTATTTCCCTTCATGCAAGTGGAAAGCAGCTCTGGTCGGAATTAAAATCATTGAGTATATATTTAGTGAATATTATTAATTCAATTATTTTAACATCGAAATATCCCGCGCTGTGGAGAAGTGCTTGGATTATACCGATTCCTAAGGTAAGCAATCCTTCTGTTCTGGCTGATTTACGACCAATAAGTATTCTTTCTAGTTTGTCCAAGGTAGTGGAAAAGATTCTGTCGAATCAATTAAGGGAATATCTGGATAAAAATAATGTTATACCATCTATTCAGTCAGGTTTTTGTGCTGGATTTAGTTGTACCACTGCATTGTTACATATAATCAATGACATTTTTCAGGCGACGGATGAAGGGAAGTGCACTGTTTTGATATCACTTGACTTCACCAAAGCATTCGACACATTAAATCATAATGTTTTGTTGGCCATTTTAAAATCAACTGGATTATGTTTTGAGGCTGTCGAACTTCTAAAATCATACTTATCGGATAGAACTCAAATGGTAAGGCTTGGACGTGTTATGTCTTCGCCTATAACTTTGGTCTCTAGTGTGCCGCAGGGTTCTGTGCTAGGTCCCCTTTTGTTTATAATTTATACTAGTCAGTTTATCAAATTCATACAATACTCTAAAATTCACATGTATGCCAATGACACTTAAATTTATCACTCATTTAATTGCAGTGATTTTGAGTCTGCTGAGTTTCAAATTGGATATGATCTTGAGAGACTTGTTAGTGTTTCTCGAGATCATTGTCTGTCCCTTAATCCTAAAAAGTCCACAGCAATTGTGTTTGGTGGGAAAGCTGGTAGAACTTTTGTGGAATCGGCTTTAAAATTGACTGTTGGTGGTGAGGTGATTTCTTTAAATGATAAAATAAAAAACCTTGGATTGATCATAGATTAGCCTCTCAGATTTAGGGATCATGTGAGTCGTTGCATTCAGAGAGCTTATGCAGCTTTGAGGTTACTTTATTCTCAAAGGAATTTCCTGCAGCAATCCACAAAGAAAATCTTATGTAATACACTGGTCTTATCCCATTGTGCTTCTGTTTATGGTTAACAATTAAAATATGAGCTCAAAAAAGTGTATTTCTATATGCAACAGAATTCATACCCTGTCTGCCAATTTTTTGAATCGATGAGCTTCTTCCCCCTATTGTTGGCGCGCCATCGTCGCGTCGAAACATTAAACCAATTTCATATAAGGTATCAGTACATCTCTTTATTATATATTATCTCTGGTCCAAAAGATTTGGAATTTTCAGAAATTCTATTTTCCAATTAGAATGTGCGATTGTAAACTATTCAATCTATAAGTATACCAGTTCCAGGTGTTTATGTCTTATGTGTTTATGTGTTATCCCGTTACACTGCCCCCTCCTTAGATTCATTCCTCCTGGAATGTTATTTCCTACATCGGAATCCCGCACACTCCCTGAGCCAGCCAAACCATCTTCTTGGAGTTGCTGCGCATCTCCACTGTGGTTTCCCTGGTAAGGCGCCAAACGATCGTGATGGACCACGACGGGTTTCCCTCTGGGAATTTTCACGATCCGATAAATGACATCGTTAATCTTCTTCTTGATGGAGTAAGGACCTTCCCAGTTCTTTTGTAATTTGGGACAAATACCTCGACGCCGTCGGGGGTTATAGAGCCAGACTAAATCTCCAACTTGGTAACTCTTTTCCATTGTCCGTGTGTCATAGTACCTCTTCATCCGATCACTAGATAATTGTAGTTTTCCACGCACCAGGTGGTGTATATTCTCCATTCGATTCTGAAGGTCGGCGACATATTGTTCACGTGCCATTTCTTCACCAGGTTTACAACCAAACACCAAGTCACATGGTAGCCTCATTTCTCTACCGAACAGGACCTTCGCAGGCGTTTGGCCAGTTGATTCGTTGATGGCCGATCGAATTGCCATTAGAAATAGTGGAATATGTCGATCCCAATCCCTCTGACAATCTGACACCACTTTTGACAGATAGTTGGTTATAGTCCGGTTCATTCGTTCCACCATTCCATCAGACTGAGGGTGCATCGCTGTAGTTCTCGTTTTGTGGATGCCTAATCTTTGGCAAACTTCTTGAAACAGCTTGCTCTCAAAATTTCTTCCTTGGTCTGAATGCAATTCTAATGGTACCCCAAATCGGCTTACGAATTCTTCAACCAATATATCTGCTAAAGTGGTAGCTTCCTGATTGGGAACTGCATATGCTTCAACCCATTTAGTGAAGTAGTCCATTACAACAAAGATGTACTTGTTTCCTACATCGGTCTGTGGAAGTGGCCCCAATACATCTACTGCGATTCTTTCAAAAGGACTTCCAACCAGGTATTGCTGCATTTCCGCCTTCGGTTTTCGGTGCGGACCGTTACTGGCAGCACATGTAGTGCATTTACGACACCAATCTTTAACATCATTAGTGCAATTTACCCAGTAAAATCTATCTCGGATCTTTTGCAGCGTTTTCGTGATACCCAGATGTCCTCCAGAACTATCATTATGCATCTGTTTTAAAATTTCCGGTACAGCATTTCTTGGGACCACTATTTGTTTCCTTGTTTCTGTGCCCTCGGAATTTTCTACAAGTCTTTTAACGAGTCCTCCGTCCAAAATTAAAGAGTTCCATTGGGACCAGTATGCTTTTAAAGCAGGAGAGGATGAGGATATCTCTCTCCACAACGGACGACGGTCCATTCTCTTCCACTCCCTAATCTTTCTCAGAACGGGATCGTTTTCTTGTTGCTCCTCCAGCATAGAGCTCTCGTCTCCTGGCACAACCTTAACTAAGGCAAGTTTTTCCTCGTTCTGCTCCATACGGGTACAATGGGGGCAATCAGGTCGACATGGTCTTCTGGAAAGTACATCAGCATTACGATGTCTGGTTCCAGGTCTGTGCTCGATTTCAACATCATATTCCTGCAGTTTTTCGAGCCATCTTGCTATCTGTCCTTCTGGGTTCCTAAAGCTAAGTAGCCACTTTAAACTAGCATGGTCTGTTCTGATCAGGAATTTTCTGCCATACAGATATTTATAAAAATGTTCGACGGATTTTACAACTGCTAACAGTTCCCTCCGAGTTACACAGTAGTTCTTTTCAGCTTTCGATAAAGTTTTGCTGAAGTAACCAACCACTCTTTCCTTACCGTCTTGTAGCTGTGACAAGACGGCTCCAATTCCCACATTGCTGGCGTCGGTGTCCAGAATAAGCTTACCATCAGGAAGTGGATAAGCAAGAACAGGTGCTGACGTAAGCTGTTTCTTCAATATTTCAAACGCCTTTTGACATTCCTGATCCCAACAGAAGGACTTATCTTGTTCTGTCAAACGTGTCAAGGGTTTGGCGATGTCTCCAAAATTCTTGACATATCGTCGGTAATAGGAACAAAGACCCAAGAAACTCCGGAGCTGATGTTTGTCGATAGGGATTGGCCATTCCTGAACGGCTTGTATCTTAGCGGGGTCAACAGCAACGCCATCCTTGCTTACGTTATGTCCTAAATAGTTGACCTGTCTCTGGAACAAGTGGCATTTCTTAACATTCAATGTTAGATTAGCGTTCTGTAATCTTTTAAAAACTTCTTCCAGGTTAGATAAATGTTCCTTAAAGGTCTTACCCATTATGATGATGTCGTCTAGATAAACTAGACAAGTTTCCCATAACAAACCCCGCAGGATGTTCTCCATTAGTCGTTCAAACGTCAGAGGAGCATTACAGAGGCCAAATGGAAGGACCGTGAATTGCCATAACCCTGATCCACTGGTAAAGGCAGTCTTTTCTTTGTCTGCAGGATTCATTTTAACTTGCCAGTATCCGCTTTTGAGGTCCAAGGTAGAAAACAGAGTAGAACCCGCCAAAGCGTCGAGGGCATCATCAATCCTTGGCAGAGGATAACTGTCCTTCTTAGTGACATCATTTAGCTTTCGATAGTCGACACAAAACCGCATTGATCCGTCTTTCTTTCTCACTAATACCACAGGAGAAGCCCACGGACTACTGGATGGTTCGACTATGCCATTTTGAATCATTTCTTTAAGGGCTCTGTCTGCTTCTTCCTTTTTAACTTGAGGCATCCTTCGGGGTACCTGTCGAATCGGACGTGCATCACCAGTGTCAATTCTATGTTGTACAACATCAGTTCTTCCTAGTTTACTTTTAGAGCCAAATACAGGTTTATAACGATAAAGTAGATCTCTTACCTGTTTCTTTTCTAATTTTGACAAAGAGGGATCTAATTTTGTCATTAATGGTTCAATTCCGTTGGTCTCATCTGTTTCCGTAACGTTTACCTTGTGAATTATGACCGTTACTGGTTCTAAACTTCCCATTTCCGTGTCCTTTCGGAGAAGAACTGGATGATCGTTCAAGTTGATAACTCGGATGAGTACCTCTTTGGCGGATCTAACAAGAGTCTTACCCACAAGGAGTCCTTTTTTCAATTCATGGTCATGGTTCTTCGGCTCTATCATGGCTGGGGCACCATCTGGCTCCAGTCCATCCAACCGCGCTGTGACGACACATTCGCAGCTTGCCGGAAGTTCGATATCATCGATTAGCTTAATCGAGGCATTGTCAACTTGTTTTCGGTGCAGGAATATTTCTTCATCACCAGTACGAAGGATACGCTGGCGAAGATCCAAATGAAAACCACAGTGGAGCATAACATCCATGCCCAGAACAACATCTTCATCAACGTCAGCCACCAGCACTGAGTGAACAAGAGAGGTTGAACCAAACTGTAGCGTCACCTGTATCTCACCGTAGACTCTAGCAGAATCTCCGGTAGCGGTACGCAGTCTCCAACTGGTAGGCAACATCTTATTTCGCATAATGATGGTTGGTCGGACGATAGTTTTTGTAGCTCCAGTGTCTACCAGCATGCTAATATTCTTCCCATCAAGGAGGCCATCTACATATAAGCTGTCCACGTGATGTCGCAGAGTTGCCAATTTAATGGTGTGAGGGACTACGGGAATGTTTGGGGTCGAAGGCGCCCTCCAGGAGTCGACCCGTTTAAAGTTTTCCTGCTGCAGGGGTACTTCAGCAGGAGATTTTTCTTTATGGGGGCAAGTATTTCTTATATGGCCTAGTTCTCCGCAGTCCCAGCATCTCACTGGGCGCCTTCTTTTTGGAGATAACTTCATAAACCTCTCTACTACCGCTTCAACGTCGCTAACGGAATGAACGGCATGGTCGTAGTTACCGGTGATTTCCCTCGGTCGAGCAACTCCACGTGAGGCCTCCGTCGCCGCCTTAAACTCCAGGGCAATGGTCAAGGCGTCCACAAGGGTCTTCGGCCGCGCCAGCCGTACAGCGCGCTGCAACTCGACGTCTCGAAGACCATCGGTGAAGGTTTGGACTGCTAGGCACTCCAGGAAATCTTCCGCTGCATTTGAATACGCAAGTCGTACCATTCTTGCTACATCCGCTTCAAATTCCTGGATAGTTTCTCCATTTTCTGTTTTCGGCTCTTTAACTGCATTCGGTACACCGGTTGTAGATGAGTTTGACCATAACGCTTCTCTAGACGATTCACCAATAACTCGAAGTTGTCAGCTTCATCCGGCGTCAATGATTGCAAGACGTCTAAAGCTTCGCCTCGCAGAGCTACGGTTAGGGACAATGCTTTCTCCTGGGACGACCATCCAATAGCTCTGGCCGCTGCGTCGAATTGTTTCAGGTAATTTGGCCAGGAAGTCTTCCCGTCGAAGGTCGGGGGTTTCATCGTCGTTCGTACATGGGTCGTCTCCTCGCTTCTTTGTCGTTCGACGTCTGCGTGGCAGGTTTGCATCCTTCTTGCATCTCCGTCGCCGTGGTGGATGGTTTGGTTTCGGCGGCTAGCTTCCTGTTCTTGTTGAAGCTTCCTTATCTCGGACTGCACTTGCTGGTTGATCTGGTTTTGCTCGTCTTGCATGTTGGTCACTTGCTGATTCATGTTGTCCACTTGCTGATTCAAGTTGTCTACTTGCTGATTCAAGTTGGCAACTTGCTGATTTTGCTCGTCACGAAGATGTGATATTTGCTGGGAGAAGGAACTGGATAACTCTTCTGGTAGGGTAGACATCCGTTGTGATAGCTGGGACACCTCTTCGCGCTGGCTTCTTATCTGACTGGATAGCTCCTCTTGCTGGCTCGTCATTCGTCCTGATAGCTCCTCTTGCAGCCGGGAAAGTTGTTGAGTTTGTTCTTCTTGTTGGCTCGTCATTCGTCCTGATAGCTCCTCTTTCAGCTGGGACATATCTTCGCGCTGGCTCTTCATCTGACTGGATAGCTCCTCATGTTGCCGGGAAAGTTGTTGAGCTTGTTCTTCTTGTTGGTTCGTCATTCGTTGCGATAGTTCAGAAATTGCTTTTTGAACCGGGTCATCGAACTCCACAACGTCAGGGTCCAAATTATTACTTAGGTAGTATTCACGGAGCCTATTCAACAACACAGATTTGGTCCCAGTAGTTTCCAATTCTAATTCTTCGAGCTCTCTTCTGAGCTCTGCCACCAATAGTTCATTTATTTTCTTTCCAGGCATTCTTGTATCTTCACCCCACATATTATTAATTCAATTATTTTAACATCGAAATATCCCGCGCTGTGGAGAAGTGCTTGGATTATACCGATTCCTAAGGTAAGCAATCCTTCTGTTCTGGCTGATTTACGACCAATAAGTATTCTTTCTAGTTTGTCCAAGGTAGTGGAAAAGATTCTGTCGAATCAATTAAGGGAATATCTGGATAAAAATAATGTTATACCATCTATTCAGTCAGGTTTTTGTGCTGGATTTAGTTGTACCACTGCATTGTTACATATAATCAATGACATTTTTCAGGCGACGGATGAAGGGAAGTGCACTGTTTTGATATCACTTGACTTCACCAAAGCATTCGACACATTAAATCATAATGTTTTGTTGGCCATTTTAAAATCAACTGGATTATGTTTTGAGGCTGTCGAACTTCTAAAATCATACTTATCGGATAGAACTCAAATGGTAGGGCTTGGACGTGTTATGTCTTCGCCTATAACTTTGGTCTCTAGTGTGCCGCAGGGTTCTGTGCTAGGTCCCCTTTTGTTTATAATTTATACTAGTCAGTTTATCAAATTCATACAATACTCTAAAATTCACATGTATGCCAATGACACTTAAATTTATCACTCATTTAATTGCAGTGATTTTGAGTCTGCTGAGTTTCAAATTGGATATGATCTTGAGAGACTTGTTAGTGTTTCTCGAGATCATTGTCTGTCCCTTAATCCTAAAAAGTCCACAGCAATTGTGTTTGGTGGGAAAGCTGGTAGAACTTTTGTGGAATCGGCTTTAAAATTGACTGTTGGTGGTGAGGTGATTTCTTTAACTGATAAAATAAAAAACCTTGGATTGATCATAGATTAGCCTCTCAGATTTAGGGATCATGTGAGTCGTTGCATTCAGAGAGCTTATGCAGCTTTGAGGTTACTTTATTCTCAAAGGAATTTCCTGCAGCAATCCACAAAGAAAATCTTATGTAATACACTGGTCTTATCCCATTGTGCTTCTGTTTATGGTTAACAATTAAAATATGAGCTCAAAAAAGTGTATTTCTATATGCAACAGAATTCATACCCTGTCTGCCAATTTTTTGAATCGATGAGCTTCTTCCCCCTATTGTTGGCGCGCCATCGTCGCGTCGAAACATTACACCAATTTCATATAAGGTATCAGTACATCTCTTTATTATATATTATCTCTGGTCCAAAAGATTTGGAATTTTCAGAAATTCTATTTTCCAATTAGAATGTGCGATTGTAAACTATTCAATCTATAAGTATACCAGTTCCAGGTGTTTATGTCTTTTGGAAAACAAATACTTTACATTTACAGATAATATTTTCAACTTTTTCATCTGCATATTCAAAGAATCTGCATATTCCTTTGCCCACTTTGCCCATTTTACAAAGGTGGTACTTTGGTGGAGAGTGTCCAGTGATAATTCCTGCGATTACTTTGAGTTCAGGTTTTGAAGTTTCTAATATAATTTAGAGTAGCGCAGTAAAGGTCATATTAACATTTTTGCTTGTCTTTGGCTTGGATGTTTTTCTTTTAGGATTCATTGAGTTTCTTTCCCTAGTTATGAGCATCATCCATAATGGAAATTTTACGATTTAAAAAAAGGAATAATACTTTGTTGTGTTTAGCTGGAATTAATTTTCACTGAAAAAATGATAAAATAAAGGGACTTTTTGCAGTTCCAGGCTGTTTAGGACTCACACGTGGTAGATAAGTATATTCTTCAAATCAGCTTGGCTATCAATACCAATAAATATTTTGACGAAATTAAGTCGTTTTTAAATCACTTTGTGGCACAGAAAATTATTGCTAACAGTTTCGCTTAAAAGATCGTAGGAATGTTTCACAGTGCTATTGAGATTCTAACCTTGCGATCTGTAACCCGTATACCTACTCGTTATGGTGTATTTCTGTAAACCTAACATTTATATAAAAAATATAATCAATTTCTACTTTAGCATCCAACCTTTGAAGTTCATATTGTTTTGTATTTTAGTTAAATAAAATATTTTATTTTTAAAAAACGTTTCTTTTGCAAACGATTTATAATTGGCGCAGTCAGTAGAAATTGTGCGGGTCGCGAAAAGTTGGAAAAAATCGCTTTTGACGGAAAAACTTTCAGTGAAAATTCGAGACTTTGGCGTTTTAACGTCGTGAGTGCAAATCCTAAAGATTCTTTCCTCTCCTTTTTGTTAGGATTTTGAGGAATAGTTAAGAGTTCAATTTTTTTGATTATTTCATCCATAAAAAATAAACTGTTTGAGTAAAATTTAATGAGCAAAGAAGACGAGCTACTTGAAAGTTTTTTTAATATAACAATAGAAATAGCTAATAAGAAAAATAATTTAGAGTTTAATCACAATAAACCGTCTAATTATACTATGCCAAATTCTAAGCCACGCACGTTGCGCAATATGCATTGGGATCTTTTTAAATTAAAGTTAAAAATATAAAGCCCTTTGATGGCGATAGAAATTCACTTAACAAATTTATATCCCGTTGTGAGAAGTTGATTGATACATATAGAGAATATAATAACCGGGACTTACATAACCAAATTTTTGAATGTATTCAAGAAAAACTTGTCGGAAAAGCCGAAGTAATGGTCGGTAACCGAATGGAATTAAATACTTGGCCCACACTGAAAAATGCTCTTCTACAGTGTTTTTAAGACACAACAAATTTGGATTGTTTAATACAAAAACTAACCCAAACAAAAGCAAATAGAAATGATCGATTTCGTAACAAGACTTCAGTTACTCAGTAGTAAAGTTGCACAAAGAATTAGTAATGATAATTCCCTTTCGAGAGAGGATAAAGTTTGTTACATCAAATACTGTAATAAAACTGCTATCAATACAATTATTGCAGGATGCACAGATGGTCTCAAAAATAATATGCACCTTAAAAAACCAGATTCTCTTGAAGATGCTATGCTTACATAAGCGAGTACGAAAATTTCGAAGCCCTATGCAACAACCCGAATAGTCAAAGCCATATTTCAAAACAGAATAATTTCAGACTACGAACCCCATAAGCAGTAATCTTAATATTCCAAAATCTTCAAACTCTTTTAATTACGAAAGGATGCAAATTTAATATTCACCCCAAAATATTAATCAGACTTTTCCATGTCAGCCAATAAATATACAGCCACGTTTTCTTCCACCACGAAAATACTCTACTAACTCACAAGTATTTGGATCACCTCGTATTGTCTTTAAACCAATCTGATCACTATTTTTGCCATTGTCATTGCAGTTGACTGTACAGCAGGTTTCGTGACGAAGGTTTATTTACTTTTTAAATCGACGCATGGGTAAGTGAAATATATGTAAAATCCTTAGTAAAAAGTGATTAATCGTCCGCCGTAAGTTCCTTTTTTAGCCACGGTGAGCGCTGCGATCGATTTGTGGTTCTCCCACCCTATCCTTCGCACCCAGCGGATATGACTTTCACGACTTTTTCGATGGAATAATAGGCGTAGACGATCTAATAAATATGGGATTAAATATAGATCTTACAAATCATAAATTAATCAATAAGTTTGTAGAAATTCCTATAAAATTAAAATTTTTGTTAGCCCCATTAGAGAGTCTTTTAAAAGCTATTCCTGTAAATATATTAAATGGTAAAGTTATTGTAGACGAAACACAAGTGGGAAAAGTTAACATACCTGAAACATTAACCATAGCCCGGAATGGCTATGCTGTTATAGAAATAATTAATGAAACTGATGAAAGTGTAGCAATTACATTAAATAGACCAATACGTGTAACACCAATTTTACATGAATTTTATGAAATTCATAATTTTAACTACACTAATACTGACAAGAAATCTGCGACATGTGAAAAAAGTATAGTCAATTTTACAAAGCTTATTCGGACAGACCACATGAATTAAGAGGAAAAAAAGGGTAAACACGTGATCAAAACCACTGACGATAACCCCATTCATGTGAAGTCGTACAGATATCCATATATACACAAGGAAGAAGAGCAGCGACAAATCAACGAAATGAATAATTCGCCTTTCATCTTCTCCCTGGAGTTTATCGATATGGATCGTAAGCAAAAAGATGGACGCATCGGGACAACAGAAATGGCGCCTGGTTATTGGTTATAGAAAACTTATTGAAAAAACCACTTGTGACAGATACTCAATACCTAACATCAATAACATTCTAGATCAATTAGGAAGAGTCCAATATTTTAGTACCCTCGATTTAGCAAGCGGATTTCACCAGATTGAAATGAGTGAATGCTCTGTCGAAAAAACAGCATTTACCGTAGACAATGGACACTACGAATTGCTTCGGCTTTCGTTTGGACTCCGCAATTCCCCTTCCAAAAAGTGATGGATGAAGTCCTCAAAGATCTTCAAAACAAAATTTGTATGGTCTACATGGACGATATTATCATATTTAGCACAAGTTTACAAGAACATTTACAAAATTTAAAATTGGTCTTTTTAAAATTGCGAGATGCCTGTTTGAAAATTCAACTTAATAAATGTGAGTTCCTGCGCAAAGAAGTCGAATTTCTAGGACACGTAGTAACACCTCAAGAAATAAATGTAAATCCAAAAGAAATAGAAGCAATTAAGAATTTTTCTATTCCACGTACCAAAAACAAATAAAATCATTTTTAGGACTACTGGGCTGTTACCGAAACCAATGACAGTTTGTTTAAAAACAAATCAAAAAGTAGAGCATACTAGAGAACTTGTTGACTGTTTTCATACTTGCCAAAATTTACTTACGTCTAAATCAATTCTAGCATACCCAGATTTCAGTAAAAAAATCATTTTCTTACAGAAAATGGACATTCCATCTCTTATGCATCAGGAACCCTTAATTCGGCAGAAATAAATAATTCGCCTATTGAAAAGGAACTACTTGCAATAGTTTGCGCATGCAAATACTACAGGTCATATATTTTTGGGTGAGAATTTTTAATTTTATTGGATCACAAACCTCTTAAATGGGTTTTCTTATTGAAAGAGCCAAAGTCTCGGTTAGTGAGATGGCAATTTAAACTTGAAGAGTTTGGTTATAAAATCAAATACCAAAAAGAAAAAAACAATCAAGCAGCAGATGGATTATTAAGAATAAATCCAAATATTGATTTAAATGCTTTCAAAACGGTATCACTAGATGTAAATGTTGATGATATAGCCGATATAATTAAACGAGAAATAGATAACATATTCAACCTACCAGACCTTCCAAGAAATGAAGTAAAAAGAATATTAGGAGATAACCAGAAAATAAAATTTTTGTCGAATATTCAAATTAAACCGACAGATGATAAATCTGAAGAAAATAATACTGACTTGGGCACAGTGCATTAATCGCAAGAAAATCCTTTTCTTGGAATCCCTGTCACAGATAACGACTGAATTTATATAAAAATCGGATTCTAATTACATATGAAGAAGTCAACAACAATAAAATAAAAAAGGAAAAAATGTTCGACAATAACAGAGTGCTGATCGTCTTACAACAACAAAACCTAAAACAAAGAATTACAGAATTTGCAAAAGAATTCTTAGATCCAAAACGAACGTACGCAATATTTTTTAGAAAAATATTTTTAGCAAAAATATTTTCAACAACTTTACAATAGTTTTTCAAAAATTCCGCAATTAAATTATTAATGTACTAAAATATTAGATGACGTCGTAACCAGTGAAAGACAGAGAGAACTCTTAGAATATTGCCATATTTACAAAAAAGATCATCGTGGAATTAATGAAACCAAAACTTCTTTAGGTTCTCGATATTACTAGCCTAACATGACAGAAGATGTCGAAAAATACATAAATAATTGTGGAGTGTGTCTAAAAAACAAATACCCACCGATAATAAAATTCAACCTAACACCTACCGCAGCAAAACCTTTTGACCATATTTATAGGAACGTATTTAGAATTTTCAATAATCCCTATTTATCCTTAATGGATTCATTTTCTCGTTATTGACAAGCATATCAAATACCTTGCATTAACGGTGTATCTGTAATAGAAGGTTTATTAACCTACTAGCGGCCGCACGCGACTTCGTTCGCGTGTACTTTAGTTTTTTGTCACCGAGTTTCATACAAACTTGTAACCCCTATTTTAAACCCTTAGGGGTGGAATTTAAAAACAAACTTTCTTAGTACATCACTACATAATAAAACAAATTAATCCTCCAATTTTCAAGGTTCTACACGTCTATTCACAGTGTCATGTAGCAGCGTGCTACCGCCTCACCGCTCCACACACCACGCACATTATTGCAAGCGTGGTATTAGACCATTATTATTTTAAAACTATAAAAACTTCTTACATGTTGGTTGAAATTAAATACTGTAAGGGCAGCAATGTTCTCTCAAGTCAATACCCGCAAATTTGAGAGTTTTTCCCTTGTTTATTGTCATGGCAAAGCCCACTTTTAGGAGAAACTGTAATCGTTTAAATTCGAACGGGATATCATTCAGTATTACAGTTTGCCCTTTTGAACACCCAGTTAATATAGTGGTTTCCACTATATTGCGATTTAACGCTTTCACTTGCAGTCTCGTACGGTTACAAAGTACGCGCGTGGCATAAGTAGCATTTTTCATGATATCAGCAAAATATTCGTCAGCTGTTTAGTAGTTATCACCATCCTGTCGTGGGTCACAATAAAAACTTGCTTCAGTCATTAACCACATATCTGACAATTTCTGAACGCATCTCCATCGCTCTATCTTGTGTTCCGTACATTAAATAAAAGAGAGCACGAAACAAACATGCACCGTCACCAACAATAGGGACGACAGCACATTCTTCAACTTCTCTATTAACGTTCAGATTTGCTTTAATTTAAATAAATCCAACCGACAAAACCAAACGACAACAAAACAAATGACAAATACAAAGCAGAGTCTATAACTACTAAACCGAAACAAAGAAAATGTAATCCAAAATATGCCAAGAAAGGAACAGCGAAAATCGTCAAATATGGTAGGTATGAAATGGTAGTTTATTATGTCTACTATCATTTTATCAATACATAAATTAAAACGTCAATTGAACCACTAATATTTAAAACTAAAACTCGAACTTTTAATAATTATTTGTTAATATTATTATTGCACATTTGTAATGCACATATATTATATTAAACTTTATGGGGATAAGAGCTAATAAAAATAAAGAAATACCTACCAATTTGGCAACTCCTGAAAAAATTAATAATTACTTTTGTGGGCTTGTTAATAAAATTAATTCCAACTGTAGAGATACGGCAGAAATGTATAAGCAACTCCCTTGTTTGACTCAGAATAAATTTAACTTTAAACTAGCTACTATGGGCGAAGTTCGTGATTGTTTTCGTTCAATAAAATCTAATTCAGCAGGTAGCGATGCTTTGTCTCTTCGCATGTTAAGTTACTGTTTGCCACATATTTTACCACAAATTTGTCACATTACCAATTTTTGTCTGGAAAAAGGGATATTTCCCGCATCTTGGAAACAAGCAAATGTGTTCCCAATTCCAAAAACAAGCAATCCTGTGAAGCTTTCTAACCTTCGACCAATTAGCCTGTTGCCCATTCTCTCTAAAATTTTGGAAAAAATTATACATAAGCAAGTTATAAAGTTTCTCACTGAAAATTTCATACTTTCGGATAAGCAGTCGGGCTTTAGAGAATTGCGTGGAACAATTATTGCTCTACTTAAAGTAACAGATGATATTGGCCGATCAATAGACATGCAAAAAATTACTGCTTTAATGCTACTAGATTTCTCTAAGGCCTTTGATACTGTGGATCACAATTTACTTTGTTCTAAACTGAAATTTATTGGCTTTGGTGAGGTCCCGTTAAAGTTTTTTCAAAGTTATCTCTATGATAGAAAACAATGTGTTATTTTTGATGGAAAAATATCAAAAACATCCTCAGTATACACCGGGGTACCTCAGGGCTCTATATTAGGACCCTTGCTTTTTCTTATTTATACCTTTGACCTATTCTCTAAGCTCGAATCATGTTCTGTGCAGGGGTATGCTGATGACATAACAGCTATATTACAGTTTTAAACCATGTAATGCGCATCAGGCTAACTTAACAATAAATCAAAATTTAAATAAGATATTTGACTATGCAGTTTCTCACAGTCTTACAATAAATGCTAAAAAATCGTATTTTTTACTCTTTGGATCAGCAAAAAAATGTCAAGAATGTCTTAATAATAAGTTCTGCCCTCTTGTAAACAATGAAAAGATTCCTTATACATCATCGGCAAAAAACTTAGGTCTAATTTTGGACTCTAATTTACGTTTTAATGAACGTGTTTCTGGTTTGTTACGAAGGTCATACGCTGCTATGCGCATTTTATAATGCAAATAAAGATATTCTTAATTTTAACCTAAAAAAATCACTATGTGAATCTCTGGTATTTTCCATTTTTAATTACGGTTGTACCATATATGGGCCATGCTTGGATGTTGTTACAAGGAATCGAATTCAGAGAGTGCAAAGAATTTGCGGTAGGTTTGTATTTGGCATTAAAAAATATGAACCGGTGTCTGACAAATTAAATGTTCTTCAGTGGTTGCCCATGTCTGATATGTGGGAAATTCAATTAATTACATTTACTCACCGTTTACTTTTAACTGGGATCCCTGTGTATTTAAGAGAAAAAATATTATATCGTTCGGACGTACGTAATATTCCTGTTCGAGGGCACAATTCTCTGGCACTTCCTCGCTTTAAAAGTACTTTTTTTAAAAGATGTTTTTCTTATGTACCTGTTAAATTATATAACAGTATTGGGGACTCAGTAAAGTTGTCTTCAGTGTCCACCTTTAAGCAGAAAGTAAAACAAACATATTTACAAAATTATTTGGCCTCCTAGTGTTCAAGACGACAGCTATAACAGTATTTTTGATCTATTTTTTAAATAAAAAGTATGCAGCAGTGAGCAAAAAAAATAGGATAATGATTTTATGTCATTTCGGTCTTGTGTTTAAAATAATATTGTTTGACTGACAGGATTTGCCGTGGCGGGGAAGACACTACATGCTTTATTAGTTTTTTTTTCTTTCTTATTATTTCTTTATTTTACTGTCTATTTCCTTCTAAAAATTGCATGGGTTATATTTGCAAGTAAGAGTAGCAATTTGCCAAATATCGCCTAATTTGTAAATTTATATTGGATTGTATGAAATAATAAAAGACGATTATTATTATTATTATTATTATTATTATTATTATTTTTATATAAATTAACAATTTTAACACACATAGCTATAAAAATACACAATTTCAGGTACAAACAATTACTTTTTCTTCTTTTGTACTACACTTTTATTTTGGTTTAATAGTTGACTTTAATTTTTTTGGTTTCTTTTTTTGTTTATCAATATTTAATACTGTAGGTAGCTACAGTGAAATTTCCTTATAATAAAATAATCTAGTAGGCATGATTGGTATATCAATACATTTTAAGTAACACATTCCAAAATTGTAAATCGAATTTTCTTGAAAATCAAAAAATTAAAATTAAAAATTTTTACATTGCTGAATGGGCAATTAAATGCTTTTTCAAACGAGGTATTACATGACCCCTCATGCCATTTAAAAAAATTGGGTGCTCTCACCCCTTGGGAAGGGGTTTAAAGTGGGGGATGGTTTTTTAGCGTCATAAAGTGTCACTTTAAATTTAAAAATTGACGTTCCAGGATTTTTCTTTTACACGCTTATTAACGGAGAAAATGAATTTATCCGTTACTTTTGGACCTCAATGTATATACTAAACATACCTTTATTCATTATCTAGATTTAAGAGAAGTAGTAAAGTAAATTGAATTATTAAAATATCATTTTTTTAATAATAAAATCAGGGTCTAGCTGAAAATATGATCGAGAGAACAGAAGTGTTAATTTCAACACTCAAAAGAAAATTCGAAAATATTTATCCTCATATAAGAACAAAACGCGGAATCATAAATGGACTTGGTAAAGTCAATAAATGGTTATTTGGAAATCTCGATTCCGACGATGGTAACCGCTATGATAATGCAATCAATATCTTACAACAAAACCAAAAAGAAATAATTCATGAAGTAAACTTGCAAACCACATTATATACAAAATTAATTAATCATTACAATAAATACTTAATGGCACTATGGCAAAATCAAAACAAATTACAAATTAATTAAGAAAGATTCCAAGATGCGATGCAAAAACAAAGTAGTTATACCTATTACCTTCCAAGAAAAAATAAGTTAAATAAATCTTGATTTAATCGCTTTTATAAATAACATAGAAAATTTAATTGTTTTTTCAAAATCAAATTCACTTCACAGCTCAATATTATCTAGCCAAGAAATCTCAGAAATGATTAGTAACTTAAATAGAAATAAGTCACTTATGGAGAAAAAGAAATACCCAAATTTAATAATATTTAAACGTACTACCTATTCTTAGTTAACAGTCTCAAAATCAAAATTAATATTTGCCGTACATCTTCCAATCCTTAAACCAAATTCCCTAGAATTTTATCACATTTACCCCATTATACAAAACCGCAAATTATTTACACCTACCTATCCATATCTGGCACGAGAAGAAGCGAATTCGCAACCACAAAAAGAAGAATGTCCCACACTGGTATATTACTGCCAAGAAACCCTTCTAAAAAAAGGACACATGCACAGTACAAATTCTTGATGGCCACATCCCAGAAAACTACTATATCAATAAAGTAAATATTCAAGAATCAATAATAGAACAAATAACTGTAAATGAAATACTGGTTATACCATCCAAACATGAGAAAGTTCTATCAAAGTGCACAACGGATCAACCTTTAGAAATTTCGTCCCCGATGCTACTGAGAATTCCAAGAGAGTGCGAAATATCAATCAATAAATTAAAGTTTATTACCAATCCGAGTATTTAACAACAAGGGAAACCAATATTACCAAAATTTAAAGATGATATGTTTCCAGAAGTTCAACAAACATATTAAGCTGCTAACATTACTAAAATTGTTTTTGTAGAACTATACGACATCAATAAAATTGCAAAACAGTTAACACCTATCAAAGACATAACCTACAATCACACATCTACGATTGCCACTCTTTCTGGAATATTGATCTTAGGTGCCATTCTAATGATTATATTAATTTTCACCATCCGTCGCCAAAAGCGGAAAAACAAGAAAAGTGGTAGAGAAGAAAAAACTAAGAAATTGGACCAACACCAGTCTACAAGCGGACCATCCAAAAATATCTCCGAAATTTTTGGTTCTTAAGGAGGGAAGAGTTACATGACCATTTTTTAATTCGTAACTTTTTAATTCTAAGAATTTAATAATGTAATCTTATCATTTTTAATAGTTTTGTATCCTTTTTAATTTTTATATAGAAAATATAATTCACTTCTACTTTAGCTTCCAACCTTTAAAGTTCATGTTGTTTTGCAGTTTATTAAACAAAATATTTCATTTTTAAAAAACGTTTCTTTTGCAAACGATTTATAATTAGCGTGATGCTGAATCAGCGTGATGGATGACCACCATTTTTTCTCCGTGTAGAACATACATAGTCAGGCCCGCAAAAACTATTCACTTCAATAATCAAAAAACTTCAAATACGAAACAAGAAAATATAGCTAATAATACTAATTAGTGTTTGCAGAATATTCTTTTATTTTATCTAAATCTGCCGAATTTCTTTCTTTACTAAACTTGTAGGGATTTTTTTTGTTCATTTGAAGAAGGCAATTTCTTAAAAACTCAATCGCAAGTAATACATCACTCCGTAGGTGTAGACGAAATTGCCCTATATATCGTTTGAGATTTTTTTTCTTTGTAGGTGACATTTTCTATTGAATCGTTTTTGTAGACATTTTGATACATTAGAATTTATTGATGGTTTAGTGAACTTTGAAATACCGTTATAGTAGATGCCTAGAGGGTGATTTATGTGAAATTGGAGTAATAATAACTTACTTCACCACTCTATAATTTTCATTCAGAAAATACATTTTATTAGTAAAAAAAATTCTAAATTTATATTTAGATCTAAATAAATAGTTGATACTTTATTAGTTACTACATCAGAAAATAGGGAATATGAAAATTATTTAAACATATCTATAGAGTTCTATCCAAGCAATAATGTTTTTAAACTTATATTATTATGTTTTTTTAAATAAGATATTAAATTTAAATGACCCATTGGTCATATATAACGGTTTTCAGATCCTAATTACCTATACTGCGCTGATTTGTTGGTACAAAACAACGCAACAAAAGCCAATCGTAGAAATGCAAAAGCTGCAAAGACTCGCTTTTATAGGAATCACTGATGCAATGAGATCATGTTCAAGTGCAGCTGTGAAGGTAATTCTGGACACCATTCGCTTATACATATAAAGGGGGTTGCTCTGAAAAGTGCCTTTAGGTTAGTAAAGACTCTTAAATCCGGCGATCTTACAGGACATCTTGCGATTGTAAGGGACGATACAACCCAATCCATAAAAAAGTCTACAAACATTATCCCTTTAAAACGAGATTTCGAACTTACTGTTGGTATTAATGGGAGTAAGCTAACACAATAGGAAATGGCTAACTTACAAAAGTAGCACTCAGTGATGGGTCTAAAACACCATAACGAGTAGGTATACGGGTTAGAGATCGCAAGCTTAAGATCTCCATAGCATTGTGAAACATTCCAACTATGGATTCTAAACGAATTTGCTAGAAACATGATTTAATCTAGTCACTGTGCCTAGAGATTTTTAGAATAACCTAAAAACAGCCTCTCAAGTTAAGGTCCTGTCCTTATTAGGTTATCCTGTTACAATATCAAACCAAGAAAGCCCCACAACGGCCACAACCATCTAGAAACTACATGTGTTTTCGCTCTGTCGTATGTCTTCTCTGCTAATTTCTTTGGCTCGCTATCTGCCTTATCTGAGGACTTACACCAATAGGCGTTTTACTGTGACTTACTTTTGATCACTTGTAGTCATTTCTGATCGCTTGCAATATTTCCCTTGTGATTACTTTTAAAGACGCTATAAACCATTTTTTTAACATACATTTCTTATGTATAAGATACGTTTTTGTGTTTTTTTTTGTGTTTTTTCTCTAAAGCATGTTTATCTATTTATACAGTGTATGTCATTAAGGTTGGCTAGCGGCCATATCTTAGAAACTACTAAACACAGAAAGTAATTTTGGTAACATCATTAGTCGCTTTTATTATAATTTTTTTCAACTTTTTATGTCTAGTAGTTTCTCACATATGGCCGCTAGCCAGTCGTAATAAAATACCTTGTATATTTTAAAATTTATTGTGTTAATGGACTGGATGCTGGGCACGCCCGAAAACTGGAGAAGGGGATTTGCAGCCGTAAAAAAGATTGTCAAATTAAAAGAAGAGGCAGATAGAGCTGCGAATGGTTAAAGACAAAAAAAGATACAAAACAGTTAAGAGGAGGGTTTTTTAGTAGGTACCCGAGGACAGTTTCCTCGGAAGTCCCACACTACCTGGCCTGACCAACCAAAGGCCAGGTGTACGTAAAGTAATTATTTCCCTCCAGCCGCGCCTGCCTGAAGTAGGTTGACCAGACGGTTCCAGGCAGGGACACACACATAAATCGGCGAACACAAAAAAGTACATTTTCCTCGTCTATTTCTTATGATTTTAGTTATCTGGCCATGGGATTGCGTGAAACAATGCATTCTGAGAGTATGTGTATTGAGGTTTCGTCCTCTTTCTTACAGAATCTGCACTTTGCTTTGTCTATTAATCCAATTTTCTTTATGTGTCCTCTTAAATCGCAGTGCCCAATTAATTATCCCGTTATAATACAAAGGTTATTCTTAATGAAGTTTAGAAAGCTGCAAGATCTTTCCTGGTTATAGTTTTCCTGGAGCGTCTTTGGTGTATTGGCCCCTCTAGATCGTTCCAGTACTTGGCTTTTTCTCTGTTCACTTTGTTCCTTAGATTCTGGTTTCAAATATGGTGTTGCAGCTCGTTTATTTTCAGCTTATTTGGAGTTTCATTTCCTTCTATTTCTATGTGTCCTGGAACCCATAAAAGGCTAATAGTGTTATTTTGTCCTAGTTCATTTAGTTTGCTTAGGTATTTTCAAACTATATTTGAACTGATTGTGTCTGAGTTCAGTGCTTTGATGGCTGCTTGTGTATCTGACATGATTACAATCTTTTGTCTATGATACTTCCTTTTGATATTAATTTCTACACATCTTTCAAAGGCGCGAATTTCCGATTGAAAACCACTAGGTTTCTGAGTATTTGGCTTTTGGTCCAAAACTTCTGCTCCAGTTACTTCATCTGTCTTCGAGCCGTTCGTATACCACTTCATAGCATTTTGGTTTATATCCAATATGGTATCTTTGTCCCACTTAGATTTACCACCAAGTTCGTGGTGAAATTTCTCACAAAGTTAAATTTCTTTTGCAAGACATCCTGGGGGATTTCCCAAGTTTAATAAAATTAAAGTGAGCAAAGTTTATCCTTAATTGTTTATTTTTGACAATTCTTTACATTATTTTCTTTTTTACACTTTCTACTTGAATGTAGTGAATGTAGTGAAGTGAGATATAGGATTACTTCCTTTGCAGCGGTGAGACATGTTCCCATTGCTCCAGTGATGCATGCACAGGCTAGTCTCTGAATCGTCGAGAGGTTTGACCTCCTAGTAGTCAGATTAGTTTTTGTGCTCCAAGCTACTGCCTTATAAGTGATGATTGGTCTTACTATGGCCTTGTACATCCATTGCAATGTACTTGGGTTACAACCCCAATTTTTTCTTGCAATGTTTCTGCACACCATAAGTGCCTTTGCTGCTTTGTGTATTATTTCGTTTTCGTGTTTGTTTTAGGTTAACCTGTTATCTAAGATTGGCTCTAGATTTTTTGGCTCTGCTAAGTGGTCTGCGTGGGGTTGACATTGTCTCTGGGATAAACTAATTGAATAACTCTTAAACTAATAGATGGATAAATCTGAAATTTTAAGGGGATCCTTCAGCTTTATAAGACCCTACTCTGGACGCAATAGCACTATTGTAGATTGATTTTTACAACAGTTATTGATAATTTTCAATTTTGCTGTTTTTTGCAATTATCTAAGCAACAAATTACTCTATCAACTTTTATAAACCGCTTTTTTATACACTAAAAGAAAACTACTTTTAGTTTTTTAAAAAATTAATTACCCCCAGAATTATAATTAAAAAAGTAAAAAATGGCATCTTTTGCCTTAGTTTGTTTATAAAAAAATAATGGCACTGAACTTGTGGTTGGAAACACGTAGGTTTTCATTGTATAGGTATATAATAACAAAAAAACCTTCCAGATATCTGGATTATTCAGAGTCACCAACATGTTTTATTTTTACATATTTGCCTGAACTACTTGGCCTATCTTCATTTCTGTGACTCTTGTAGACAGCAATTGTGACAACCAGGTGGAAGTCGTTCTATCTACTTCTCATTGGATGGTGGATGGTTTGAGAGACTTGAATTAGACTTTGAAATTTTTTTGTTAAATATAAATTGTAATATTTTGTAAAAAAATCATTTTGTTTGTTAAATAAATATCTAGCTATTACAAGAAGCGTACTCTTCACATTTTATACGTATGCAATCAATTTATTCAATATTGAAGTATGTATTTAAAATACCCAAAACAAAACCACCGTGAGAGCCTCGTACTAAGTTAATTAAAAGTCAAATTTAGTTAGATCGAAATCGGAATGTTTTTGAATAATTAATGACTAAGTACGTTAACCAGTTTTTATTTCGTTGTACACTCAAGGGAGGAATTTAATTATTTTTAATACATAGACATGCATCATATGTGTTAAGGTAACAGTTTTAACTAGAATTTATATTTATATTTACAAAAGGTAGTATACGATATTATCGTAGTAATTAGAACTTAATTAATACAACATTTATTTAGTATTTAATTATTATATGCACTTAAAGAAGTATATAGACTGAACTTTATTTAACTTTATACTTTGTTTTTATAAAAGAAACCTTATAAAAAATGTACGTTAGGTATGTCTGCAACATATCATTTTTAATACCTAATACTAATAACTAGTTTTGTTCGTAACCTCGTTTTTGTGGGCCCTACGCATCTCTTTAATAAGTAGATACTAAGGAAACTGTATTATATAATTTTTATTTGGGTCGCTTACAAAAATAATTTTTTCGATTTGGATATATATATTTAATATTTGATCAATTTACACTTATATAAGCGCTATTCATTAGCTAAAAGGCGGTTTTTTAGGCATAAATTCAAATCCTGTAAAACTAATCTATTTGTTGCCCTAGAACTAAAGTCCCGGTGTCCCCAAAGTGTATTATATGAGCAAGTCGATATTATCTATTTGCAAATAGAGAGTTAGCAGTAATAAAAGTGGTTAATTGTTAAAAGCTCTTCTAAAATTTCTTTATAGATAGAAATAATTTTTAGGAGATTAAGTGACAACAATTTTTTTACGATGCCAGAGCATAAATGTGGTTTTCATAAACACTTACAAAGAAAATATTCTTTAATAAAACAACAGAATAACATATCTTCATATGTCCATTCAAAAGTACCGAACAGATTTTAGTGCACCTATCCCTCGGAGGTGCCATCATTTACGATCCGATAAGCACAGAATATCTGAACATACATAATCGTCACCATCACTTTTAAAGCAAATTTGTTCTTCAGAAAAATACACAAAACCTGAAGTGGCTGATTAATATGAAATTTGTATCTTTTTTAATTGTATTATTTACAGTCTACAAGTTAAACGACAACCCATTATTGTATTAAAATGGCAAATAGCTAAACGAAATTATATTGCCTTATCCACTTGTCCCGTTTTCAACAAAAAAATTCTGGTCACTTTATTTATAACCCTCTACATCTTTCAATAAAAGTCTTATTAAAATTAGTTTAGCCGTTCCAGATATTATCTCATATAAACAGAAATACAGACAGACGAAAATTTAAAAAAACCTTTGTGTTTTATTATCGTCTGAAAAATAAAAATCACAGACAAATATTTTAACTTTATTTATATTGTAACGATTTTGTAATCACGAACGTGGCCATCAAATTAAAAACACAACCAACCTCTAGCTTTTATCAATTAATTGAGAACTGCCAAAATATTCCAAAGAGATCTAAAAACTTTTATTATGTTTAATTACTTTCTGTTTATTTACATAGTCCTCCAGTCCGATCAAAAAAATTGACAAAAAAAGTTGTATCAAAAGACGCCGGACACAATCAATGGAAAAGAACTTGTTGTCAAATTGTTTGAATAAATGGTTCTAAGCGCGTAGAACAAAAGTCTTAATGGACACCAAGCTTAAAAGTAAACTATTTTTGAGATTGTAAATGGACCAAAATACTAATTTACTGAACAGATCAACATTTCATATATTGAAAATTTCTGGATCTTACTTTTAGATTTTTCTTAAAATCCCTGGGACACCATCGGTTTTTGGGTTCGCCGATTTCAAATCTAGAGTCAATTGACCTTTATCAAAGTAATGTGAGGGTCAAAGTGCAAATAAATGATTTAAAAAACCTGAAAAAAGCAGCTTTTGAAGATTCTGAATCTGAATCCGGCATATTCTATTTCTGCCAAGGTCATCAGGAAGTTATTTCAAGGTCATTTTAAGGTGTTTCAAGGTCAAATTGTACTATATCGGTACTGTATGTTTCTTTCTTTTTTGTTAGTTCAGCGTCTGTTACAATATCTTTTCCTCTAAGCTTCTTTTTTTCTTCTAGAATCCTGATTTTTTCTGACCATTTCCTTATTTTTAGTATGTATTTTGCAGACGTTTTTAATTTCAGTTGATATTCCAAGTTCTTTTTCTTTCATCTGGGAATACATTCGTTTAAGTTGTTCTTTGTTCGTGGTGTTCATATCTGCACATCCTAATACTATTGTTTTTTTGTATCTGTGCTATTTTCCTTATTTCCGTTGAGAGTTTGTTTTTCTTTCTGTCCATTCATATCTTACTTTAGCTAGCTCATTTGTGTTTTAATATCTCTTAAGATTTGCTTAATATCTTGGATATGGTTTTTCTTTTTTTATATTTTTTTCTTTTATTTTCTCTTTAAGTTCTTGTTTCATATGTAGAAAATCATTTTTGTTTCCTTTTTGGTACGTTTAATCAAGGGTTGGGCTTCTTGTTGTAATTTTACTTCTTCGGAAACCTTTCTTTTCTTTTTTTTTGGAGAACTGTGTGCTGTCATTTTTTTTTGTGCCTCTTTTCTTTTTTTCTATTCCCATAATATTTGCTCAGTATTTTATGTGTACTCGCTCTATCACAACAATATTCGCGCAAATATCTTCTGATTGTTGATCATACAAAAATTTCCTCTCATAATCAAATATTACATATAACTCATGCGCACCTCTACCACACCTATATGGGTTCAAAAACCTGTCACGTCCCCGTCGTTGACCAAGGATAATGCTAAGTACAGGTAGACTAGTCGGTATCTCTCAAAATACAGTCCATGATGAACATTTTCCATATGAAGTTATTTTTTTGATGGAATCCTATCATGATGTGCCCGATATCGATAAACCCTGTGCTTAATTTTTTAATTAACACAATCTAAAAAAAAAATGAAAGTATTTTAGTTTTTTGCTCCTATTTACGTGTATAAATCAGAAAATATTGCATCCAAAAAAATTATATGAAATTAATAGTTTTGTTATTTAATTTTACACAACATTTCGTTAGCTAGAAACTGCAAATTTATCGTTTATTGTTGGAAAAATAGCAAAAATTGGAAAAAAAATAAAGTTTATTCTTCCGACACATTTAACTTTAGTCACAACCTCCATTTTCCGCCTAAAAAACTTTTTAATATGATTAAAACGTATGCTGAATTTTGTTGAGATCGGTCTAATTGTATAAGCACAATAATTTTGTTTTCCAGACTACTGGAAAAAAATCGCAAATTTTCAAATTCATACTAGGCCCTAAATAAAGCTCTTAGATAATCGCCGATTTTTTTAAACTTTTAAAACATTTTTTAGGATTATAAACAATTTAAATACTTTTACAAAATTAAAAAAAGTCACATTTAACTTACTGGTTAAAAGTTAAAGTTAGCATAAATTTGCGTTGCTACTATAGGTGATAAAGGGCTCGTTTTTGAACAAATACCCTTGTCTTTTCAAGTAATTTGTGTGTAAAAAGTTTTACCTATTGCGCTATATGCCAACATTAATAAAAAAGTAAAAAAAAAAGTTTTTCGCGTAAAATGTCGCTTGAAGTGGTGGGAAAAACTCACTCAAAATGTGAGTCGGCAAGTTCAAAATCATAACCTGCGCATAAAATTGCATTATCTCGACTTCCTGTTAACCAATTTTGTTTTTTTTTGAATCGATGTTTCGGATGACAATGATATTAAATATCATATTTTCAAATGATTTTGAACTTACCGATTCACATTTCGAGTGAATTTCCCACACTGCCACCCCACATGCACTCCAAGCGACATTTTACGCCAAAACTTTTTTTTTGTATTTTTTATGGGCGTTGTCATGAAGTGCATTAGGTAAAACTTTTTATACTTTTTATTGCTACACGGCTAAGTTATGCCAACTTTGACATTCAATATTTCTGCAACCAGTAAGCCTAATGTACCTTTTTAATAGAAGCATCATTTAATGTTCTTTAAATGTATAAATTTTAAAATTAATATGTTTAAAGCTCGTAAAGCTATTCAAATTGTTTATAAGCCTAAAAAAATATTAAAAAATTTCTAGACTCTCCTTGTGGATCGATTTTAATTTTACAAAAAGCGTTTGAAAGTGGTCTCTTTATTGGGGTGAATAATAAAATATCGGTTTATATGTTCTCCCTTTATTGGGAAATAATGTTTCACATGGTTTGTTGTTTGATTTGAACACATTTTTTTGTAAGTAACAATTGTACAACTATATATTAAGTTATAAATAAAATAAATTCTTATGTAGGCGCTAATGAAGGTAACAAACAGTTACCGAAAATATACTAATGAAATAACACTTAGGTGACTTTGTCGTAATAGGCTCGCTTGATTCGGATTTAGAGAAAACTGACAAAAACTGTTACTTAAATTTTTTAAATCATTTATTTTCAAATCACCTTGAAACTAACGTAATATAGGTCAACCAACCCCGGATTCGAAAACAACGATCCCAAAAACCGGGGGTATTCTAATGTTTTGGGTAAAAATTTTACAGTGAGATCTATATCAATATATACCTGTTCAGTACATCAAGATTTTTTCAAACTTCAAAATCTATATCTCAAAAACTGACCATTTTGAGACTTCTGTTCTACTATTTATACACAAAATTTCAGACAATTTGACGTGAAATAATTTTCCATTGACTTTGTGCGGGGTCCTTTACTGCGTTGTCAAAGAGATATAGGTTCATCAAAACTAAAGCAATTTTTGGGGATTAGCAAAACGCCTAATATTTGTATTTTATTAGTAAGAAACAATTGATTTTATACCTTATTAAACTTTTAATTCAAACCGAAAACTGTTCATATTGTGCAAATATGTAAATAGAATGAAAATTGTATTAGATACAAATCACAGTTTTAAAATAATAAAACATATATCAAACACTATTATGCCAACTCAATCCTATAATATTAAATGTTATACAAACATTGTTTTCAACCAATATTGATAGAAAAACGCAAACATACACGATTCAATTTATTACAATTTTTTACTATTTTCAACCTATGCATTTTCTACATGATAGAATCTGTCGCTTTACCACAAAGAAATTCCGTTTTGTCGATAAAAAACGGTATTGAGTTTTGAAAGCTAAATATATCCATAAATACTATACTACGAGTTTAAACTAGTCAATAACAAAGGTGTAGGGTGAGTTTCCTATAGTGGGTAGTTGATTTTATACGGTATAGTATTTGAAAGATCACATTTTACAAATTTTGTTTACAAATGCATTAAAAATCTATTAATTTTTTGGAATTTAAAAGGTATAAAGAGACTTTTTTATGCCACTGCTACGGTGCAGTTAACTGACCTTTAAGAATATTACTGCATTGGAATAGTTATTTATGTATCAAGGGCGTAAAACAGGCGTTTATGGACCGCAACGTGTAAATAAGAGCCCGTGCCGCAACTGTCAATTGACAAAAGTCTACTGACAAATGTCAAATATCAACTGTCAAATGCCAACTGTCAACTGTCAAATGTCAACTGTCAAATGTCAAATAGCAACTGTCAACTGTCATATATCAAACGTCAACTGTCAAGTTCCAACTGTCAAATGCCAAACTTGAAATGTCAAATCTCTACTGTCACATGTAAAATATTATCTGTCAGCTGTAAAATATCAACTGTCAATGTCATCGATTCTTTTAATAATAATACTTATAAAGGATATTTTTTATTTTTATTTTTTGTGAACAATTTAATATAAATGCCATTTCAACTTGCATGAATTTTATACCTCAAACCTCGATATTATTAACAACTTACCCTGTATATCCATTCACCTAATAATTTGTATTTATTCGTTGTTTAAAATAAATAATTTGATTGAAAGTAGTATGCACAGAGGCTAGAGATAATATTTTAAAACAATAATCTATATACCTACCTATGTTGTCGTTACCCTAACAACAAAGTCAAAATAGGTGGTGGCCATTTTTATTTAGACTCATTGTCAGTTTGGATGATTGCAAGTATTTCAATATTTAAGACAAAAAAATTACTTTACCGCCCGCCATTTACACTTTATAACCCGGCGGGCGGTAAAGTAGTCCACGGGCGCTAAAGTGGCACTTTACGCCCGCTAAATGTATGTAATAATCTGTACTTTACCGCCCGGTCGTGCATAAAATAATTTACAGGGGTCGGCACTCGAAGTGTTACCAACTTCTCGTTGCTATAGCAACCAAAGTGTTGATGACAGCGTGCTCATCTTTTTAAAATTGACATTCAAATATCTTTTTTACACGCTTACGAAAGCATATCAATTTATTCTCGAGATATAAAAAGTTATTAACATGGAAGTTAAACGCAACAGTGTTATTGCTTTGTATTTGGCTGGTAAATTACAACCAGCCATTGTTAAGGAGCTGCAACATTTACGGGTGAACAAAATGTTTGTGTATCGGACCATTAAGCGTTACAATGATACTGGTAGCATCAAAATACGTCATGGAGGTGGACATAAGAAAACAGCAACATCTTCAGAAGTGGTTCGAAAGGTGAAGGCCCGAATTCAACGAAATCCGCGACAAAGTGCAGTTCAATTAGCAAAAAAACTTAATGTATCTGATCGTAGCATTAGACGCATATTAAAAAATGAACTACGATTAAAGCCCTATAAAATACAAAAAGTACAAGATTTAACACCTGCACAGAAGGCAGTTCGTTTAGCAAGAGCCAAAGTGTTAAAACGCTTGCACATTGGTGGCGAACTTGAAAATTTGGTCTTTTCTGATGAAAAAATTTTTACGGTTCAGCAGTATGTAAACAAACAAAACGATCGTGTGTGGTTAGAAAGTAAGTCAATGGATAATTTAGATCAGCGGATTGCTCTGCGAAAGCAAGCACCTGCATCAGTGATGGTTTGGGCCGCTGTAACTGCCACAGGACGTTCACCACTCGTTTTCATTGAGCAGGGCGTAAAGGTAAATCAAAAAATCTATCGTGAAAACATTTTAAACGATGCTCTGTTGCCTTGGGCACGTGAACAGTTCGGTGGGAACCAATGGACTTTTCAACAAGACTCGGCACCATCCCATAAAGCGCGTGAAACGCAACGTTTTCTACAAGAGAAAGTTCCTAGCTTCATTTCTTCACAATATTGGCCACCTAATTCCCCGGATTTAAATCCAATGGATTTTTCTATATGGTCCATTTTGGAGGCCAAAGTGTCAACAAAAAAATATGAGACAGTCGACGCGTTGAAGATTGCTCTTCGCCGAGAATGGAGTAAAATACCATCAGATCACATTCGTGCAGCCTGTGAAGCCTTCCCGGACAGACTCGATGCTGTCATACGCGCTAAAGGTGGCCATATCGAACAATAACGTTGTTTTTTTTTTATGTGTAATATTTTTAATAAATACTGAAGTTTTTAAACGAATAAAATCACAATTGACAAAATTACAGCATTTTTATTTAGTAACACTTCGAGTGCCGACCCCTGTATAGTCCGTCTAATAAGTATTCGGAAAAAACAAAGCTCAATTGTAATTATTTTCTATATATTTGTAATAATTAAAAAATTATAATTATAATAAACAAGTTAAAATGGTGTCGTGGGACACCAGGTAGGAACTAAGTTCCTTCGGCTAATGTGGAATCAACACATAACACTACTCGCTTCTCGCTTGCGTATACGACTGTAGCGCCTGTGCAAGTCTCATTTAACGGTCAATATATTAAAATCAGTGAAATCTTGGCGTTAAGAAAGAAGCTTCTTTAAAATTCAAGGTGAGCTTTAAAGAGTAATGTATACATTTATTTTTTGTTACCTTTCCTAACTACTTTCAAATATCAAGATTTTTAAAAATTATATCTCATATTACTTTAACAAAAAAAAAAAGGTAAATGTTAAGAGATATATACAAAAAAAAATTCATCGGCCGGGAATCGAACCCTGCTCGTTTAACGGTTTTTCGTTACGGTTTTTTACTATTACACTTTTTCAGTTCGGTCACGCAGCAAAATCCCTATCTCATCCAAGCCTGCCGTAAGGAACTTAGTTCCAATAATTGATCTTATTTACTTATAAAACTTTTATTTAACTGCAAACACTTAACTAAAAATTTCGGAAATGGTATCCCAGGTCTATAAAACTGACCGAATCCATTCATCTTTATTTCGTGGAGGTGCTCCGTCAACTTTGATCTTTATTAGTTTCTATATGTTTTCAATGGGACTTAGATCTAATAAAGGATTTTAGTCATGGAATTGTTGTCACTTGGTGTTCTTGCATCCAACCTTGAGAATCGGCCGACATATAGTGTACCATTAATTACGTTGGGATTTTGCTCTCCAAACCATTATTTTGGTGGGAAATTTGAACAACAAAAGGTTGTTTTAATGTGATTTTTAATTGATTTACATTAGTTAAAAATAACTTTTATCCGATATGAATACATTATTAAAATTATTTTCTTGAAAACGCTGAGAAAATTCTATTCCTTATTTTAGGGATTTTTCGTTTTTTTTTAATGAAGCCTTGTCTTTTTACGGAAGGTTTCTGAATATACTTTTACATTTCGTGGATTTCCAAATCTGTTAATAATTTGCGAAACCCTAGATGATGATTGTGTCATTCTAAGGCCAATAAAGCGTATAAATTGTTTCCTTCAATCTTCGCGGTCTTCCTAAAACTTGTCTCATATCTACGCCATTTTTTATCCTCTTTATTGTCTCATATGAAGCATTTTTCACGAGTTCAGTATATCGCAATATTTTTTAACATTTTGAAAATCTTTTCTATACAAATATTTTACCTGTTTGTTTTTCTAGTTGGGACATTATATTTCATAAATTGCAAACCTCTTGGCAATCAATAATATTTGACATGGACTTTATATCATTGCATACTATCAGAATAATATACTTGATGCATTACTTTGGCCTTAGAATATTACAAAAATAAAATATATTAAAATTATGAAAAATAATGAATTTCGGATACTTTATGTTAGATTTTCGAATTGAAACCATAAAATCGTTATTTACTTTATACAGATCGTTTTCTTTCAAAAAAAAAAAAATTAATAAACTTTGCTAGTGAGGACCGCACAATGTGTGTCGTTTCAAAAAATAGGAAGATTTTTAATTGTAAATAAATTATACAAAATAGTTTTAAAAATTACATTTAATCAGTTTTATAATTTAAAAATTTGAGACGTCTTTAAATTTTTAGGTTTTGGAGTTTATAAGATTAAATCTGTGGAGCCTATTTTTAGACACAATTTTGGAAGTAGACTGTTTTATTAACGATACAGAACAGTTTTATAATCAGATTAACTTTGTTTAAAGATGACTTTGTTTACCAGACAGGCAATTCTGTCGGGCTTACCCTTTAGTTAATTATACATATTATTCCAATTCAGGTACTAATGAGATTTTTTAGATATAAAGCAAATAAGAATTATTGCTTTTCTCTGGAATAATCTTTAAACAAATACGGTATTCTGGGTTAAGGTGGAGTTGCGGATATTTATTTGCACAAGGTAAACACAATAGGCATGTTGACAGTAGTTGTAAATCCATGTAAAGTTAAATTTAAATGATTAATGGTAATATTTAAATACCTAAAATCATATTTATTAAACGTAATTAATAATATTTTATTAATTAAAATTAATTCAAAAAACTTTATTTAATACACATTATCACGTGACCGTGAACTCCAATCACAGCGCATGACATCATGAACCGATAAACAACTTAGCGTCGGCGTCGCTTGGTGTCACTGTGTGAACGAGTTATTTCGTTGATTTCTCCCGCTAATTACTCGCTATTAGTATTTGTAACTCACTTGTTATCATAAACCGAATTGTGTTTACATTATGGAGACTGGATTCATCAAAGCAAACAGTTCTAACTTGCCGAGAATCGATTGTTTGATGGTGGCGAATTTCTTTGCTACAAACAAAGATTTTTGTGCAGCGGAACTTAACATAAATTTTTTATAGCCTGTTTTTCTTCGTAATTACAATGTTTAACTCGTATGTTTTTTAGATTAGATTTTAAAATATTATCGGTGTATTCGTTTAATTCACAATTGGTTTCCATTTTTTCAATAAGAATTATATCTGCGATATCTAATTTTTCAATTTTAAAAGGTTTATTAATATTAATTTTTATTGGTTCTTCTATTGAATTAGTAATGGTGATTGTTGCAAAAAATTTATTTTTTGTTTACAACTGCACAGGGTGATTCTATTTGATTGCCAAAATTAATATAGTTTACAAGTCCTGTTCCGCTTTCTTTGTCAACGGGTAATTTTACAATTTGGGATGTCCTAGCGGGAATATTAATAGAATAATTTTTTACTTTAAGTTTCTTTTTTAGTTGTGTTAATTCTTCTAATTCGTATATTACTGTATAAGGAGTTTTTTCTCTAAATTAACAGTTGCTTTTAATTGTTTTAATAAATCAGTACCAATTAATCCGTCATATTTTTGACTAAAATTAAATAAATAGAACTTATGTCGTTCGTTAACTTTAAAAATTTTAAAAACAGGTATAATCTTTATAACTTCATTGTGGTAAGAAATACTGTGGGCTGTTTGAATATTAGAATCTTCATTTTTTACATGTACATCTACATACATCACACTTTGTATTTATTATTAACTAGTATTAAAGCCTAAAAATAATTATTTCTCAAGAAAACTTTCAAGTTCCTTTAAGTTTGATAGATCGCGAGCATTGTTTATCGGTTCGTGACGTAATCAAAGTCACATGACAGTTTTGGGCGTTTTAGCGGGAAATATTAAATCTATTCTAATTTATCACTTTTTTTCTTTAAAATAAAACCATTTTTATTATTAAAATATTTTTTTCGCGGTTATTAAGAGTTTATCTATAAAATAAAAGCAGATCCAGAAATTAGTCAACATCCCTATTCAAAAATAGGGTAAAATTATTTTCAAAAACTAAATAAGATATACAAGTGAGGCGCTGCTTTTCGATAAAGTAAATGTCAATATAAGGCAGCTTTATTATAATTGCAATTCAAATTAATATCTTGAAAAAACGAATTTTAAAACCTAAACATATATATAATATAAATATAAATCATTAGGATCAGTATAGCCAAAGACAATTCGTCGAAGGTCACGTAAGCTAGGTGCGGCTAATAAGGTCTACCTACGAAAGAATGTATACCCATAAATTAAAAACTAGTTATCCAAATGAACCAATTTTAATATTAATTTAATATACTGACAAATTAATATAAAATATTTGAAAAAATTGCAACTTTTGCTGTAAACCAACATAAAATTATATATTTAAAAAAAAAACTTGACAATAGGCCTTATTATACTATGGTAGGATAATAAAGCATAATATTTTAATACTCATTAATTATTAAAATGGGCGTCTTATATTTGGTAATTTAGATGGAAACTTATTATATTTTCATTAATTATGCTCACTATTTAAACTAACATCAAACTATGTTTAACATACATTAGGGCACTCAAAATGATCTGAGTTTTCCTCTATCAAACAGACACATTCTTTACGATACTACTTCTTGCATTTTAATCATTGTTTTATATTCTTCATCTTATTCTCCTCAGAAGTATACCAACTAACGTCATTTTTATTTTTGAGTTTTTTTTTGTGCGGTTATATCGCGTGTCATGTAATATATTCTTGTTAGTATATTTCCTAAAATTTTCAAAATTTCAAAATTTTCAAATTTAAATACCTGTTTACACCTGGCAACCCATACATTGCGGCAGACTGAGAGCTGGCAACCATTTGTATTTCTATTTAAATATACTCTATAGCTTCTTTGTGGCATAATACCATCTATTTACTTCGATCCCCAAATAAAGAAGTAAACATTTGTATTTTTATTACACTCATATTTTTAATCACAATAAATTTACTTAAGAAACATGTATATGGAAGTAATTTACAAATCCTAATTTTAATATATTTAATTAAAGGTAATTGCAACCAAATTTTCATAGGCAACCCTGCTGTAATCTAGGTATGCTGCTATAACTTATCTAAATAAATAAAACTGAATGAAACTCAAGAACTGATGAACCAATTTGGCTAATTTTGATTTTGATCCATTTGTGGAAATTCAGGAAGATTTAAACGATAAGAAACATAAATAATAATAACTAACGCAAATTACTAAAAGCGGCAATTAAATTTTCCAATGCAATGTATATTTAGATTTATAAATTCCTAATAGATGAAAGTGTATGTTTAGGTAAGTTTATCGATATCACTTGAAATCTAGGTTACGGATACAATTGGTAGATGGCGTTGTATTCCGATTAATAAATAATACAGTTAGAAATACTATTTAGATTTTTCTTGTTCTTGAATAACATAATACCATAAAAGCTGCAAAAATAATGTAACAGGATACTGAATAACGAAATGTACTAGTTAAAATAGTGTTTTAGGAAAAAGAAATCTTTGATTAATAGGCGGTGCGACGTTTCCCGGGTCAGCTAGTCATTTATAAAAATTAGGTTTCATAAAAAAAAATAAATACCTGCCGATTCAAGCGACCAGATCTTAGACTGTTACCAGCGATAAGAACCATTTGGGCCATCTATATGTCAATACCCCTCCCACTGGTTTTATTTATTAACAAAGTCTTTAAGCAATTTTAATTTCGATGTTTTTAATTAACTTTCTATTAGAAATTTACGTTTTTAGTTTTTTGTTAAATGTGGTTCGGTCCTTTTTAAATTTATCTTTTCAAAAAAAAAACATTTATGTAAGTCTTATAAATAAAGTAAGTATTTATCAGTGTTATCTAGAGTAATTTAGCTATAAGTTTAAAGTACTAACAAAGTTAATAATATTATTAATCTAACATGTTAATCTGAAATTCCTATATAGCTGTTTGTTACTCCAATTCTAAATGCATTTTTTTCACTTCACAAATTTTATTAAACAAGTGGTTTTTATCAAAAACAAAACCAATGTAATAAGTTAGAAAATACCATCGAGTTTTGAAAAACCGTTAAAATTTTACGATTAAGGTTATCCGATCTGGATCAAAATCATTAGGGTTCTTTTTTATAATAACGATTCTGTATACCAAATTTTCATGACTCTTGTACAAACCCGCTACTAATAAATCCAGTTAATCATAATAATTCATTACAGGCAAATAAAAGTCAAGTTATATTACTGTTGGATTTCTTAGCGAATCGATGTGTTATATTATATTGTTATATTGTTTTCTTTATAGTTGAATTTTATTATTATTGCGTTAAAATAACAAAGTTAATTATAAATATTGTTTTAGTGATACCAAGCAGGGCACCACAACTCTGTAATCTTTCGTTCAAGATTTATAGCACACACAAACAGAGGGAAACATGCATTTTATACATAAGTTTCGTAGAACTGTTAAAATTTTACCATTAAGGTTATCTGATCTTGACCAAAATAAATAGGGTTCTTTTTTATGCCATAAGGATTCTTTATACTTTATGACTGGGTTCAAGAGTTATAGCGCACACAAACAAAGGAAAACCTGAACTATATACACGAGTTTCGAAAAACCGCAAAAATTTTACCGTTACGGTTATCCGATCTGGACATGTAAATTCTTTATAGCAAATTTCACTATCCTGTAACCTTCGTTCAATAGATATAGCGCACAAAAACAGTGGGAATTATGCATTATATACAGGAGCTTCGGAAAGCTGTTAAAATTTTACCGTTAAGGTAATCCCATATGGACCATAATCAAAAGGGTAGTTTCAATGACATGAGGAATCTATGTATATGCGAAATATTATGATTCTGTGATTTTGTGTTTAAGAGTAATAGCAGAAACAAAAACAAGGAAAATATGCATTATTTATACGAGTTTCGGAAAACCTTTAAAATTTTACAGTTTGAGTCAAAATCAGTAAGGCTCTTTCCCATAACATGAGGATTCTATATAAAAAATTTCATGACCTCGTAACCTTCCGTTCTATTATTGTAGTGCACACGAACGGAGTGACACACAAGCCGATCTTATAAAGAACCTCGAAGGTAATTAATAACTCCTTAATTTATCGTGTTTAAGTGTTTGGTTTTTAGTTATACAATTACACGGGAATTTTCTTTAGTAACCAATTTTGCTAATTTGTTTTTTTCTTCGAAGCAAAACTTCCAGAAGTCCTTAGATCATATCAGAACTCCTTAGTTTTACTTAGATCAATTTAGAACACCTTGAAGGTCTTTGACAACCTTAAGACCAGTTTTGGATCACTTTCTTAAAACCATCCAAACATCCGGTAGAAATAGTAAAATTAATTGACCCTTTTCTGTATGCTGGTGTTTGAAGCTACTTTTGACAAACCTTTGTCGTACCTGAACAATAAGCAAATTGAGATATAAAGCATTTGTTTTGTAGAAATATCTATCTGTGTGAAGTATTTGGTAAAATGCAAAAAACTGAAAAAAATTGCAGTTTTCTGACTTACACGATTTCAATGCTAACAACTTATTCAAAAACTAGAACTCCATAACATTTTAACCCACGGTTATATATTTTTACCGCACTATTAAATTGTCAGTCACTTTTTAGGGACACTACTTTGTCAGAGTATTTTTAGCAAACAAATCGACCATTAATTGCCACTTGGAAATATACACCATAGAAGGAAGTCAAAACTAATTGATAATAAATATTGTAATCGAAACGAAATATCGCAATTAAGCAAAAATGTTAATTGTTTTTTTGTGTCTGGCTTTATACCTACCAGTGCGGTTTCACATATTTCATCCCTAAAAAAACAATAACAGAACATAGTTGCCAATAGATAGCGATGACAGTTAATTTGTTTAAAAAATAAGTTAATACTTAACCACAGAAATATTTCTTACAACGTATGGACGTCTTCTTATAATAGGTACCGTTTTAGGTCAAGCGACCGAATATATTTAAAATAATATTTAATTAGGGATTTTTTTAATAAAATAATGAAAAATTTATGGCACATTACTGCAAAACACTTTTTCTCTCTCTTATTCTGTAACGTTACAACCCAAGATGGGTGTTAGCTGACTTCTCGATTTCGATCCATCATAAGTTAATCCGTACGAACAAAGGTAAGAGCATAAACAGAAAAAGGGAATGCAATAAGGCTCTTAACTGAAAAACCATATCCGGCAGCAAATGCCACAAGATAAAAATACATAGAAATATCGAGAACCAAGAACAATTCCCAAAAAACTCAAGAAAAGAGCAAATAACGAAAAGATTTTTAAAGAATCGGAATCAAATATAATTAACAACCAAACCAGAAAATTGTTTTAATTAAATTAAAAACATATGAAATTGCTTTAAATCATTTTATCTGGTGCATCCAGTATAAAAAGTGGCCTAAAGCAAGAAGATGGTTTATCTTCATTCTTTTTTAAAACAGCCCTTGAAAGCATTGTAAAAATACAAATACTGAAATATTGTTTGGAACTTAGGCCCATACGTTATAGTAGCGTTCGCTGACGATATAGATATAGTCGGAAATAACAAAATGGAAAATGATGCATAGCAAGTTAGTCTTCAAAATAAATGAGAACAAAACAAAATAAATGAGTTTAGCAAGAGCAAAGCGAAAAGAAAGAAAACGTCAAAATGAGACAGTAGACCAGTATAACCTAGATAGAGTTAATCAATTTTAATATCTGGTAACTACAATCACCTCAGATAATGATATAACACAAGAGATCACAAACCTGATCCAAACTGGAAATCGCTGCTGGTTTTGAACAAAATAATCAAAAAACGTGAGCCGAAAAATAAAAATATACCAGACGGTCATAAGACCTACCATGACATATGCAAGGAAGACACTACACAACAATACCTACACAATCAGAACCAATGCAGAGTTACAAGAATTGTACAATCAACCACATAAAGTACAAATAATAAAATTAAAAATACTTTTAAAGTATTATTACAGAAAACTGTAATAGTGTCGTACTTAATAAAGCGAGTTATTAATGAACAAATGTTGCAAAATGCAGAATATTAGTTATTCTATCGCTTTACTAGTTTTGAAAAATATTTTCAAAGACATTAACCATTTAACTAAGAAGAAACAACTACTTCCCTGGCTATGTGCCTCGACGGATATTGAATTACACTTCATAGTCAAATGGGGTTGGCATATCTAACAGATAATTTAAACCAAACTTGTACTGACGAGACCCAATAGGTCGAAACCGGTCTACAAGTTATGTTGTCCCTTCTAACTGCAAACTAAAATGGTTGGTTTAAATTATCTGTTAGATATGCCAACCCCATTTGACTTTGAAGTGTAATTCAATATCCGTCGAGGCACATAGCCAGGGAAGTAGTTGTTTCTTCTTAGTTAAATGGTCAATGTTTTTGAAAATATTTTTCAAAACTAGTAAAGCGATAGAATAACTAATATTCTGCATTTTGCAACATTTGTTCATTAAAAATACTTTGGGCTGGCCATGTTAGGAGACAAAAAAATAATGGGGTTATTAAAACACTTTTTAAATTTACAATATACATGTATGCTATTAGGGATCACGTTATTTTTTACATTAGTAAAAAGTTGCAAAAAGTTATAGTAAGTTTTTTCGTATTTTATTAAATTTTATAACATTGATCTTCTTATAGTTCCTTGTAAAGCTAACTTAACTAATTTTATTAGCGAAAGAAAAGATTCAAATACCCAGGAATATTATCTAATCTAAGGTAATAAAATTTCTACTGATAAGTTTAGACTACATAAAATACATAAGCGAAATGAAGATTTAAAAATTTAGTGCATCGACTGAGCTATATAAAGTGAGGAAAAATTTTCCTTTTCTTGACGGATTTACCCTAATATACGCCGCTGATGCACGCTTTATCCTTTATTCAAATAATGTTCCCGACATTACACACCATTAGCTGAGTCACGCGAGTTGGAAAACATTAGTCGAAAAAATTATGTAATGCTATTCAATCGATGTGAAAGCCAAGTTCTAGAACTCGAGAAAAATTTATGCAAATGTCTTATATACACGCCATCTAAAAGCAACAGATAGAATTGTCATGATAATTGCTGAAGTCATTAATGCAAAGATGCAAATATTCTTTAAAATAAAGTCAATGTAAAAAGTAAAAAAGTACTATCAAATTTATGCATATGCATTGTATACTAGAGTTTCGGCAAACCGTTAAAATTTTACCGATAAGGTTATCCAATCTGAACCAGAATTAATAGGGTGAAGATTCTACGTACTAAATTTCATGATCCTGTGATCTTTCGTTAAGGAGTTATAGCGCATACAATCGAAGAAAAATAAACACGAGTTTCGGAAAACCAAATTTAATGACCTGTTCAAGGGTTATAGCGCACATGGAAGGAGGAACGGAGGGACACACACGCCGATAATTTTATTTATAAAATTCGCTATATAAATATACCACTTTATCAGAGTTTAATGTTGAAAAGTAATTAAAAAACCTATTTAAAATTCACCAGTGGAAAAAAGTCCAAATAACGACAAAGTTAATAAAGATTTTTATTAATTATTAAAACAGATGAAATTATATATTAGGTGTAAAATTTAAACAATATTTAATTTTTAAAAGTAACTTAAAAGTGATTTTAAAATTGTGTTTATATTCGGACCGAAAACAGAAACTTCACAAGTTGACAACATTACAAACAACTTCACAACAATAATAATATTTTTTTGCAACTCGTATTTAATTTTTTTTTATGTTTATGTTATATTAAAATACTAGGTGTACCTGCGACGTCGTTCGCGTGGCGTGTTAATTGTTGTATAAAAATTTCTCCCCTTACCCCGTTAAAGGGGTGGGAGGAGAAATTTTTATACACCAGATGTTAAGTAAAAAGAAGACAAATATATCTGTGGAAACCGCATTCGAATCGGATCAGTAGTTTTCATGTGATGCGCGCACAAATATATAGATAGACAGACAGACGTACAAAAAAAATAACCACATTTTTGGGTCCTATATCGATGAACTTACCCGCGACGTCGTTCGCATGATGTATAGATTGTTGTAAAAAATTCTCTCCCCCACACCGTAAAAGAGGTGGGGGAGAAATTTTTATGCACTAGATGTTAAGTTAAAAGAAGACAAATACATATGTGAAAACCGCATTCGAATCAGATCAGTAGTTTTCATGTGACGCACGTACAAACATATATATATAGACAGACAGACATACAACAAAAAATCTAACCACATTTTTGGGTTCTATTTCGATGTACCCGCGACGTCGTTTGCGTGACGTGGAGATTGTTGTATAAAAATTTCTCCCCCCACACCGTAAAAGTGGTTTTCCCAACATTTCCTTTCACTGCTCTGCTCCTATTGATTGTAGCGTGATGTAAAATGTCCTATAACCAGCTGAGGAGTATGAAAAATAATTGTAGCAAGTTTCGTTAAAATCCGTCGAGTCGTTTTTGTTTCTATACCTAACGGTTATACAGACAGACAGACAGGCAACAATTTTATTGATTTCATTTTTGGCATCAGTATCGATCCCTAATCACCCCCTGATAGTTATTTTGGAAATATACTTCATGTACAGAATTGACCTTTCTACAGATTTATTATAAGTATAGAAGATAGATGGTGTAAACTTTCACCCAATCACAACTTGCACAGCTAGAAGAGTATTCAGTTGCCATGGGAAGATTTAATTAGTTCTTAATTATTTACAACTATAAATATAAATTTCTGCCCTTTCCTGGCAATCTTAACCAAAATTTTTTGGTCTTTTGAGGTGTATCCCCAATTGATTCAAGTAACAGCCACATTTCTTCAAAGCGATGGCGCCGGCGCTGAAAACTAATTAGCCTTGGTTGGCAACAAATATCTCTTGGCTTTATATTTCTTTTTATAATCTTTGTAATATCTTCTGCCAGTGACCAGATATACCAAGCTCGTCTGCCTCCACTGCTGTTCAACACTTTTATGGGACTTATCACAAGATGCAGAAGTGGTTAGGTGGGACACAGAACCCTCTTATAAAAGGTTAAGTAGCAGTCCAAATATTTAAATAGAAAACTCTTTAAGTTAAGAGCAAAATAATGACTTTGAACTAAAAAATCAAAAACACCCGGAGAGGTTTTTGTCACATTTCAACTTTTTAAAATGTCTATACAGTTATATCAAAAAGAGGTGATTTTTTCTAACTTTATTCTCATTCTTCTTTGTCCAGTATTCGTTGCTAAAGTTGACAAAAACTCTTTTAAAAGACCGTAATTTAGAATCTATTAGACTTGCAGAGATGCCCTTGGACTAAAATTCTATGAAATTTAATATACTTAAAAAATGGTTATAGAAAAGGAGATACAGGCTAAAAAGTTAAATAGTTTTGAAAGATTTTTTGTTTTGCCATCGGTTTTCTTAGTTGCAAACATGTCCTTACAAGATAGCAAAAAAGTAACTTATCAACTGCTTAAACTTAAACACGTTGATTTTTAAAGTAAATGTTAATTATGTTATTATTATCATTCGTTGTTTGATTAAAGATTACAGTAACAGTATTCTGTTGTAGAGGAATAAAGGTTTGTTTATTCTAGTGGTGTTTAATTAAATTTATATTTAACAATCCTTTCTAGATTTTTAGTTTTTATATTGTTACACACATTTATTATTTCACATCCTCTCTTTAAATTATTAAAGTGAATGATAAAAATATAAATTTTATGAACAAGAATTTATTTCACGATATATTAATTATTATAATAATATGTAAGCACTGCGAGCCTACTAAGCTTATACATATATGGCTTGATGTACTATTCTTTTCCACTCCCTTTTGTCAGTTGTTTTTCTATCCCAGAAAGAAAACGTTAAAAGATTTCAGTAGGTACTAACTGTGAAAAAATATATAAAGAAAAAATTAAGTCGGGCAACCGCGCTGTAGGTATATGCTGTTAATGGGTTTTTAAAAAGCAAAAATATATCTCGTAGAGCAACAATAAGAACCTAAAAAAACGCAATAAAGCCATAAGGAACGTATGCTTTTGAAACATGTGTCACAACAAAAAATCACAAAGAGTTGTTACTAGTTTGGGAGCGGAAAATACTGTGCAAAACTTTTAATGGAAAAACCTAAAATGAACAACGGATGAGAAGAACAAATAACGAGCTAACTGAGCTATATCAAGAACCTAATATATTAGCAGTAGTAATTAAAGCGCAAAGACTTAGATGGTCGGGCTATGTGAAGAGAATGGTTCCATCTAGAATTTCCAAAATAGTAATATCTAGTGCATTGGCAGGCAAAAGGCAAAGACGAAAATCGAAATCAAGCTGGAGCAATGAAGTTAAAGAATATGTAAAAAAATTAACTTTACATGATATATTGTCCTTAAATCCATTCCCTTATATGGAACTTAAATAAAGAGATACATACCAACACAAAAACACAACGTTCTAAATCAAATTTCAGAAATATAGTACTATTTAATAATTTCAAACATTTTAATTGAATACAATAAATAAAGTTAATCGATTAGGCCCTGGCTCTAAAGTAATTCATCATTGATTTAAAAAAGAAATTAAACCGTTAAAACCACTCCCCATTGCATTAAAAATGTAAAACTTTAGATATACTTCAGCATTTATACGTTAAAGTTTTAATTATTTCAGCTTTTAGAAAACAGTTAAATATTTTAATGTTGTATGTATAATCAGTTGTTAAATTATTAGCAGCTCTAAGGAGATTTATATTTTCCGTAAAATATCAACCGTTTTATAATGATTCTGGCACTCAACTATAAAGATAAATACTTTAAATTTTAATCTGTACAAATTCTGTGAAAACCATTTTGTGAAAAGTTTCAAGGGTCACAAGCATTGTTAATTCGACTTCCTTAAAACTCTTAATTTTTTTATAAGTTTTTATTTAACTTGACGTGTAGGTATGTTTGTATGTAAAGGTGGAATCTTGCAAGTAAAATTTGACCGAGGTCCGATTAAGCCAAAATTTTTTATACTTACCAAGGATCGAACGAAATAAGAATAAAAAAAATGTATCAGCCGATAACTCCGCTAATACTTTCTTTAAAGAAAATTTTTATCTAGTTCCATAGGCGCAATCAGTTAAAGCGTTACAATTTAAAAGGTTTCATTTTTGTTCATTTTTATTTCTCATACATATTTTTAATCGTAATAAATTGTTTGTAAATGAAGTGATTGTACTGGAAAAAATATAATTTAATAAATAATAAATAAAAAAATAAATACAAATGGGCTTTTATAAAAAATTTAACTACAAAAGTAAAAATGAATAATGGTTAAACAAATTTATAAACGCACTTGTATAGAATCCAACTTAAACATTCGAAATAAATAATAGTTTAAAAAAACAAAAAAAAACAAGTTTTTGTGAAAAAATGCATTAAAAATTAAGGAATATAATAATATATTTTTTAATATAAACTAAGAATAATGTAGTTATAAAAATGAACTGCAATGTAAAATAGCGTGGTGCTTTTTATCAAAGGTAATACCACGAGTCCTTAAAATTTTATCGATAAATTTTTAGTTTCCACGGAAACTTTTTTATTTGGCAAAAATACGAAAACAAGCTGAAATGTGATAAAATCACGAGTCCGTAGGACGAGTGATTTTATCATATTCAGTTTGTTTGAGTAGTTTTGCCTAAAATAAAAAAGTTTGAGTCTGGAAAATAAAAAAATTTATCTAGTAAAATATTACAGGACGAGTGGTATTTGAGAAGATTATTTTTTGAACCATTCTGTACAAAAAGTACTTTATTTAAAAAACTTTCTAGAACAACTTATATTTCATAATTAACACCAACAAATACTATACAAACCAAAACTATATCAACTAAAACTATTAAACTTTATGTTTTTAAAGATATCTCTAGTTTTTATTTATAAAACGAGACATTAATTAAAATTAAAGACACAATTTTTATATAAAACTTGGGATTCGGAAGTAGGTCTAGTTTCTTCCAAGTCGTTTTCATTGTTGCTGATGGATATTACTGTTGCGATAGATGTGCTAGAAACACTAGTAGTTGAAGTAGAAGTAGGTTTAGGTTTCCTTATTTTTTCTAAAATATTTTTATGATGTTCTTCATTTATTTGCAAATAAGGCTTTAATGAGGAAGATGTTGCATGTCCAGTAATTTTGATGGCTTCTTGTTCTTAAATACCTGCTTTTACCAAATGAGAAACAACCGTAGATCGACTGGAATGATTAGTGATTTTTCGATTTTTTACATCTAATCCGCATTTTTTTGCTGACGAATTTAGCCATTTAGATATTTCGTTCTGCCCAACCAGTGTATTTTTAAACCATTTTCCATTTGCCCTATTCCAAAATGAATTTGGTGTAAAGAAAAATCTTTCGGAAGTTATGTTTTCATCTCGTTTTTCCAGTATCTTATTGTACAATCTTATTGGACACCTTTCGGGATGTTCGATATTGGGAGTTAACCATTTGGAATCTGCACATTTTTTATTGCCTCCTTGGCATGTTTTTGTGAAAATTGGGTTGTATTCAACTCTTCCAGTTTCTTGCCTCATGTTATTGATTTCCTTTTTAAAATAATGAAGGCAACAGTGGACTCCTTCTCCGCCACGCCATGCCAATTCGTAAGAAACAATATGGAAAAACTTTTTTTGTAGGCCTAATGGCGTATTTTCATCACATCAATCTATTATCTGTAAATATTCATTTTCATCAAGAGTTGTCGCACTTTGCTTCCTTTTTTCAGGCCGAACCTGCAATTCCCTTCTTTTAGCATTTCGTACGTCCCTGGCTTTTTTAAATTCAATATCCGAAAATGGATTAAAGGTAATGTTAAAGTTACTGTAATATTTTTCCTGTATCATTTTTGCAGTTGTGTTCCATATTGGTTTTACAGATTATTCTTTACAATCTTGCCTGTTAGTTTTTTTCATATTTGCTCCCCAGTCTTCTAAAATTTTTGCAATCTCTCGAACAGTTGTATTTTTATTTAATTCATAATGCCTGGTTTTGCAAAATTGCTCAAATTGACACCAAATTGAATTTTTTGTCTTAACTGTATTACGTGGTGTCGAATTTTTTAATAGTTCATCGATATCTTTTTCATTTACTTCACTAAATCCATTTTCGCTGTTAGACTCCATTTTTTATTAAAACAAGCACAACAAATAATAAGCACAATTTACAAAAAGAACTTTTTATAATAGAAAGTTTTTTACTGATTTATAGGTCATATTTTGTGTCATCTCAACAATGCACAGCATCCCTGATTTTGCAAAAATATTAAGTCATACAACGCTGTGATTGATCATAGAGAAGATTGTTTCCTTGTTAACAAAATTAAGGGTAGTTGTATCTAAAAACTTTCTAAAACAGTTTATTTTATTACCAGTTAAAATAATAATTACTGTTTTCACATGTAAGAACAAAAAAAAAAAAAAACTTCTCTGTCGAGTAATCGATCCCATTATGATAACATAACAGAACTGTCACAAGTGGACTGATCCGCCGCCTAACCATCTACGCTACGAACGATTTATTTAATAACTTTCAAAATAATATTGTCTATACACAACTTAGATCATGTTTAATATCAATTCGGTATAAATTTCGAAATCTATGTATATGCCTAAACACACTTGAAACATGCATTGTCATCCAGTTCTTAGCTATCCTGAAAATTTCAGAGCTCTAGGTAGTCGGGAAAAAGGTTTAAATTCGATTACAAATTCCACGGAATGACACAGAGACACAGAACACGGCGAAAATATAAAAAACTTTCTAAAAATTCAACAACTGCATATGTTTAAATTTCAAATTTCAAAGCTAACTAGGATACGTGTATTTTGTGTTGCCTACCTATGATGTAATTTATTAAAACATTAATAATTAAGAGAAAGAAAGGAAGTGGGTTTACACAGAATAATATTTAATAAATATATTATTATTTTAAGAGAAAATACTTATAATCTTTTGATCTTTCAATAACTTTAATAAAAAATTTGACAAGCCCGACTTTAATGACGTAATCAATATGGTCCACGAAATGCCGTTACCCTACCTATTAACTTATCCTGTACACTAGATAGTATTGACAGTTGTCAGTGGTCGTGAGCGTCGTGAAAACAGCGTTATAATTTGAATAAATATTTATTTTTATACCTATTTATAAAATTATATTATTAAAGAGAAAATTACCAAAATAAAAATTATTAGGTATATCTATTTAAAGTTTACCTACAAGACCACATTTGCCTGTAGGCATATAAAAGTTTTAAATGCATGCAGAACCAGGAAGCAGGTTAGTTTTAAAGTACCTACATATTTGATTTTTTATTATCGTTTAGATGAATTGAATTGTGATAATAATAATAACAAAATATATTTCAAAATATTTAGATAATATAAATGAATGTTGATTTATAGTAAGGTACTTATAAACAAGAAAATTGATTGTTCAATATTGTTATTGAATTTTTGACAGTTCTATAATTTTATCAATACTAGTAAAACCACTAGTGGTTTTATCAATATAAACCGGAATGATTGGCTAGATTTAGCATAAAACTTTGAAGATTAAGCCTTTTCATTGGACGAAATCACAAAATTGTGATATTTTGACAGGTGAAAAAAATAATCCATACTATTCATAGTTCATATTTAAAAAAAATACATATTTTAAACTTTTAGTTACTATTGTCACATTTCATCGGATCTTAACGTTTTGAGGCCTTAGGAACCTCCCCTGACTATTTTTACGAGGGTGTCTGTATGTACGTGTGGATGTGTGTGTGTGTGTGTGGATGTATGTAAACCTCTTATAACTTTTGAACGGCTTGACCGATCGGAATGAAGTAAAAAGCATTCCAAAGAGTTCCATCTAACTTAGATTCCCTGTAAGTTTGAACCGATTCGAGCCGGTAGATTTCGAGAAATTTCAAAATAACCGAAAAAAACAATTGGTAAAAATGATGTTTTTTGGGCATATCTTTTTGGCTATTGCATCGATCAATTTCATAACCTAATCAGCTCTCAAGCTTATAAAGCCACGTCGAGTGCCGTTTTGCAAATTAAAATCGGTTAATTCGTTCGTGAGATATCGTTGTCGAAAAATTTCAAAAAAAGTTTTTTTTTTCAATAACTTAGAGATTTTTTGACTAACCGATTTTGCACTCCCGGTAACGTTTTTAGGTCTCAAAAAACTGCGTCGAATGGCATCTTGAACATCAAAATCGAATAAGAAGTTAAAAAGTTATGGCTTTTCAAACATTTCAAAAAAAGTCAAAAACGTCAAAATACGTCACGTTACTATAGCTTTGCGGTTAAAACTAGCGGGAAGTTGCAAGGATGGCCTTTAAGGTCAACCTCTTTTCGAATTTTTTTAAATGAAAATAAATCACCCAGTTGAGAATTAAACTATCTAAGCCTAAGAAACGTTTTAACATTTTTTTAAAACAAAAATAAAGTTATTGAGAAAGTATACAAACAAGAATATATTAAATGACATTGTTTTATTGTATAACGAATAACGATTCAATTGTGGACTGTAGTTACTTTTTATTTTAATTTTTTATATGTATGACATTAATTTCTTATTCATTGACATTTTTTTATTTATATATCAAAAAACAATTGTTACTAACTACTTAATCTAAAGTGGCCTTAACATGCCGCCCCCCTTGAAAGGACATAGTCCATGCACTTTCAACCAGAACAGAACTTAATAATTGCAATAAACTATAAACTATAAATCTTATTTCACTCAGTTTCTATTGGCAACACACAAATTCGAGTTACCGCACGGGTTATAATACCAGTTCGATTCTTAATTTTTACGACTCTTACTATTCCATCTGCACCATGAATAAGGTAAACAACGCGTCCCAGCTTCCATTGAAGTACTGGAGCATTGTCGTCCTTTATTAATACTAGTGAACCAATCTTCAGTTGATTCTCGTAATACTTTCTCCATTTTATTCGTGTTTGAAGTTCCCCCAGATACTCCTTTTGCCATCTCTTCCAGTAATGCTGTACCATACTTTGAATATATTGCCATCTAGAGAGCCTATTTTCAGCCACATTGGTAAGGTCGTAATCAGGTAGTGCAGTCATTGTTCGACCAATTAAAAAATGTGCCGGAATCAGTGAGGCACAGTCTTCTGGATCTTCAGTTAAAGGGCATAAGGGTCGAGAATTTAAAATAGATTCAATTCGGACCAATAAAGTTGCAAATTCTTCAAACGTCAAAGTCTGTTTACCCAGAACCCATTTAACATGTGTCTTTGCACTTTTAATCCCTGCTTCCCAAATTCCCCCAAACGTTGGAGAATTGGCAGGAATAAAATGCCACGTTATACCTTCATCAGCTAATTTACCGCCGATGTAGGCCGCATTTTCTTGTAAGAATTTATAAATAATAAAAATTTCATTCTTTGCACCTACATAGTTAAGACCATTATCTGAAAAAATATTTTTTGGTTTACCTCGTCGACTTGTTAATCTATGAAGTGCAGCCAAAAAACATTCAGTAGTTAAATCTGATACTAGTTCCAGATGAACTGCCTTTGTACACATACAAATAAATAAACAAATATAAGCTTTGGTCGTTTTAGAACCTCGGCCCTTTCTATCCTTTACATAAAATGGCCCACCATAATCTGTACCAACATTCTCAAATATTCCGAAAAAGTTTACCCGAATCGCGGGAAGATCTCCCATTAGATAATGATGTTCCTTGGGTTTAGTCTTAAAACAGTTTAAACATTTTTTTACTATTTGCCTACATGCACTACGGCCGGATATTATCCAATACCTTTCTCGGATTGAGTATAATAACATTTGTGCACCACAATGCAAAAGGCGCTTATGTTCATTTTCTAATATGTATTTAGTTAATGAATGATATTTAGGTAGAATTATCGGATATTTTTTTTCATCAAACTGATTGGCATTCCTTAATCTACCTCCAACACAAATTAGATCATTTTTTAAAATGGGATTTAGGCATAAAATTTTACTTTTTTGATTAATCGATTTATTAGATCTTAAACAATCATACTCAGTAGGAAAATTTTCTATTTGAACATATTTAATAAGCAAATTTAATGCATAGTCTATTTCCTGAGGTTTTAGAGCGCCCTCGACTACTTCATGATCTGTTTTGATTGATTTTAGATTCAAAATAAATCGTCTTGCATATGATAAAATGTGTAAAATTTCTAAAAACGACGAGCCATCTTTTGACAACCTATTCAGCAAATTAAAATGTTCAAAAAGCGTGCAAGAGACAGATTTTATCTCAGGAATTTCGTTAGGTGTATGTTCAGAAACATCCCAAAATGAATGTTCCTTTAAAAGATAACTAGGACCGTGCCACCACAGCTTGTTGTCTATAAGAGCTTCTGTATTCATACCCCGTGATAATAGATCTGCTGGATTTTCAGCTGAACTTACGTAGTGCCAGTTACACTTATCCGTAAGGCTTTGGATTTCACTGACACGGTTTGCAACAAATGTTTTCCACAATGAAGGTTCGCCTCTGATCCAGGCTAACGTTATGGTGGAATCCGACCAATAATAATTATTATTAAAATTTATTTCTAGAGATCCTTTTACTTTCATTACTAAATTTGCTAGTAATTGTGCAGCGCACAGTTCTAATCTAGGTAAACTAATTTGTTTCAAAGGCGCAACGCGACTTTTTGCACATAATAAATTTGAATTAATACTTCTAGATAGTACTGCACACCTCAAGTAGATACAAGCCGCGTATGCCTTTATAGAGGCATCGCTAATACCATGCAACTCAATTGAAACATACTCTGAAAAGGTGGCTTGTCGCGGTATTTTTAAATTATTTAATAAAATTATATTATTTAGAAATTTATTCCATTCCTTTATTATTATTTCTGGTACCTCATCATCCCAGCTTAATTTTATTTTCCAAAGATTTTGAATAAGCAGCTTAGCAACTATAATTACAGGTCTCAGTAATTCTAGTGGATCGTATATTTGAGAAATAATTGACAAAATTGATCTTTTCGTAACTTTATATGGCCAAATTTGTGTTATATTAACCTTAAAGTTTATTGTATCATCAAATGCATTCCAAAAAATTCCTAAAGTTTTATTTGGTTCGTTTTCTATTTCTAAGATACTAACACTTAAATCATTATTAACCTGGAATTCATTCAATAATTCCTTATCATTACATAACCATTTGCGCAATTCGAATCCTGATTTAGTCAAAAGTTCTGACACCTTTCTTTGAATGTATAAAATTTCATCTTTATAATTAGCTCCCGTTAGCAGATCATCCATGTAAAAATCCCGTTTTATTATTTTACTTACTAATTCATTTTCTTTATTTTCCTTTGCTATTTCAAAGAGACATCTTACTGCTAAATACGGAGCTGATGCTGTTCCGTATGTTACCGTATGAAGCATGTAACACTTTAGATCTTCGTCCGGGTTCGACCTCCACAGTATTTTCTGATATATTTGATCATCTTTATGAATCATAATTTGACGATACATTTTATTAACATCGCCTGTCATAACGTAGGTATATGTACGAAATCTACACAAAATCTCAAAAATATCTTGTTGTAATTTTGGCCCTACTAATTGCACCTCATTAAGAGAGATTCCTGAGGACGTTTTACATGAGGCATCAAATACTATACGGACCTTAGTTGTAAAGCTAGTATCCTTTACTATTGCATGGTGAGGTAAGTAATATCCATCATTTTCTTTATTTGTATCATCATATTCGGACATGTGATTTAAACTAATGTACTCTTCCATAAATTTTCTATATTCAATCCTCAAATCTGAATTCTTAATAAGTTTCTTCTCCATTGAATAAAACCGTTTTAATGCAGTTTCTCTGGATTGTCCTAAATTTGAAACTGTCTTCTTAAACGGCACTCTTACAATAAAACGACCAGATGCATCCTTTGTAGTGGTTTCTTCAAAATAAGATTCACACAGTTTCTCATTTTCCGATAATATACGTTCCTTAACGGATACCTCTTCCAGCTCCCTAAATTTTACAATATTTTTATTTATTTCTTGTTCTATTGTACTTAAATAATTAAATGATTCACTAGAGCTTTGTATGCCAAACATTATATTACCAGCAATAACCCAGCCAAATGCCGTGTTTTGCATCATAGGTTATCTAGGACCAAGCGATATTTGTCCTGATTTTATTACTGTCCAGAATACTTCCGATCCTAACAACATATTAATTTCCCTAGAAACGCAAAATTCTGGATCGGCTAATTTTAAATGTGGAGGTATATTCAGGAGTTCTTTGTTAAAAGTAGTTATAGGTAAATTTTCTGTTATTTTATTTAGTACAAAACAATTTATATTTAATTCGAAGTCGCCATTAATTATAGACTTTATATTTATATTAACTTGTTTATTTATGTTTGTTAACGATTGACCAATTCCTCGTACGCAATGTTCTACTTTGTTAGGCTTTAAATTCAATTTTTTACAGAAGCTACTGGAAATAAAATTACTTTGTGAACCACTGTCCAAAAGTGCGCGACATTTAATGACAGCTTGATGCTGTCTTACATGTAACAGAACTGTTGGCAAAAGTATTTCCGAAACGGTTCTAGCATGTACAGATACACTAGTGTCTACCAGTGGAACATCGTCTATTGTTCTGGAGGTTATCGTTGAAGAACTAGGTAACAATTCATTTGCTCTAATTTCCTCATTGGGAGCCACATTATTTGCAACCTTATTTGAATGGAGTAATGTATTATGTGGCTTACCACAGTTTGAGCATTTATTTAATTTGCATTTCCATGATGGATGCGACTTTCTTAAGCAATTTAGACAGAGTTTTAATTGTTTCACTGCCTCAATTCTTCTATCAACTGACAATTTTAAGAAATTGTCACATTTAAATATAGAATGGTTCTGAGAGCAATAATAGCACTTAAAGGTTTTATTATTACTACCACTGTTATCTACAGCAGAAAACCCATGACTACCAGATTTTTTGTCTTTGTGGCCCTTATGGTCCAAAGCAGTAATTTCCAATTTCTCGAGAACATCGCACTTTGTCTTGACAAACATATTCAAATCATCTAAAGTAGGCAGAATTCCCTTATAAGCATAAATTTCCCAGTCACGACGTGTCACGGAATCAAATTTATTTGCTAAAATATAAATAATCATACGATCCCATGACGTGGTATCTTCGCCTAAACTATTAAGAGATCTTAAATGTTTAGTTGCTGAATCGTATAAGCTTCTTAAGGCAACATGCGATTCTTTTGTCAACGCTGGATATTCAAATATACCACGTATGTGATTATGGATTATTAATGCTTTATTTTCATAGCGATCAGTTAAAAATTGCCAAGCTACTGAATAATTTGCAGCCGACACCTCAATTGATTTTATTACCTCCTGAACATTTTTATCTAATGAAGCTCGTAAATAATAAAATTTTTGTATATTACTCAACGATTCATTTTTATCTATTAAGCTTGTAAAAATATCTTTAAATTCTAACCACGAACAATAATTTCCATTAAATGTTGGTAGAGTTATGGCAGGCAACTTTATTCCACCCGTAATATTATTACTATTAACGATATTATGATTTATATTTTCAACGGAACTAGCAGCAGAATTATTTTCTGACCTATTATTATGATAAGTTTTGCATAAGAGCTTAGCTCGACCAATCGAACTAAAATATTTATCTTCAAAAATTTGTTGTTCTGCTAGAATTTCCTCATTATGAGTATTTTCTACAGACATTAACTCTAAACTTATTTCACAAAATTCATTTAATGTTGGTTCAATTATTTCAAGTCGACATTCTAGCTCAGCAATAAATTCATTTGTAATATCTACATTTTTATCTAAGAATGAAACAAATCTAGTTAATTTGCTCTTTAGTGAGACCTTCCTAGCCTTCAAGTTTGACGCATTAGACATTATTGGTCCGAATCAAAAAATATTTTATTTCCTAAACCCTCTTACCTTAGAGGAACCGCTCGAGACTCCGTGATGGATACAGTACTCCAACTTGACCAATTTTTATTTCGGACCTCGGCGTTTACTTATCTTCAATTATTTTCGAGACGAAAATCCACCACGCTGGCTTCAACTTCTTATTAAGCGCTGATGGACCAATATCCGGCTCGTCTGGACCAATGTTTTATTGTATAACGAATAACGATTCAATTGTGGACTGTAGTTACTTTTTATTTTAATTTTTTATATGTATGACATTAATTTCTTATTCATTGACATTTTTTTATTTATATATCAAAAAACAATTGTTACTAACTACTTAATCTAAAGTGGCCTTAACAGACATTAAGGAGTTAAATTTAAAAGACCACAAAGCTCAAGAATTACTGGTTATCTCTATCTTAGTCGTTACAGCGTTGCCGCATAGAAGTAAACATTGTAAGTTCGAGTCTTTTCGGATACAACATTTTTCAATTTCTCCTTAATGTCATTTAAAATGTTTTTGTTTGTATACTTTCTAAATTTTAAAAATCCCATGAGTAATATCTTAAAAATATTAATTTACTACACTACCATGTCAGACTTCTATAACCTTATTAAAGGAAAAAGAGCAAACCGAGCTATATCATAGGGTTAAGGCGGATCAAATAATGAGTATGCCTCAGGACAGGATAGTCTCCAGGTATAACTTTGCGAGTAATGGTCAAGTAGAATTACTGTAAAGGAATTCATGGAAAAATTGTCCCTTCAAGTTAAGGAAATCAATATGGTATACCGATGGCTCAAAGACTAAGTAAGGCACAGGGTCTAGTATATATAATAGAAGACACAAAATACAAAATCAATTAGGTCTAATTGCGTATGCTACAGTATTTCAGGCTAAAGTAATAGCCATACAACACTGTGTAACGAAGATCATAAGTCGGGGAATAAAGGGCAAAACCATTTATTTACTCGGACAGTCAAGCAGTTTTAAAGGCGATAGTTTCAACACAAATTAGCTACCAGCTAGTATGGTACTTTGTACTATGTCAGGGCCCTGATAAATGCTGCAAGTCGGAATTCTCTGATACTGGTATCGGAATCAGAACACTCAGGGTTTCAGGGCAATAAGAGGGCTGATGATTTGGACTCAAACGGGAGCTAAAATCCCTGTGATTGGTCCGAAACCATTTGGCGGCCATTGAGAAACGGAGGCTAGAGAAGGCCCAAGAGTGGTGGGAAAAATCACCGAGCGAGACACTCGGCAAAATTTACTAGATAACTGTTATCACAAAGGCGAAATAATATCACAATGATTTTTCCCAGTCTCTTGACAGGACATTGTCAGTTTAGAAAATACTTGAATCAGTCAGGAAAAGGAGAAAACTGCATTTCATGTCCTCTGCCAATAAGAAGGCCTTGCAGGGATGTGGTATCTAGTATTGTAAGGGAGAAACCGACTGCTTTAAGTTACGTTGAGAGGTCACTGTAAAGGCTATTAAGTCTGATTACGAGGGCAGTGCTAGACAAGCTGCTCTAATCTTGTTATAGAGATGATGGATGTTTACAACAGATCTGTGAAGGTCGCAGTGATACAGGCTGAAAGCCAACCCAATGATTGCCTATCTTTTTATATTAATTGCAAATTTTACAACAGGATAAAATATAAAAACTGTAGTAAACAATATGTTTAAAGAATATCATATAAAAATTACTTTTAGAATTTAGATAAAAATTTTTTTATTTATAAATAAGTCCTTTGCGTGTGGGTATCTTATTTTAAAACCATAAAATTATTTTAAAATAACTTACGGCTGGAAGAGCAAAAAACGAAATAGCGAATACGCTGAAACAGGATGCAACAATTTTTCCCATCCATGTTCTTGGAACTGTGTCACCATATCCAATCGTTGTAACTGTTATCACACCCCACCAAAGAGCATCCGCATAGCTGGAGAAACTTCCCGTATTTTTACCTCCTTCTTCTTCCATAGTATCTTTTTCTGCCAAATATACAAAATAACTGCTAAAGATGAGACCAAGGAATCCTATGTACAAAGTTGTGATTAATTCCTGAAAATAATTAAATAATTAAAAATAGTTATAAGGATTTTATCAAGATAAAAAAATTTAAGTTTCGTGTAAGGTGTTACAATAATTACTTCCTACACAAAGCTAGCTCCAGAAAGTTATAAATACAATTACAATAAAAAGTCCAAACGACATCTTTAAATTAATGTGACTTAAATTTATATGACTAAAGGCAGTTTAAATTATTTTTATTTGAATACATTACTGGTATAATGGATTAATATATATATATGCATAGTTAAGATATCAAAATCTTACTTAAAAGAAAAGAAATAAGAGACTTTTGTTTGATGCTCTCGAACCAGATCGTCGTGAGACATGTGAGGAACTTTCTGAAAGTATAGGGATTCCACTCACGTAAATTTACCAACTTCTAACAATTAATTATAAAAAAAATTCTGCACGATGAGTCACGCACATGTTGATTGACAGAAGCAAAAACGTAAGAACATTGCAACCTTACTGAAACCAAAAATTCGATATTAAAGGACAAACATTCTGGAATCGAATTGTTGCGACAGAATATCAATGAAAAGTGTACCTATCGAACGCTAGACCTGTTTACTTTGCTACAAACCTTGTACAATACACTTTTGTGAACATATTTTAAGCAATAGATAAAATAAGAATTTAATAAAACAATTCCTAAATTTCAATAAAGCTTGTGAAATAAAAATATTTATATTTTTGCACTAAACAGATTGTCTAAAATTTCTGTACGTTATTCAGAAACAAAAGTTGTTATTTCTATAATAAAATTGAGATATATCACAAATGTGCTAAATTCAAATAATTTCTCTATATCTACAAAATAACTGAATAGGTGTAGGTATTAAATTTCCTGAATATCCTCCACTGATGTTGAAATCGTTTGTAAAGTTCTAGTTTCACTTCAGTAAATTTGTTATCGCATCTGAATTGGTAGAATAATCGTATGGAAGTCCTGTATTCTCTAATCTAATAATAATAATACTGCGGTTTGACTACTAGTTTTAATCACATAAGCTAGTAAATTAACGGATGTTTAATCAAGTGCATTATAAATTCTGACATGTCTATTAAAGTTCTACCATCCGTCCACATAATTTTCCTTTATTTTAGGTATTTGAATGGGTAAATCATTTTTTAAAATCAATCTTACCAAACAATTTTAATATTGAAACACGTATGGGGGCTTTTTACACAATTTATTTACAAAATTGTTAAGATACACTGAACTCTGCTGGATAACGTCTAACTACTTGACAATACAATGAACTCTTGTGAACACTTGACTCGAACTGACTTAAACTGCCCATGCATCCCCTTATATACAACATTATTTAATCTAGTCAGTGTGTTTAGAAGTTTCTAGAATTTTCTAGAAACATTATTTAAAATGGTCAGTTGATTTTTTTACAAACAACTAAAAATCAACTGTCAACAACAATCTTTCAAATTAAGGTCCCTTCCTTTACGGTTATCCCGTTACACTGCCCCCTCCTTAGATTCATTCCTCCTGGAATGTTATTTCCTACATCGGAATCCCGCACACTCCCTGAGCCAGCCAAACCATCTTCTTGGAGTTGCTGCGCATCTCCACTGTGGTTTCCCTGGTAAGGCGCCAAACGATCATGATGGACCACGACGGGTTTCCCTCTGGGAATTTTCCCGATCCGATAAATGACATCGTTAATCTTCTTCTTGATGGTGTAAGGACCTTCCCAGTTCTTTTGTAATTTGGGACAAATACCTCGACGCCGTCGGGGGTTATAGAGCCAGACTAAATCTCCAACTTGGTAACTCTTTTCCATTGTCCGTGTGTCGTAGTACCTCTTCATCCGATCACTAGATAATTGTAGTTTTCCACGCACCAGGTTGTGTATATTTTCCATTCGATTCTGAAGGTCGGTGACATATTGTTCACGTGCCGTTTCTTCACCAGGTTTACAACCAAACACCAAGTCACATGGTAGCCTCATTTCTCTACCGAACAGGACCTTCGCAGGCGTTTGGCCAGTTGATTCGTTGATGGCCGATCGAATTGCCATTAGAAATAGTGGAATATGTCGATCCCAATCCCTCTGACAATCTGACACCACTTTTGACAGATAGTTGGTTATAGTCCGGTTCATTCGTTCCACCATTCCATCAGACTGAGGGCGCATCGCTGTGGTTCTCGTTTTGTGGATGCCTAATCTTTGGCAAACTTCTTGAAACAGCTTGCTCTCAAAATTTCTTCCTTGGTCTGAATGTAATTCTAATGGTACCCCAAATCGGCTTACGAATTCTTCAACCAATATATCTGCTAAAGTGGTAGCTTCCTGATTGGGAACTGCATATGCTTCAACCCATTTAGTGAAGTAGTCCATTACAACAAAGATGTACTTGTTTCCTACATCGGTCTGTGGAAGTGGCCCCAATACATCTACTGCGATTCTTTCAAAAGGACTTCCAACCAGGTATTGCTGCATTTCCGCCTTCGGTCTTCGGTGCGGACCGTTACTGGCAGCACATGTAGTGCATTTACGACACCAATCTTTAACATCATTAGTGCAATTTACCCAGTAAAATCTATCTCGGATCTTTTGCAGCGTTTTCGTGATACCCAGATGTCCTCCAGAACTATGATTATGCATCTGTTTTAAAATGTCCGGTACAGCATTTCTTGGGACCACTATTTGTTTCCTTGTTTCTGTGCCCTCGGAATTTTCTACAAGTCTTTTAACGAGCCCTCCGTCCAAAATTAAAGAGTTCCATTGGGACCAGTATGCTTTTAAAGCAGGAGAGGATGAGGATATCTCTCTCCACAACGGACGACGGTCCATTCTCTTCCACTCCCTAATCTTTCTCAGAACGGGATCGTTTTGTTGTTGCTCCTCCAGCATAGAGCTCTCGTCTCCTGGCACAACCTTAACTAAGGCAAGTTTTTCCTCGTTCTGCTCCATACGGGTACAATGGGGGCAATCAGGTCCACATGGTCTTCTGGAAAGTGCATCAGCATTACGATGTCTGGTTCCAGGTCTGTGCTCGATTTCAACATCATATTCCTGCAGTTTTTCGAGCCATCTTGCTATCTGTCCTTCTGGGTTCCTAAAGCTAAGTAGCCACTTTAAACTAGCATGGTCTGTTCTGATCAGGAATTTTCTGCCATACAGATATTTATAAAAGTGTTCGACGGATTTTACAACTGCTAACAGTTCCCTCCGAGTTACACAGTAGTTCTTTTCAGCTTTCGATAAAGTTTTGCTGAAGTAACCAACCACTCTTTCCTTACCGTCTTGTAGCTGTGACAAGACGGCTCCAATTCCCACATTGCTGGCGTCGGTGTCCAGAATAAGCTTACCATCAGGAAGTGGATAAGCAAGAACAGGTGCTGACGTAAGCTGTTTCTTCAATATTTCAAACGCCTTTTGACATTCCTGATCCCAACAGAAGGACTTATCTTGTTCTGTCAAACGTGTCAAGGGTTTGGCGATGTCTCCAAAATTCTTGACATATCGTCGGTAATAGGAACAAAGACCCAAGAAACTCCGGAGCTGATGTTTGTCGATAGGGATTGGCCATTCCTGAACGGCTTGTATCTTAGCGGGGTCAACAGCAACGCCATCCTTGCTTACGTTATGTCCTAAATAGTTGACCTGTCTCTGGAACAAGTGGCATTACTTAACATTCAATGTTAGATTAGCGTTCTGTAATCTTTTAAAAACTTCTTCCAGGTTAGATAAATGTTCCTTAAAGGTCTTACCCATTATGATGATGTCGTCTAGATAAACTAGACAAGTTTCCCATGACAAACCCCGCAGGATGTTCTCCATTAGTCGTTCAAACGTCGCAGGAGCATTACAGAGGCCAAATGGAAGGACCGTGAATTGCCATAACCCTGATCCACTGGTAAAGGCAGTCTTTTCTTTGTCTGCAGGATTCATTTTAACTTGCCAGTATCCGCTTTTAAGGTCCAAGGTAGAAAACAGAGTAGAACCCGCCAAAGCTTCGAGGGCATCATCAATCCTTGGCAGAGGATAACTGTCCTTCTTAGTGACATCATTTAGCTTTCGATAGTCGGCACAAAACCGCATTGATCCGTCTTTCTTTCTCACTAATACCACAGGAGAAGCCCACGGACTACTGGATGGTTCGACTATGCCATTTTGAATCATTTCTTTAAGGGCTCTGTCTGCTTCTTCCTTTTTAACTTGAGGCATCCTTCGGGGTACCTGTCGAATCGGACGTGCATCACCAGTGTCAATTCTATGTTGTACAACATCAGTTCTTCCCAGTTTACTTTTAGAACCAAATACAGGTTTATAACGGTAAAGTAGATCTCTTTCCTGTTTCCTTTCTAATTTTGACAAAGAGGGGTCTAATTTTGTCATTAATTGTTTAATTTCATTGGTCTCATCTGTTTCCGTAACATTTATCTTGTGAATTATGGCCATTACTGGTTCTAAACTTCCCATTTCCGTGTCCTTTCGGAGAAGAACTGGATGATCGTTCAAGTTGATAACTCGGATGGGTACCTCTTTGGCGGATCTAACAAGAGTCTTACCCACAAGGAGTCCTGTTCCCAATTCATGGTCATGGTTCTTCGGCTCTATCATGGCTGGGGCACCATCTGGCTCCAGTCCATCCAACCGCGCTGTGACGACACATTCGCAGCTTGCCGGAAGTTCGATATCATCGATTAGCTTAATCGAGGCATTGTCAACTTGTTTTCGGTGCAGGAATATTTCTTCATTACCAGTACGAAGGATACGTTGGCGAAGATCTAAATGAAAACCACAGTGGAGCATAACATCTATGCCCAGAACAACATCTTCATCAACGTCAGCCACCAGCACTGAGTGAACAAGAGAGGTTGAACCAAACTGTAGCGTCACCTGTATCTCACCGTAGACTCTAGCAGAATCTCCGGTAGCGGTACGCAGTCTCCAACTGGTAGGCAACATCTTATTTCGCATAATGATGGTTGGTCGGACGATAGTTTTTGTAGCTCCAGTGTCTACCAGCATGCTAATATTCTTCCCATCAAGGAGGCCATCTACATATAAGCTGTCCACGTGATGTCGCAGAGTTGCCAATTTAATGGTGTGAGGGGCTTCGGGAATGTTTGGGGTCGATTTCGCCCTCCAGGAGTCGACCCGTTCTAGTTTTCCTGCTGCTGGGGTACTTCATTAGAATATTTTTCTTTTTGGGGGCAAGTATTTCTTATATGGCCTAGTTCTCCGCAGTTCCAGCATCTCACTTGGCGCCTTCTTCTTGGAGATAACTTCATTAATCTCTCTACTACCGCTTCAACGTCGCTAACGGAATGAACGGCATGGTCGTAGTTACCGGTGATTTCCCTTAGTCGAGCAACTCCACGTGAGGCCTCCGTCGCCGCCTCAAACTCCAGGGCAATGGTCAAGGCGTCCACAAGAGTCTTCGGCCGCGCTAACCGTACAGCGCGCTGCAACTCGACGTCTCGAAGACCATCGGTGAAGGTTTGGACTGCTAGGCACTCCAGGAAATCCTCCGCTGCATTTGAATACGCAAGTCGTACCATTCTTGCTACATCCGCTTCAAATTCCTGGATAGTTTCTCCATTTTTCTGTTTTCGGCTCTTTAACTGCATTCGGTACACCGGTTGTAGATGAGTTTGACCATAACGCATCTCTAGACGATTCACCAATAACTCGAAGTTGTCAGCTTTATCCGGTGTCAATGATTGCAAGACGTCTAAAGCTTTGCCTCGCAGAACTATGGTTAGGGACAATGCTTTCTCCTGGGATGACCATCCATTAGCTCTGGCCGCTGCGTCGAATTATTTCAGGTAATTTGGCCAGGAAGTCTTCCCGTCGAAGGTCGGGGGTTTCATTGTCGTTCGCACCTGGGTCGTCTCCTCGTTTCTTCGTCGTTCGACGTCTGCGTGGCAGGTTTCCATCCTTACTGCATCTCCGTCGCCGTGGTGGATGGTTTGGTTTTGTAGACAAGCTTCCAGTTCATGTTTAAGCTTTTCTATCTCGGACTGCACTTGCTGGTTGATCTCGTCTCTGAAGTTGGTTACCTGCTGATTTTGCTCGTCTCGCATGTTGGTCACTTGCTGATTCATGTTGTCCACTTGCTGATTCAAGTTGTCTACCTGCTGATTCAAGTTGGCAACTTGCTGATTTTGCTCGTCACGGAGATGTGATATTTGCTGAGAGAAGGAACTGGATAACTCTTCTGGTAGGGTAGACATCCGTTGTGATAGCTGGGACACCTCTTCGCGCTGGCTTCTTATCTGACTGGATAGCTCCTCTTGTTGGTTCGTCATTCGTTGTGATAGCTGGGACATATCTTCGCGCTGGCTGCTCATCTGGCTGGACAACTGGGACAGTTGTTGCGTCTGTTCCTCTTGCTGGCTCGTCATTCTTTGTGATAGTTGGGAAAGTTGTTGAGTTTGTTCTTCCTGTTGGCTCGTCATTCGTCCTGATAGCTCCTCTTGCAGCCGGGAAAGTTGTTGAGCTTGTTCTTCTTGCAGCCGGGAAAGTTGTTGAGTTAGTTCAGAATTTGCTTTTTGAACTGGGTCTTCGAACTCCACAGCGTCAGGGTCCAAATTATTATTTACGTAGTACTCACGGAGCCTTCTCAACAATACGGATTTGCTTCCAGTAGTTTCCAACTCTAATTCTTCAAGCTCTCTTCTGAGCTCAGCCACCAATAGTTCATTTATCTTTTTTCCAGGCATTCTTGTATCTTCACCCCACACCTGACACCAATTTGAAACACGTATGGGGGCTTTTTTACACAATTTATTTACAAAATTGTTAAGATACACTGAACTCTGCTGGATAACGTCTAACTACTTGACAATACAATGAACTCTTGTGAACACTTGACTCGAACTGACTTAAACTGCCCATGCATCCCCTTATATACAACATTATTTAATCTAGTCAGTGTGTTTAGAAGTTTCTAGAATTTTCTAGAAACATTATTTAAAATGGTCAGTTGATTTTTTTACAAACAACTAAAAATCAACTGTCAACAACAATCTTTCAAATTAAGGTCCCTTCCTTTACGGTTATCCCGTTACAATATGTTTTTAGCAAAAACTTTAATAATAAGACTTCTTCAACGTTTTCAGGAAAGTTTAATATCAACATTTTTTTCTTTCCACAGTAATCACTACAAAAACAGTAAAACAAAACGGATTTTTGTAAATGGCTCTTACGAATTGAAGTTTTTTTGTACAAAATTTACATTGATAAGTACGATGAAAGTTGAACAACCCATAAGATTGGTGATAGTTGATGTGAAGAAATTGGATAGTGGTAACCATTGCTGTTTTAAGGTGGGTACTGTGTGTTAAACAATCGTCATCACCATGTAGACGTCTGTTTTCGACAAAGAAAAAGATATGTATTTGGGTCCAATCAAAGCAGTTTTGTGTTGGTCGTCAGGTTTTTTGAATAATTTGGTGAGACTATACTGCTTCAATACCACCAGAGGTTGCATTCCCACTTATGTGGAGTCTTACTGTGGTTATACTCGCAATCTAGAAATATGAAAATGTCCTCCATGCCAGAGTACAGAACGGACTAAACAAAGCAAAAGAATGGTGTAATTCGGTTGGACTTAATATAAACCACATCAAGACCACTTTAGTAGCCTATACAAGAAAAAAGAAATTTAAAATAAAAACCCTTAAAGTAGGTAAAAATATCGTTGAGTGGAAAACGGAGATTAAATATTTAGGGCTAAACCTATATAGCAGGTAACTTTGGAACAAATACGAAAAATACAATATTACACAAAGTTAAAAAGGCTTTTATGGTGTGCAGAAACAATGCAGGAACCCAAAGACATTGCAATTGATGTACACGGCAAAAGTGAAACCAATCATTACTTATGGGGCAGTAGCTAATCAGATATCTTTGAGGACACTCCTCTCAAAGATTTAGTGACTAGCCTGTGCATGCATTTTTGGAAAAACAGTCAATTACTCAGAAAGCCTGGGAGCATACCCAAGCATTTTTCAAGCGGAAATCCGTGCCATTTAATATCAAAGGGAACTATGCAAGATAGTCAAGCAGTCATCAAAGCACTGAACTCACATACCATCAGTTCAAACTATATGAACTGAGACAAAGAATACTGTCACCCTCTTATGGGTTCCAGGACACGTAGGAATGGAAGGAAACAAAACAGCAGAATAAACTGGCAAAACCGGTGCTGAAACTCAATATTTGGGACCAGAACCATCTTGCGGAATCATTAGTAGTACAGTCTTAGAAAAACTATGAAAAACAGTGGATAAAAGAAAGCTTAGTACTGGAACGATCTAGAAGGACTAAGACAACTGAAGAAGCTCCTTGCAAACTATATTTTTAGAAGAAATCTTTCAGCAGTTTAAAACTCCGTAAAAACCATCTCCGTATTATAACGGGAATACTAAATTAAACACTGCCGATTAAAAAGACACATGAAGAAACCTTAATACACATACTCTCAGATAGAACTAGAAGAGCTGCTATAAGTTTGAGGAAACATCAGAATTATAGCAAGAAAAGGAGAACATAATAGATCTTATAAATCGCATGTGTATTTGTCACCCTTAATTACGCAGATACATAGCATCAGTAACAAAAATGGTGATAAAGGTTGTAGAAAACTTATATGTTAATTAGCAATTTGGCAATCATTACTTTTAAAATTCCTTGCAGTTATTATTACACGGTAGTATTACCGTAAATGACAATGTCCCGTTTGGTGTTCTGGTATATGTTATAGGATCATTTAGATCTTCTCAAGTAATTTTTTTATATTTCACTGCTAGGATTATGTGGGGGTAGCTTGGCAAATTCACACAATCTACTATTCTAGCACCTTCTTCTAAAAAGTGCTGCTAGGAATTAATTAATTTTTGGTAGTTTCGTATTTGGTAGTTCATCAAATAGGTCGTTTAGTATGCTGTTGGTTAATTAGGCAGCTTTAATTACCTTATGGCATCCCTAAACCAATCAAGATCTCAATTATGGTGGACTAGTTAATTAAGTGTTAGTGTAGTTTAAATAATGGTTGTATTATGGTTAACTTTGCATTTAGTTTTGGGCTCTGTGTAGATATACAAGGTACCTCAGACTCTTTTTAACCAATAAAGATTTTGTGAAGCGGTTAATAATAATTTAAGGTTATGTTTAGTGCGCCCTAGTTTGATCTAGAGGAGTGATTTTTCGCTCTTTACTACCTTTAAATCGGGCGTATGTCTAATTTTTTTACTGTCGGCGTTGATACTACTGTTATTTTTTAGGCATAGCATCTACCAAAATTAACCAAAGCAGTACTTCCATGGCAATAGTCGTTGTGGTTCGCAGAGTTCCCTTTATATTTTGTAATTAATTAAAATCTACTGCAAATGAACTTTGGTCTCCAACCAATAATAAATTAAATTAAAAACACTGTTAAAATACCATAACCTTTTTGTTGTTTATGTACCATTAACATAATATTAACAGAAAAACATAATGTCATTTTTTGCATTTCATCGCATAAAAATTAACCGATTTACATATTTGCTAATTTAAATACTTCTCACCTGACGGTGAATAAATACGACAGAACCTAGGAGCCTCCAGGTGCCTCCTTGACGATCGACGTGTAGCATTCGAAGAATTTGTAAAAATCGAATTCCTCGAATGGCTGAAGTTGCAAAAACTTGTCCATTGGAACCCAATGTAAGAACTACAATTGACGCTACTACCACTATTAAATCTGAAACAAACGTGGATATTAATTATAGATTTAATGCAAAATTTATTTTTATTTAGTTACAGATTTTTGCCTTTAAATTTAAAAAAGATATTATTTACGTAAATAAGTGAGTTTTTATTTAGTGGGAAAATTGTTGAGATAAAAAAACAGTGTCTTTTTATTTTATCGAAATTCTTGGGTGATAATGTCAGAAGTATAACAGGCAAGTTACTTAGGCCGGCCATCACGTGATCTCACTTATACACACCTATCCTACATAAATCCGTTTAAAAAATGATTTAAGCTATTTAAGAGTTTTTTTACATGGAAGCAGTCTAAAATATAGATACTAGTCGTACTACAGCTTAGTTAGGATTATTGTGCTTCCTTCATTGATTCATGTCAGCCCGACTTTGGATAATTTACTAGTTTGTACAGATCTAACGGATGGGTGCAGTAAGTATGAAATCTTCAGTTTTCAAAATAGACTGTCTTCTACGATCCAGTGTCTTGCAATGGTACAGTATATGTTTAACTGTATCAGGTTCTTTGCCACATAATCTGCAGCTCAGTTAAACAGCCAGCCCCATGGTTTTCAGATGTTAATTAACCGTTGCATGGCATGTAAGATATCCTGTTATGATTTGTAGCTGATTCCTTCTTGTTTTGCACAGTTTTTTAGCGCTTCTGGCATACGTCTAGTTATTCTGTTGTTAACTTGACCAGAGAGATGTTCCCATTTTTTTATTGTTTGGTCTACAGATTCAGGTTTTTATTTCGCTCCGAACCATACTTTTGTGTGTTAGTCTAGAGATCACTAAAGGGATTTTTAAAGCCCCAATAACCATTTGACTATCTGTGTTGATGATTAAATTATTTCTCTTGTACATTGTCAGATTGCATATACTTTTGTGAGAAATACAGAGGTATATGTTTTTAGAAGAACAGAAATTTTTATGTTTCCGTCACTGCTGCAAATTTTTGATCCTGAATTTTTTTAGTCATAGATATTTTTATCTACGAGGTGAAACGTTGAAGGTTTGGTTGCTACTCTTTAACTTGATGTATTTCTATCAACTTAGGAGGTATTTAGGAACCTTGTAGTTCAAGTATTTAAATCTTATTATTCTGAGTATCGTCTCTACTAATGACCATACATTTGATTTATGAATATTAATTTTGAAACCCATCTCTGACTTTCGGTGTTTACCTTATCCAGTAAAGTTTGGAGATCACTTGCACTAACCGCTAATAATATGTCATCCCCATACTGAATATTGTTAATTGGGATTTTGTTTACTTTAATGCCTATCGGGGACTGACTTGGTGAATGATCTCTCCACGTACCACTTAAACAACATTGTACTCTTGGCGAATGCCTTTTTTAATTTCAAAGTCCTAGTTGTTCCGGCATTTTGGACTTAAACTTCCGCTTTTTGGTTCCAGTAAAAATTACTTATATAATTTCCGTTCACTCTTCAGGTTATGATATAAAGAGATCGTGTCTAACATTATCAAATTTCTTTTTATAGTCAATGAGCATAGGACGACTTCCTTTCTTTAATCTTGCACTAATGATTGGAGACTGGATATGGCTTCTCTTGTTCCAAATTTGCTTTTAAATCCAATCCGACTAGCACCACTTACATCCTCACATCTCCTATAGACCCTTGCGTGCAAAACTCGAATAGAGTTTAAAAAACTCATTAGGCTACTAAGACGATTGTCTTTACATAAAGTTGCGCTGTTTGACTTGGGAATTGTAATAAATGTGGAACGAAACCAATCTTTAGGAATATGCCCAGTTTCATAGATGTTGTTAAAAAGTCGGACAACGATTTCAAACTTTTTTTCGCTAATTAAGTAAAACTTTTCTGAGTACATATAATTTTTACTCTTTAATATACTGGGTCCTGATAACGTGAGTATTTTAGCTTAAGGGCTGTCATAGGGCTGTTATATTGAAAAATACCAATTGTGTATTTTTTTCGCTATTTATTTGAATTTTTTATGAAGATGATATAAAATAATGCATAAAACTAATAACTTATTGTGGGGCTAAAATGCACTTTTATAATATTAGTGCATTGTACACTACTGTAATTTATTATCAAGCAGTTATTTTGCTTACATTAATTTAATAAAGTAAAGTAATAATAGGAAAACTTATATTTTTAGAAATTCATGGTATAAGTAATGGTTTATTTATTCATGAACATTTTGATGTATTCTATTTATAACAGGATAGTAAGTAACAAGAATTTCTTTATAACTTTATCAGAACAACCTTCATTTATGATTACTGTGTTTAAATTATAAAACTATTGACAATACCTATGCAAAATCAGGTTAAGGATACAAAAGCTATTATGGCGGAGAAATTTTTATGGTTAATATTTTATATTACTTTTTCACCGGCTATTTGTATCACGGAGGTTTTACATAAATAAAAATATTATGCAATATAGGTTTTTTCAAGTTTAATTTGTATACCAAAATGATATATAATGCTAATGATTATTAACGGATTTACTTTAGTCAAGAAAACGTTTTCCCTTATTAATACTTATTTTTTACTGATTTTCAAAACAATGACCTAATTGTAAAAACATTTAAAAAAAATTAAACCACCTTCAAACAAAAATGCACTAAAAAGCCAGAAATTAAATCTTTATTTCTTAAAAAAATGAAGACACTAGGCATTTGATTTCTATTTCCTTCAAGTGTTTTATATTTTTGTAAAATATTTGAGTTAATAACATTCGAAATCTAGATTTAGTAGCTAAAATTAAATTAGAGGGTAATTTGCCATTGGAGCAGACTTCAAAAAAATCGAAAGCAGATGCCTAGATGCTACCAATTTTTTTAAGAAATAAAGATTTCATATCTGGCTTTTAAGCAAATTTTAGGTACGACAAAGGAAAATATCCTGATGAAACGTGGACTTAATTGTCTGAAATTACCAACCCACAGAGAACAAGTGAGTTAATTAAATGCTCATTTTTTCTCTTTGTGTGAAGAGGCCTTTGGCTTTAGAGTCGAACAGTAACGGGCTAATTATTATGTTTTTATGTTATACATCATTATTAATATATTAACTTAACTACAGAGCTTCGTCTGTTGATTTTTATAGTGTTTTCTAAAATATCTTCCACATTGATGACCAGACCTTGACCAAATTTCTATAGGACGACACGGACACTTAAATCGGATTAAAATTACCAGAGATATTCGGTAACATACATAAAAAAATATGGTCAAATTGAGCGCCTCCTCCTTTTTTTAAGTTGGTTAAAAAGATCTTTAAGATCGCTGTGTAGTAAAGTCACCTGAGCTAATCGTCTCCACTTATAATTTACAATTTACAATGTACAATAAAAATATAATTTGCTACAACCTAATTTATCCAAATTTAAGGAAAGAGCTGATATTTTGAAAAATTTAAGTAAATCTAATAAAGTATTAAAAAAGTTTATCAGTTAAAGGTTCCTTTTACATACATTATTGGTAATATAATGCTATCTACGTGTTTTAATACAGAATTTTATATTTCTTTAAACCGAAAATTGTTGATTTTACTTAAAACAACTCTTCTAAATAATGCACGTGTTAAAATTGTTTTAAAATAAAAGTCGAGTAACCAAAAGCTAATCTCAAATACTTACTCTAATTAAATTGGGAACAAAATTCCTTTACAACCGATATTGAGCTATAAAATGTAAAATGCCTTTTAAGCGATGAGGCAGTTATTGTCAGAAACCTGATTTTCATAAATCATGCTACCTTATAATTATTTTACAGCAGTATTTATTAAAGTTTTGTCAGAAATCGTTAATTAATTTGATAAAAAGAAACTCAGAGAAATACTTTTATCCCACCAAAAACATTTTCATGTAAAATGTTGCCAAGACGAGCCCATATGACTCGCACTGTCAAAAAGTTATCAGATCTCATGTAGAGCCAAGCTTCTAACACTACAAGGCCTAACTTCACAAACTCTACACCTTAGTCAAAATATGTGGCTTGGCCATTTCGCTACATTCACATCGGCGTAAGGTGAAAAATCAATTCACTGTTCATTACTTTTGTGTTATACAATAGTTCTTGTAGTAACGAACGTTTTCACATGTAGAACAAAAAAAAAACAGAAAAAAAACTTCTCTCTCGCGTAATCGAGATTTAGACAAATAAAATAATCAAAGGAAACATTATTAAAATCGACCCACTTGTATTTCGTACATCTTAAACACAAAAGAACCAAACTGTTTGTTGTACCAACTCGTAAACGGAAGAGAATTACTAATCACGACTAGAAAATGTCGATAATTTTACTGCAACACCACTAACGGCAAATTTTTGAAATGCAACACTTAACCTAAGTAATTTTCACCCATGTAGACACAATAAGAATATTCTGGTAAAATTATTCTTACAAAAATATTCTAGGCTTACTAGGTATGAATACAGCTTCGTAAAATTGCTTTAAATTCTGTTGGGTTATGTTCATTTTAAGTCATTATTATGGCACTACAAAAAATTTAAAATCTGTCATTTTAATGGAATTTTAATTAATCCAGTAGAAAATGAATTGAATATATTCAATCAAAAATACGAATTTAATGGTTTAAAAATAACAGAAACTTGGTTTATGGATTAAACATAAATGAACTATATACGAATTTAAAACAGTTGACCGAGAAAAATATAGTCTGATCTAACAATATGCATAGGCCAAGAACTAGGGTTATATAATAGGTAAAAATAGTTATAAAAGCGGTTTTATTAAATAATATCATATATATTTTAAAGAAAAAAAAATAGTAAAAAATAAAACGAAATCTACGTGAGTACGACTTTATTAAAAAATTTTTTTCAGTTAATTTTATTTTCTTTTAAAAAGTTCTTTAAACCAATTTTATTTAGCCAGGGTGTGCCAGTATAAAGCATAAAATCAAATAACAAAATTTTTAAAAGCTCGTATCTAAAGTAAAATTGTAAAAAAATATTATCAGATTTCGCTTTAGGGTTATAAAAAGGAATAATTTTGTGTACTTAGGAATCTGGATTATAATATTTTGTATAGTCAATAGTAACACATAATTTTGTTTTTATTTATAAAAAATAACTTTTTTGTACGCCATTTAATTCGCAGCAAGGGCAAAGTTTTTGTTTATAAAAAGTTAAATTTTCTTTAATTTTTTTAAAAGAATTAAAAAAAATTTTTTCGTTTTTGTGCCCCAATTGCAAACAAAAATTTTGTTTCTAAGATAAGTTCTTTATTAGTATTTTGGTTATAGATGAAAATAAGCAATTAATGCGCTTTTTTTCTAAACCCTTAAGTAACGTATGCCGTAAAAGTTATAGCATGAAATTCATCGACTTTAATTCTAACAAAAACAAAATAACATCAGGTTGCCTTTGCAAACAAAATTAGCTTCTAATATGTTTTCGGTTGAAAACGAAAGATAAATTTCTGAATCAGCAGGGTGAAAAGGGTAGGTCCAAAGATCGACCCTTGTGGAACTCCGTTACGAATATTTAATTTACTAGAATTTAGTCTATTGAGCTTTTCAGACTGCAGCCGCCCCGCAAGATAGAACTACTCATCATAAAACAAGCATCAGCGCTAAATCCCAAGTATTGCAGAAATTCTATAAACGCTTTGGAATAATCAAACAAATCAAGTACAATAAGCTTACCACGATCAGCAGCTTCAAAAATATCGTCTATGACTTTAAGGAGAGCAGTGGTACAGCTATGATCTCGACGAAATCCTGATTGTATAGATGGTAATAGTCATGTATTTCAGCATATCCACATATTTGGAAGTCCAAAATCCTCTGTAAGATCTTTGACATAACTGGTAGAATGCTTATGAGCCGAAGCTCCTTGAGTCCGTTAGGATTTGATACTTTTGCGATCGGGAGTAGAAATGAACTTTTTCATAGTTTAGGAAACTTATGTGTTTTAAACCAGGAATTAATTAAGTCTAAAACTATTAGCAATATATGTGGACAACAGTAGCTGACCATTTTCATACCAATACCATCAATTCCAATGACCGCAGATTTTATTAATATTAGAAATTTTTTAATGTCGGCGAAATAGAGAAAAATTAAAGTCACCTGCAGTACTTTTTTATTTTGACGGTAAAAATTTAAGAAATCTAGATCAGGACTTTTTGAAATAGCCACATCAACAAAATACGTAGTCTAGCGTGGCCAGAACTGTATTTATAGGTTTTTTTAGATTAGATGTTTATTGGGTTGGCTGTTAGCCTGTATCACTGCGACCTTTGCAGATCTATTGTGACCACCCATTATCTCAAGAATAGGATTAGAGAACCTTGTCCAGCCCTGCCCTCTTAATGAGACTTTATAGCCTTGACAGTGGCCACTCCGCATAACTTGGAGCAGCCGGTTTCTCCTCTCCCAGTACTAGATACCGCGTCCTTGCAAGGCCTTCGCATTGGCATAGGACATGAAATGCGGTCTCCTCCTCCTCTTGGCAGTATCGACAGATGTCTTCATCTGCTAAGTTCAACTGACTCATGTGTTTCTTGAGCCTACAATGTCCTGTCAAGAGACTGACAATCATTCTGACATCGTTTCGCCTGTGTGATAGCAGCTCTGCAGTAAACTTCGCCGAGTGTCCCTTTATGAAGACTTTGGCTTGTCGCTTGCCCGGTGATTTTTCCCACCACTCCTGGGCCTTCTCTAGCCTCCATTTCTCAATGGCTGCCTTTCTGAATGTTTCAGCAACTCCGCCGAATGGTTCCGGGCCAATCATTGGGGTATTAGCTACCTCACGGGCCAAATCATCAGCCTTCTCATTGCCTCGAAACCCTGAGTGTCCTGGTATCCATGCCAGTGTCAGAGAATTTAAGCTGAGACTATCGCCTTTAGAGCTGCTTGGCTGTCCGAGTATATGACTACGGTTTTACCCGTTATACCCTGACTTACGATCTCCGTTGCACAGTGTTGTATGGCCATTACTTCAGCCTGAAACACTGTGGCATACGCACTTAGACTTAGTTGGACTTTTATAGGTTTACTGCACAGAAATCATAAGGATTAGTGAGAAGAACAAGAAACCTGGTTGGAATGTCATCGAGGAAACTGGCTTGTTAATACAGATTTTCTAAGAATGCGATATCTTAAGAGTTGTGAAAGAATTGTCTTTAATATCAAAGTAAGTAGTTATATACTTTGCCAATGAAAAAAACAATGTTATTTTAGATAAAGTAATTGAGAGAAATACATAATTTGATTGCATAATGTAGTTGAGCATTGCGTAGTTAATCTTTACATAAATTTCTTCATTAAAAACAAAATCTAATTAATATTTTGTGCCAAAACTTTTACGGCCAGTAACTGATTATTTAATAATCAATGTTCAATTACGAAAAATGTGTAGGTATATTTTTTAAAATTTCAAATAAAAAATTTACTTATTATTACATAGACCGCCTAAAAAAATCAAAGCATATTTAAGAAGACACAATCAATAAATCAGATTAAATATTATTAGTAAGTGAAATAAACATCTATCTAGTAATTAATATGTGAGAATTTTTTAATGTTTAATTTTAATGGTAAATTGTTATATAGGCAGAGCACGCGCACCTTTGGCAACAATGCTTAGGTAAGTTGATGTTGTTGAAGTTTTCTCGCAATGATTCTAATATTTCCTCTTGTTTTTAGCCAAAAATTGAAGGACTTGACTTAAAGAGGTAAACGCTGTTTAAAAAGAAAATGCTGGGAAACGTGAGTAGATTTGGTGGTGAATGGTTTCCTACAACAAAACTTTAGGGGCTTCTTCATAATGGTTCGTAATATATATTTTTTTGTCAATAAAAAAAAACGTTTGCTCTGGATCAACAACCCCAGACTATAGCCTAATTTAATGTTGAATAAACATACGCATTATAATAACGTAATAAAAGTAGAAGGTCAAGTTTATTTCTTAATTGCCATAGTACGAAATAGTGCCTTGTCAACTTTTTTTAGAATACAATCTACATAATTTAACCATTGTAGTTTGTTATCCATCAGTACTCTCAGGGATTTTTTTTTAAATTTATTTATGGTTTAAGTGTTCAAAAAGGTTCTGATTTTAATCTTTTAATAAATGTATTAGGTCAGTTTTTTCATAGTTTAGTAATAAACCATTGTATTCAATACCCAACTAATTTATTTACAGCTAACCTGTTATCTCGTAGATCCTCAATATTTGATCCAGCCGTAACTGCCATGTCATCCGCAAAAAGGCAAACATAATTTTTTTCGGAGCCACTTTTAAATACATCGTTACTAAAAATAATATAAAGTATCGACTCAAGAATGCTACCCTGTGGCACGCCTCGTGAATTAAGTTCATACATTGAGGAATAGTTTACTGATCCGTTTCTCGACACCAGTTTTTGTTTGCGATCCGTAAGCTAACTTTTCAACCAGTTTAAGGCATTTCCGCAAATACCATATATTTCAGATTTAATAAGCAACACATCAACACCAATTAGCTCGAACGACCGTTTTTGATTAAAAAACAAGCAATATGCTTGCTTAAAATTGTCTAAGTTACTAAGTATTTTATTGTTTAGGGAAATAATAGCATGTAGAGTTGATATATTTATACCGACCTCTTTAAAAAAACTGATAGTATAGCTATTCCCGTGTCTTTATAAACTTTATAAATATCAGTCCATTTAAAAATTGGGCGAAAAATTGCATGTTTCAAGATACTAGGAAAATGTCCCTTTAGAAACAATATATTTATAAGCTTTGTTATAAGGTTTCCAAAAGTGAACATTAAGCGATGTGGAGCTTCGCTTTTTTGGACACGAGTAGTTTAGCGTAAGTTATGTTGCCTACAGTAACATCTTCTCGTTCCATTAAACGCGCATGCACAGCAAGGAGAAGTGTACGTTGTTTTATGCAGAAACTGCATTTACGAGAACGACAAAGGAGTGGTTAAATAAAAAAGATTTAAAGCTTACAGAACCATTAAAATTCTAGCCGTGCCTTAGGAATCCAAAACTACAATCGCATAAGAATCGCTCGGTAGCTAGTAATGCGTGGCGACAAATTATTTAGTCTTTGTCATTTTAGTGACATCGGAAGAAATAAAAAAGAAGTTAGAGTCACTAATGGGATACTGTCGTATTGATTAAAATAAACATAAAAAACTTTAACATTAAGATAAGGTTGAAATGATATTTACACTAATAATTTGCAAGCTATGTGTAATAACAAAGTTTTTTGTAACTTAAACTTTCAATCAAAAAAATTGTGTATAGGACGTCAAAACACACCAAACAAACTTGGGTGGGTCTATCTAAATAAAACTGGCTTATAATTCGCTTCTGCGCCAACACTATCAGAATGCCAGTAGCACCCTAGAATAAAAGAATAAGTCGGGTGGGTCACTCTCAACTTAGCGCAAGTGCTTACTAAAATGTTTCCTAGTTTTGCCAAGATGTTTAATCTGCGGATACACAGTGGCTAATAGTTCAGTCATCAGCGATAAAAAACTATAAAGCCGATTTTAATGAAAATTTTATACACAGACTGCCGACAAGCACTACTGACCTTGAATAGACCACGTTTCACTTCTAGTTTAGTACTAGAATGTCACCAATCTCTAACTGAGGCCAGCTAGAATAACGTGGTCACTCTCAGCTGGATCAAAGGACATGGGATCTCTACAGGCAACCGCAATGCGGACAATTTAGCAAAGAGGTCTGCGGGCTACAAATATGTACCATGTACCAAGCAAACAATGTCCGCTTTCGTGGACCTTATCAAACAGCACTCACACCAAAACTTTATACAGTGCTGGGATGAAACTACGAACTGTAGACTGGCCAAGTAGACAAGTGAAATTGCATCATAAAATTAGAATGATTATTAAAATAAAATATTGTAACGAAACTCCGCCACTGGGCGAATTATTATTATCAAAAGTCTTTCCGGAACTCTCTTGGTCTAGAATGATCGAGAGAGGGCACCACGGGCGAATGTTCTGGTACCAAAAAGAATAAAGGACCCTTTTCTCGAACTCTCTGGTTCTCAAACGTGAGATGGCGTCGCAGTATATATAAATCGGACTCGAAGGCAGACAGTCAGCATTCAGTATAGCGCGAATATTTAAACTTCCGAATAGTGCAAATAAATAAAGTATAGATAAATTATTGGAAATTTAGTGTTTAGCAGTGTTATAGTTTGTGTACTTATTCGTTAGGAATAAATCGACTTAAAAATAAATCGAACCTGTGTTTTAATTTGATAAATACGTTACAATTGGTGTCAGAAATGGGATATTTTAATTTAACTTGTGGACTTTTCGAGTGCAGTTTTTGTAATTTTGTGATAAAAATTTTTCCGGTTTCGATATTGACTTTTAGACGTTTTGGACAGTTCTTTTTCGAAGTGCTAATTAGGATAATTCGAAATGAAATTAACACAGTTAACGGTTAAACAGTTAAAAGAACAACTAGAAGAACGTGATAAAGACACTGCGGGCACCAAAGCCACCCTTGTGCAAAAATTGAGAGAAGCATTAACCCAAGAGGGATGTGACCCAGAAACTTTCGAATTCCCTTCCACCGAAGAATCACTCTTGGCGAAAATTGAGGAAAATGCTAAGAAGGTTGAAGGAAAGATGGAGGAAAATGCTAAGAAGATGGAGGAAAATGCTAAGAAGGTTGAAGGAAAGATGAATGAAAATGCTAAGAAGATGGAGGAAAATGCTAAGAAGATGGAGGAAAATGCTAAGAAGGTTGAAGGAAAGCTAGAAGAAGTTGTTAAAACGGTTGACCATAAATTTGAACAAGTCGAAGAAAAGTTTGGACGAATCGAAGAAAAGTTTGAACAAGTCGAAGAAAAGTTCGAATGCTTAGAAAACAAAATCAGACAATTAGAAAACATGGTCACCAACACTAACATCGCCGAACAGGACGTAAAAGTTATTGAAACTACAGACAAGAAAGAATTAGTATACGAGGACTGTGGCGGCGGTATGAAATTCAAACTGCCGAATTTCGACGGTAAATCGTCCTGGTCCACGTATGTCAAACAGTTCGAAGCAATCGCGATGGCCAATCGATGGACAGAACAACAAAATGCCATATCATTGACAGCTGCTCTGCGAGGTGACGCCGCAGATATTTTGAGATCAATACCTAAAGATCAAGACGCTTTTCTCCAGATTGGAAAACTGCTACGAAGATAGCCACTTACAGCAAGTTTATAAAGCCCAATTGCGCACCCGAAATCAACGCGCAACCGAGAACTTGCAAGAGTTTAAGGCGGACATCGCGCGTATGGTCCGGGTGGCATATCGTATAGCGCCCGATAGCTTTCTGGAAGAAATAGCAGTCGACACTTTTGTAAATGGCTTGAGGGACAACGATTTACAGAAAGCTTTGAAACTGGCTCGACCGAAGCTACTAGATGAAGCTCTCGCTATAGCGCTAGAACATAAAACGGCGAGCCAAACTTCGCGGGGTCACCGTTTAAGAACGATTGGAGAAGAATCGGAGACTGAAAACCTCGAAGAACTGGTAAGAAGAATTATTCGTAAAGACAAAATGGAGACAAGACAGGAACCAAGGTGCTGGAATTGCGGCGAGTTGGGTCACCTACGCCGCAATTGAAAGAAACAGCCGTCGGAAACTAAAGCGGGTCGACATGAAGGGGCGACCGTCGATCCTGGAGAGTAAAGCCCCTGTAGTCACGGTCAACGTAACATCTTCTGGTGGAGTCCCCAGTTTGTACATCGACGGACTTGCAAATGAGAGGAACAGTTCTATGTTAATAGACACGGAAACAACAAAAACCATTACAAGACCAGAGTTGGTGGAAGAGCAATCTCTATTATCGTCGACACCAGTAAGATTAAGAACGGCTACGGGCGAGATAATAAAGACGTATGGAGAAGCCAATATGCTCATAAAGCTAGGAAAGACCAGTGTTAGACATCAAGTATTAGTAGCCGAGGTAGCAGACCAATTCATCTTCGGTATGGATCTTTTAAAAAAACTGGGGGCCATAGTAGATGTCAAAAATGGCTCTCTCAGAGTCGGCGAAGAAGAGCTCCCCTTCAATGACGAACAAGAAGATGTTGTCCGTTTAATAACTACTTGTGACATTACCATACCAGGCCGTAGCGAAAAAATCCTAATGACCAGCCTTGATGGGTATTGCAGGGACGGTAGCCTGAGAATAATTGAAGAAGCCAACAACAAAGACCTATTAATCGCTAAAGCTCTAATAAAAGTCAAAGACACTATTCCAGTGAGAGTAATAAATTTAAAAGAAAATCACATCAAAGTGAATAAAGGTAACGTGGTAGGACAGTGTGTTTCTGTATCAGCGATATGCTCTGCGATCATCACGAAGCCACCAGGAGCAAAGTTTCCTTAACAACTGGTCGATACGGTCATTAGTAACTGCCCAAATTTAGACCCGAAACAAGAACAAGAGGTGAAAGCTATGCTTGTGGAATATCAAGATGTGTTTGCCCTGAATGACAAAGACAAGGGCAAGACAAGCATTGTTTCTCATAAAATAAATACCGGGGATGCTCATCCGATTCGACAACAACCGAGACGACTTCCTTGGGCCAAACGAGAAGAGGCTGAGGGTATCATCGCAGATATGAAGGAACGGGGGTTATTGAACCATCAAACAGCCCATTGACCTCACCAGTGGCATTGGTAAAGAAGAAGGATGGTTCCACAAGATTTTGCATTGATTACCGTCAGCTAAAGTCACTTACTAAAAAGGAGAGCTATCCGCTGCCCAGAATAGACGAAACACTAGACACTCTCTTCGGTTCCCGATGGTTCTCAACGCTTGATTTAAAGAGTGGCTATTGGCAAGTAGAAATGGATCCAGCCGATCGAGAAAATACTGCTTTTTCCATAGGGTCCGGCCTCTGGCAATTTACAGTCATGCCTTTTGGGTTATGTAATGCCCCTGCTACATTCAAGAGACTGATGGAGGCAGTCCTGAGAGGATTGACTTGGCAAACTTGCCTGGCTTATTTGGATGATGTCATCGTGATTGGGAGATCGTTCAAGAAACATTCGAGAAATTTAAGAGAGGTACTTCAGCGACTATGTCAAGCCAACTTAAAATTGAGTCCAAAAAAAATGCCACCTGTTCCGAAGAGAAGTCAAATATTTGGGTCATATTGTGTCCAATGATGGTGTAACAGCGGACCCTGAGAAGATCGCCGCAATTAAGGAATGGCCGATCCCAAAAGATAAGCATGAGGTAAGAAGTTTCCTCGGCTTGTGTACTTATTATCGGTGTTTCGTTAAATCATTCGCCCATATCGCCAAACCACTGACCAAACTGACGGAAGAAGGCAAGGAATTTTGCTGGGACGAAGATTGTCAGAAGGCTGTTGAACATCTGCAAGAAGCTCTCATCAGCGCCCCGATTTTGAGTTATCCTAGGCGCGACGGAAAATTTGTGCTGGATACGGATGCTAGTAATACTGCCATTGGAGCTGTGTTATCACAAATTCAAGATGCCCTATACGACGAACCACTGTCGTTAACGAGAGCTGGCAACCCCAAGAGCTACGGAAATCTCAAGAAGAAGATCCTTGCTTGAGAATTGTGTTGGGTTGGAAACGTCACGGTGAAAGACCTCATTGGCAAGAAGTAAGCGCACAAAGCCCAGAAGTCAAATCATATTGGAGCCAATCGGATAGCCTAGTGATGCGGAGCGAAGTACTGTATCGAACTTTCGAGAGTGAAGATGGTACCGAGTCCAGATTGCAGATGGTGGTACCAAGAAGCAAAGTGCCGGAAGTTCTACGTCAAATGCAAAATGGTACGTCAGGAGGGCACTTCGGAATAACGAAGACTCTGCAGAAGGTTCGCGAGCGATTTTACTGGGTGAACTGCAAGGATGATGTGAGACGCTGGTGCCGGAAGTTCGAGTAGTGTGCTGCAAGTAATGGAACCGTTGGCAAGAAAAGAGCTCCCATGAGGCAGTATAACGTGGGAAGTCCAATGGAAAGAGTGGCGATAGACGTCGCAGGACCATTTCCGGAAACGGACGATGGAAATAGGTACATCCTGGTAGCCATGGACTATTTCACGAAGTGAACGGAGGCTTACGCAATCCCTAACCAAGAGGCTTTGACCGTTGCGGAAGTGTTGGTCAAAGAGATCTTTAGACGGTTTGGTGTGCCTTTAGAAATTCATTCGGACCAACGCAGGAACTTCGAGTCGGTCCTCTTTCAAGATGTTTGCCGTTTGCTAGGTGCCCATAAAACCAGAACAACGTCTCTGCATCCTCAGTCAGATGGCATGGTCGAAAGGATGAATCGAACGATGGGAAAACATCTATCCAAAGTTGTATCGGAGCACCAGAGAGATTGGGACCAATACCTACCCATGTTCTTGATGGCGTACCGATCTGCAGTTAATGAAACCACCGGCCAGACACCTGCCTGTCTCATGCTTGGACGCGAATTACGCCTACCATGCGACCTTGAATTTGGCAGCAAACCTTCAAAAGAGGGCGTCGCTGGTGAAGGCTACGCAGACCAACTTAAGCTGAAAATGCATCAGATCCATGACATCGCCCGGAAGAGCATTCAGATTGCTAGCGATCGCATGAAAAGTTAAGTTAATGTTTCAGCGCGATTGTTAGCCTCTTAACAAGGTTCTGGTCACCGCCGTTTGCCTTGACTAGTAGCGAGAGTATTTCTAGTGTTTAAACCGATAATGAGCGGCGCTTTTACTGTTTAAGCTAATAACAAAAATTTTGAATTAAGTAAATAAGTGCATCGATTCCTTTTAATATTAATAATACATTTAGCTTAATGAATTCGATTTAATTTTAACATCATTTCGGAAATCAAATTAATATCTAGCAAGCCGTTTTTGCACAACGGAACACACTATTTCCCCTTCTATACTCACAAGTGTCATTGCGGGAAGGTTTGCGTGAATTAGCGTGATGTTGGCTTCCTTTTATATTTGAACAATTGTACGAACGCATTAGTGCTATTATCGAATTAAGCAACGCCATTTTGTGAAGTTGAAAGTTCTCCTGGCAATATTCAAGCCATCCTTATGGGTTTTTGAATTTCACTTCAATATATTTTATCTAAGCCTCATTTTTGGTTATTCCTTTGTGGTATTTTTGAGTAGGCGTATAGATAACTCCATATTTTTGGGATTTAATTAAATGGTGCTTTCTTCGGTAAGTTATACCTCATGCATAATTATATAATGCCTTTTCTTGACACCGTCATTCGATTATAGTGTGATTGCTAAGGAGTTCGTTACGAAGAAGCGTGGACATCCGATTAAGAATCGAAATTTGCTATAGGTTGTTAGCGAAATAACATCGCAGATTGACTGCTAACCCCTAATCTTAATATAAAAGGGTAAGTGTTTACCTGTGTTTATTCAATAAAATCGTAAATTATCATCCATATAATAGCTACACGTACATACCTAAATATTACGTTAAATTTTGGTATTTTGTTAATATTAGATCTATCGTTTTCTTTTATGATTAAATTTATTTTGTGTAATTAAATTTATCAGTCATAAATAAACCCGACTAAATTACTAATTTTAAGTTTTAATGGTTATTATTAATTTTTATATAAACTGTTGTAAATAATTTTGGAATCAGGTGCAATGATTTTTTTTTTTGTGATATGCTTAACCTGTTTTAACTATAATTTAATCTATAAATTTTGAATTTAAATATATTTCATTGTGTTCCTTTATTTTATATCGTATTTTTTTTGTACATTGGATTTCTAAATTGTAAATTGTATAATGACACACGTGCATCTGATATAATTGATTCATTTACATATTAATTTCATCAATAATTCTGTTATTGTTTATTATTATGTTTGGTATACCTTTAGATTGTGTTATCAGTAATTTAATCTTTAAAATTGCTTTTTTTCTTCTTTGTATTAAGCAGAGTCGGTAATTGTAACTTTAATATATTTTCTTTCTTAAATAATTTAGTGTGTAATTTAATCTTTTAATTTTTTTTTTGTAATAAGTAGAGTCAACATGTGTAAATTTAACGTTTCTTTCTTAAATAATTTAACTTTGGAATTTTTGGCTAATGCGTTTTTTTCGACTAGGGTTTTTGGTCCTGGCTGAAATTGTTTTTGGTCCTGGCTGAAATTATTTTTGGTTCTGGCTGAAATTATTTTTGGTATTGGCTGAACTTTATTTTTGGACCTGGCAAGTGTATTGTAGATCAGCTCACTACTGAGGAATCAACACCGAGCCTCTCCATCCACAGAGCAGCAGGCTATTAACGAAAGCCTCACTACAGATCTGCGGATAAACAGATAAGCCAAAAATTTAATTTTTAGTTAAGACATTGTAAAGAGTTGGCCTAACCTTTGTCTAAGTTATTTAAATATTGTTTATTTTATAGGATTTATTAATTTTGAATCTTTATTATTGCGCTGGGTGATCACTCAATATTAAAACTGCCAAGTTCTTGGCATTATTTGCTGATATTATTATTATTTTACTTTCTTTGCTTGATTATATATTTTTATATATTGTAAACTTCACTGTTGGGTTTATTTTCGTCAATATAATTGATAGATCTAACTTTGTGTCTTACTCAGATCATCACCCACTCACCATATTTGTTATTCACTCAATTTTTTTCTTTTTTTTTCCTTATTAAGATTCTTAAATTCATTATTTATCTCCAGTAAGATAGGTCAGTGCCTGGAACATCAGGGGTTTCCGATTTGAACCGTTAAAATCGGTGGCGCGACTCACACTTTTGTACATACCCTCTACGGCTGAGCTGGGCACAAATTTGCCAGTAGAGAAACCACTTACCCATCTTAACTGGAGTTGGAGATTTCAATTTAAACCATAAGTTTAATTTTTCAAAATTTGATTTTATTTTATTTTTACTAAAAGTACGTGGCAAGTTTTATATACGCATAACTGTTTTTGATTATCATCTTATTTTCTATGAAACCGTTTCGTTGACATTGTTTGTTTATTGTTATTTATTAGTGTCACAAAAGTGTCAGTTCGGTTAGTTACATATTGCTTAAAATATTTTAAATTATACTTAAAATGGACAGTGATGATGATGTCCGGAAGTGCAAAACGCCACCAGAGTTAGTAAACACCGCTACTAGTGTGGTTTTAAATTTATTGCCAAATTAATCCAAGGCAAAATATGAATTTGCTTATAAACGTTTATGGATTATTCCTGCACAGTACGGAAAAAATATTTCCGTACAGTATGGAAAGTTCGTTGCCCAGCAACGAACCAAAAAAACGAGATTAGCGTATTTTGCGGCGCGAATTTGATACGAGAAACTATATAGACATTTCCAAGCGATTTCAGAAAATAGGGGAATAGTGGATTTTTCGGTTCGAATTTGATCCGAGAACCTAGACATTTCCAAGCGATTTTAGAAAAAAGGGTTTTTGGTCTGGCTTGCAGTCATAAATAAATAGGTACAATTTTATTTTAATTACTTACTGTTTTAGAATGTATACAGGCCAAAACTATTATTACTTACTTAACAAAAAACGCCCTGTGTGATTAACAAACATAATCATGCTTTAACTTGAACGTGCGCGATCTGATCGTGTTGAAAGTGGCGCAGTACAATTACGTGTCAACTCGTCAGTGGTTTATAGATCTTATAAGTACCGGTATTACATCTACAAGTATATCGTGAAGAAGTTGACGAATAAATTCGAGGTCTTTTTTACGACAGCGACAGTTTCATCAAAATTCACGAAAATGTTTGACATAACTTTAAAGATTTTAACAATATGCTATTATCTATTGATCTTACAATATAAGAAAATTATATATAGCAGGTTACCTCGTTTAGAAGAAAAAAACATAAAAAACATACACGTCCATAAAGTTCGATATTGCTCGAACGACCCGTCTAATTACACATACATAAACAAGGGTTAGAAAACAACAAGCTTTTTATTAAATAAAAAAATGCCATTAAATTGAAAAACACATGTTTTGTTTTAATGGATTGTTACTATTTTAACCCTGTTTTAAAACAAGAACATAGGTATAAAAAAAATGAAATTAAAAAACAAAATGTACTTTAGCTATTGTAATTATATATTTTATTTCATAATACCAAGAGTTTGCAGTTACGATGCAATCATCTTTCTCTCAACTTGAACTCAACACGTAACTTACACGATATTAACTTTCTTAACACGTTAAACGCCATGGGGGTCACCGGCGACCACCAGCTCCGACGTCCCATTGCGCCGTGGGGGTCGCCGGTAACCACCGCAACATAGTGTTATAGAAAGTAGTTTTCTGGGCCGGCGGCTACTCGTTTCGTTTAATATTACATTAGAAATGACCGACGAGGCACAGTAGAATAAAACTTTTGAATGGGACACTTGTACTTACACAAGTAAAAAATATATCGAATGAGTTTTGATTTTTTATATGTGTATAAGATAGTTTGTTCTCTTTTATTGACTTACTCGATGTTTGTACTGAAACAAATATTTTATTTTATAAAATACAATAAAATAACTAAAACTAATTCATAAACTTAACTAACCTGAAACAAAAATCGAGAATTTAAAGTCTTTAATTTTCTATAATAATATAAATCAAAAATTCTAAATTATATTTTTGGACAGAAGTGTCTTAACTAATAAAAATTATGTCTAAATATAAAAAACCATAGAAACAAGAATATGAAAGTATTAGCATGTAGAGAAGCACGTAGATGCGTTACATCCCCCCCCAACCATAAGCAGATTACTGGAAATTTCAGGTAAATCAATCATCATCTATTGAATTATATGGTCGTAATTTACTAACATGAAAAATATTTGATTCCTTTTTCTTATGACCGCATTCTATCTTGAAAATTGAATTAGAAATTTTCTCTATTATTTTAAAAGGTCCAATTTTCAATTCATCCAATTTATTCCTGTTAAGACGATTTCCATTCTCAACATAAACTAAATCACCAATATTAAATTGATGATTTATCCTGTTTTTATTAATTCTTTGTTCATTAATATTGTGTGAAGCTATAGAATTTTGAAGTGCTATTATCCTATTTTGATTGAGGTCTCGATGCGGTAATAATTGCTCAGGAACGATAGAAGAAACTTTTCCATACAAAAGGTAATTAGGTGCAAACTTTGTAACACTATGTATACTATTATTATACTCTTGTACACAATCATTAGCAACCTTTGACCATGCTTTTTTTTTATCAAGCTCATTTATTCTACATCGGATTCGATTTACCAGGGTTTGGTTCAACCTCTCATTTAGTCCATTGGAAAAAGGACAATTGACAGCTGTAAAAATTAATTCAATATTTTTTTCCTTTAAAAAATTTTTGAAATCCGTAGAGTTTATTCCACTGTATTGGTCTGTTAATAGTGTTTTAATTTTATGATCTTTAATAATTTTTGAAAGTAATTTAATAAATTCATCTGCAGTCTGAAATTTTGAAGTGGATATAAACGCATATCTTGTGAAGTGATCCACTAATAAATGTAAGTAGCGTTTACTAGAATTATTACCACCAAAACCACCAATGGTATCCAAGGAAACAATCTCAAATGGTTTTGTAGCAGGCCCGAGTTGTGAAAGAAATCCTAAAGTTTTTCCTTGCCTTGATTTATTTTTTATACAAATTTCACATCTGCCACAAATTTCACGAATTGATGAATCCATTTTAGGGAAAAAATAAAATGGTCTAATTTGATTCCCTAAATGTTTCGAACCAATATGACCATAATTGTAATGAACTTTATCTATAAGTTTCTTTCCACATTCTTCTGATAAAAAAATTCTATCTTTTTTGAAAAAAATTCCTCCTCTTCGGGTAATATTTTTGATATTGCTATCAATATGTTTTTGATCATTGAGTATTTCGCTCATTTCAAGTAAGTTTACTACTTTAAGACAATCATCTGTATTCTCAAAACATTCCAAAACAGGGTTTCGGGATAAACAATCTGCTTCTTTGTTTTGACTTCCAGGATTGTATCTAATTTCGAAATTATATTGCGACAAATAGAATACCAAATCACCTAAACTCTCATCAGTTCTTGATTTTATCTTCAAATTTTCCAATGGTTTGTGATCAGAGAGTACTATAAATTTATTTCCAATAAGCCAATACTGCCAATATAAAATAGCTTCTTTAATTGCCAGACATTCTAAATAAATTGCTTTTTTCTTCTTTTGGGTATGATTTAGTTTTTTTGAAAAGTACGCAACAGGTAAAGTTTCTCCATTTTTTTGAGGTTGTTTTAAAATAGCTCCTATTCCTTCAATGCTGGCATCTGTTTGAATAATTATTGGTGATTGAGGATCAAAAATTGCAAGAATAGGAGAGTTTGATAGGTAATTTTTTATCATATTAAAAGATTTTTCACATTCTTCACTCCAATTAAAATCAATATTTTTTCGTAGCAAATTATAAAAAGGTTCTAATATTTTTGCTTGATTTGGAATATATTTATAATAGAAATTTACTTTACCTAAGAACTGTCGAATATTTTTCTTATTTCTTGGTCTTGGAAAATCTCTGATAGCTTTGACATTATCATTAATTGGTTTAATGGTATTGTTTTCAATTATATGACCAAGATATTTTATTGAGTTCTTTGCAAAATTGCATTTAACAAATTTCAATCGAAATCCTTCTTCTTTTATAGCATCAAGTAATAAATCCAAATGTTTTAAATGTTCATCAAAACTTCTTGAGAATATTAAAATATCATCTATATAAACACTGCAAAAATCCATTAGTGAATGCTTTCTTAAAATATTTGTCAGAATTCTCTGGAAAATTGCAGGAGAAGTTTTTAAACCAAATGGTAAACATTTCCACTGCCAGTGGCCATCTTGTGTTACGAAAGCTGTTTTATAACGATCTTTTACTCTTATTGGAATAGACCAGAAAGCAGAATTAATATCTAAAGCTGAAAACCATGTACAATCTCTCGTTTTTCGTAGAAGTTCATCTATTAGAGGGAAAGGTTGAGCTTCTGGAACAACTAGCTTATTAAGAGATCGAAAGTCGATACATAAACGTGATCTTTTATTATCTTCTCTTTTAAAAGCTAAAGTAACGGGAGCTGCAAAAGGCGATGTGGAATCTTCAATTAAGTCAGCATTTAATAATCCCGAAATTTGTTGATTAATTTCTTTTTGATCAGAAATTGAACATCTATAAGGTTTCTGGGCAGTAAATTTATTATCTAATAATTTTATATGAGCTTCGTGAGACTGAACCCGACCAATATCAAATTTGTTTTTAGCAAAAATGGATTCATATTTCTCAATTAAAGAATCTATTTTTTTTTTATTGGGACCCTATTTTGCCTTTTTAAAGCACGCCTGTGCGTGTTTAAATCGAACTTTCAAACACGCGCGTTTTTTAAAGTTACCATGGCAACATAACAAATTCAAAAACGTTCATTGTAAATGACAATTTTTTTATTATTGATTTGACAGGAGTATACTTGTAACGTCAAATAAAATATTACTAACAAATTTAAAACCTTTATTCAAACATTATTTAACAGTAATTTTAATTTTTTAAATGAATATGAATAGTGCAGTTAGTATTGTTTGATATAGTAATTTGTCGATTTTTTAAATCGGAGGAAATGCTATTTAAATTAATACCGCTAACACTCTCTGAACACAATGAGGTTTCACTTCCATTAATGGCACTACCAATAACGTTTGAAACATGATTCTTATTGTTAATGCTCTCTTCAACGTAACCACTCGCTACAGCTGCCGATTTCCATCCTACTTGTCGTTGGATTTGATCTATTGTCATGCCACTATTTGCCATAATGGTAGCGGACGTACGTCGAAATGCATGTCCCGTGTATTTCTCAGGATCATCCAATTTAAGATAACGTGCAATTTGCAACGGACATGATCCAAATGTATTAATACCAACTACTTGATTGGTACATTTCCCTTTATCATATCGTAAGAAAACTCGGTCTGTACTTACATTTTGCGGGCGCAATGATAAATACTGCTTCACCAAACGCACATAACTAATTGCATCATTATCGGCTACAGTAAAACGCCGAGCCTTTATTGTCTTAGACGGTCGGATAGTAATAACCAATACGCTTCCTTCTTCTTTGATATCATGTAAGCGCAAATCGCATAATTCACATCTTCTAGAAGACCCAAAGATGCCGAAAATGGCTACCACCTTCAAAAATAAATACGTTATGTCCGGCGCATCTATGAAAAACTTCCGCAAATCATTTTCTTTGAAAACATACGCCTTCTTGGCTACATCATTCTTGCTAATTGCCTTCATGAATGCGTGCACTTTTACAAATGATTTTATATCAACTCCTTTGTTTAACCTCAACAAACATTGCAATTTCGAATGGATAGCCCACATAGTCGACGCCTTGTATTGCTCCGACATTTTCTGAAGGTAAGCAAGCATAACTCGTTCATTTATATCTGTTACCTTTTGATCTTCCAACCATGTGATAAACTTGGCGTATTCTTTTTCATATGCGTCTTTAGATTTTTGCGGTATCAACCGCGATTCTGCTTTACTATTTAAAAAATCGATATTAGAATTCATTTTTAAGCACTGCGGTGACAACAATTATTCTTTGATGACAGATTGCGATCAATTTTTGATATTCTCATTTCCATAACAACCAAAGGTATATTTATTTCATATCACGAATTCGACCATTTTTAACTCCCATTTTTTTTAGTAATAATACCAGTATTTATGATTTAAAACTGCACCAATAAAAAAAAATAGCGTAAAGTATTCGTGCATAACTAGTCTTAAAAACACTTGCTCTATTTCAAGCACTCCGGCTGCGCCGTCGTGCTTGAAAAATCGCGCGTGTTTTAAAGACCTTTTTATGCACTTATACTTTAATATACTATTTTTCTTTGAATATTATCCAAGTGATTAATTTTTGCTTCAAAATCATCTGTATTAATAAATTCATTAAAATTTACTTCAATATCTGGATCTAGTTTGTTTTTAGTTTTCTCATCTAAATCCCTTTCTATCTTACTTATATCTTTCTGAGTAATTTCAAGATTTTCATCTTGATTTAATCGAAATTTCTTTATACAATCAAGACCTATTATTAGGTCATATTTAAAAGTATTCTTATTAATAACAATAACATCTATTAAATCTTCAATATTAAAAATTTTCAATCTCAATCTTACAATACCATCAGTAACATCAGTACCACTGGTTGTTCTGAATATGCTTTTATACTTCGTAGACTCTTTTTTTAATTTCTTCAATATTTTGGAATTTATCATTGTAACATTTGCACCAGAGTCATAGATACCTTGTACTTGTTCTGTATTGTTAATCAGCACATTCAGTCGAATCAGTGGTATAGTACCTAGTTTTTTGAATCGGGTAATTCAGAATTTAAATTATCTTCAAGTTCAGTATTATTAACGGTTTTAATTTTATCTTTATTCCAGCAAGAATCTTGAGGATGATATCTGTTACGAAATCCTTGTTTTTCACAAATTTGGCAGGGCTTTCTTTCAAGATCAGCAAATTTTGATTTTATTCCTATTTTTTTCTGATTTTTATTATCATCTTTATGAACGTCTCCCCTCTTGATGGTTTCTGAATCAAATTTACGAATTTCATTTATCAGATGTTCAATTGACTGTATTTTTTCTTTATCTAATTTTTCTTGAATAAAAATGGGAAGACCTATCACAACAAGATCAATACGAATATTTTCAGTCATTTTGGGATCTCTTGATAGTAGCAATTTTTCTTTTTTTAAAGCATACTCTACTAACGATCCTCTAATATGTTTGAATAGATAAACAAAACGAGCATTGGACCATCCTTTTTCTAAAAATGTTGTTTTAAAAGATTTTTTAAATTCATACCAAGGAGTTTGCAAACCATATTTTATTTTGACGGATATATACCAATCTTTTGCACCATCTTCTAAAAATAATCTCATAATTTCAAACATATTTTCTTCTTTTATTCCAAATCTCTTACATTCACTTTCAAAAGTTTCTAGCCAATATTCAGTATTTTGATTTTTGCCGGTAAACGGTTCCAATATAAAATTTTTTGTGACTGATTTTAAATCTAATTGTGAATTATTAGAAGTAGTGAGTAGCCTTTCTAAAAGCTCAGGTTTATCTATTGGATCTTCTGTCACTTCTTCTAAATAATAATCTTCAAATACCATATCAAAATTATCATCCATGTACAATTTTGCAATATCTTCATTTAATACTATGGAAATATTTCGGTATTGACCACGTTTCGTCATTGATTTACAAACTTTTTTTATTTTATCAACTTGAAACAACTGAGAGTGATAAGATTTTAAATCTTGCCTATCACTAGGAAACACATATGTAGTTGAGCTCTCACGTAAACGAATCGTTTTTAATTTATAGATTGTAGTTTTTCCATCACATGTACCTTCAGTTTGGATTTTAAGATGTACTTCAACCATAGTTTCTTCGGTTAGACAAAAATTCTCGATTTATAAGATAGTTTGTTCTCTTTTATTGACTTACTCGATGTTTGTACTGAAACAAATATTTTATTTTATAAAATACAATAAAATAACTAAAACTAATTCATAAACTTAACTAACCTGAAACAAAAATCGAGAATTTAAAGTCCTTAATTTTCTATAATAATATAAATCAAAAATTCTAAATTATATTTTTGGACAGAAGTGTCTTAACTAATAAAAATTATGTCTAAATATAAAAAACCATAGAAACAAGAATATGAAAGTATTAGCATGTAGAGAAGCACGTAGATGCGTTACATGTGTAATGAAAATAACAAATATTTATGGAAAGTAATGACATAAATACAAACACTGACCTGTTGTTACTTGTTAGAACCGCTTAGGCAGGCAGTGTCAGTACAAAGGAGAGGGAACTGCTTGGCGTGATATGACCGACAGTGTGACCGACGCGGCGCGGTACAACGGAAAAGTTAATTTCTACTCCATGGCGCCGTGGAGGTCACCGGTGACCTCAATGTGTTTTTTTGCATTTATGACTTAAAAATACGCTCAAAAATAAAAATAAATATTATATCTATTTTGAACACGTCATTTCAGACGTATATACAAAAAATTTTTTTTTGACACTTTTTATCATTTTGGCCATGGCGTTTAACGTGTTAAGCAAACTATGATAATATTATTGGCAGATATTTTGCTTTCGTTACGAATAGTACTATCTTTTAACTAAATATATTGATATTGATTGATCGTTACAGATACTTATACAGTAATTCTTTCATTTTTTTTTTAATTTAAGTAGACAGTGGACAAGTATTTTTACAAAGTATCGGAAAATGTCAGTAAAGAGTAAAGAATCCTAAAAATATTTACAGTTTTAGGTAAAAAAAATATTACACATTATAATAATAAAAAACAAAGTCATTTATAATTAAACAAAAATCCATTAAAATTATGGTAGTAAATTTGAGTTCTTGCAATTTAAACATTCCTCAATCGAATAGAATGAATTTTTAGTTCAAATAGTTTTAAATATATTTTTAAATTTATTATTCCCATCAATTCTTTTTATTTCACTAGGAAGTTTATTGTAAAGTTTAATGGGCAAAACAATTGGGCTATTTGCCACCTTTTTCAATTTGTGCTTGGGTAAGCTTAAATTGAGATTTACCCTCAGTTGGCACTGAGTATCTCTCGTTAACGAATAATTAGATAGGTTTGTCTTCACATGCATAACCGAGCTGAAAACAAACAGACATGGGAACGGCATAACTTTCAACTTAGGAAACAACGTTCTACACGAGAATGTATATGGTTTAAATAAAATTGTTCTTATTATTCTTTTCTGAGCCCTGAAAACCTCTTCTGCTCTGGAACAGTTACCCCAACACATAATGTACGATAGGCGAGATTGCACGTAACCATAATAGTATAGAAGAAGTAGCTCAGTGGTAACTTTATTACGTAGCTGTCAAATAACAAAAGCATATACTGATAATTTTTTTAAGATTGCAGTATTGCTTGTCGGCAGTCCGTGTAAATGTTTACATTCATGCCAGTGATGTTCCTATTACTTAATTCTTCTGCAGCTATGGTTCTTTATAATTTTATATGATTGTTTTTTCTGTTTTTGTTAATTTTATTACATTTTTCGTTTTTTTCTTATTCTTTCGTATATAAGATTTTTCCAGTTTCTTTGATTATTTTTTTTTGATTTTATTTCACAATTTTATCGTTTTTTTTTCTGCTAGCTTTTTATCATTTCCAACTTTCTTAAGTATTTATTAACATTATTTACCTATTTTAATGGTTATTACTTTATTCAGGACGACGATAACGCATCTACCAAGTGTTTCCGGAATCTAGATAAAAATTATAAAATAGATTTATATCCATAAATTAACGTACACTTTCTTTTAATAGGAACTCACAAAACTCACACTGAATTTTAAAATTCGTTGTGACGGAAACCATGGTAAAAAGAACGTATTACATGTAAATAATAAAAAAAATGTATCTGTTTTTATTAATAAATATGTTTTGTTAAACAATAAAATACCGACAACTAAAGGTTTGGACAAATAATTATATAATAAATTAATAAAAGACTGGGAAAAACAAGATGTCAGTTCAGCTACACACGTTATTTAAATAGCTGAAGGAAAACATACCCAACAAAAAGTGCAGGAAATAGTAATTCATTTGTCGCACAACGATCTTGTTCAAAAGCATTATTCACAAGTTTCTCACGCCCATCATCTGTTGATGATTTCGGCCTTCCTAATCGGGTATCATCGTTTATGCTTCCACGACCACCCCAAACCACCAGTGATTCAAAGCAAACGTGACTTAAAGCACTATGAATTTCTGTCGGCTTTTTCCACGTACAGTTTCGATCTTAATGTATGCCCTTTACCAATCATAGTACTTAAGACACAGCTTCAAATTAAGGTCGCGTAACTTAAGAACAGAATTAAAACAAAATAACACGCTTCTTCCACAAGCCTCGAACTACAACTGACGTATTTCCCATTGCTGCACGCTCGTATCTGCTAAAAATTTTGACAAGCTATAGTTGGTCTATTTACAGAACACACTACAATATACAAGCGCAGGTGTTTTTTTTTAAATACCATTAAATATAGAAAACTGCTGTACTTTTGATGGTTCGTAAATAAATAAGTTGTTCTTGCTCTTAAAATATTTCTTGTTTCATCAGGTGAATCGTTCAAAACATTTTCAATATCCGCTAAGACTATGTCAATTTTAAATTCACTCCTCGTACACGATACACGATAAAGCAAACTTAAGTCCAAGAGGTAACAAGTTTGCAACATCCTTTGGGATATCTACGTTTGATAAATTTTTAAAGAACTTGCTATTCTGATCAAATGCTTTGATCTTATTTCTAGTTTATGTACTTAATATATTGGAATTTTTTATGTTTTTTGTTTTACTATGTTATAAATATGTATTGAATTGTTTTCAAAATCTAATAAAACTTGTAGGGGATCACTCACGTAGTTTGAATTTAATGATTAATATTTCTTGAATTGATAGGTATAATATATCTGCATGTTATGAAAAGTTTTAAAAGCGACACATTAACCAAAAGAGGGATCAAAATTTATACGTTATTTTAATATTTCATCTGTCATTTAAATACATAAAAAATTCTATTTTAATTTGTCAATTTATTCCTTGTTGACAAGCAATTTGAAGTTGACGTGTCAGTGTATTTTGTTACGTTGAAAAACCGAATATCGTGCAGTGATAACATTCTTTGTTTTTGAAAATTTGTCAGTAAGGGGGCGTCCATAAATTACGGCGTGAGGTTTTTTTTTTAAATTTCCTGTTCCTCCCATGGTGAGATATCGTAAGATTTTATTCAACCCACTCCCACATCCCTCAATCTCACGTGAGATTTTTCAAAATGTGGGTTTATGTAAACGCGTTGGATTTTTATCGTAAAAAGGAAAAAAAATATTGCTTTGTTCTTTTATTTACGACTAGTTAAGACTAGTAAAATCAATATTGCTGAGAGCTATAAGTGTAAAAAATATTAAACAATAACTACTGCGATTAAAAAAAGAATATCTACTCTCATTCAGTCCATGGAGAATCATGCGCGGTGTCAAGAGAGATTATTGGAACCAACATGTCGAAGTATGAATGAAATTATTTTCTTTTGAACGAATTAGTGAATGATCTTAATCGTATTACGATTACGTTTAAGATTAAATCTTAAGCATGTACAATCTGGATAATGGACCAAAATAGTATAATTTTCAATCAGAAATAAATTGCGTGATATTTGCCGAGACCCCCACTCTCTCCAACGTGAAATTTATTTTTATTTATTTATTTAATCTCTCTCTACATACACTAGACAAATAGTAAATACATGTAAAGGTAAAAACAAGGTAAAAATAATAAAATACAAACACCAAAGCATTAAATAGTCAGAAAAAATAATAAAAATAGAAACAAATTTGTAAAGAATATACATAAGTTATACATTTGAGCTAAATGCCCTGACGTAGCAAGTTGAGTATTGCTGTACGATTTTTATTGAAAAAATCAAAGGATTCTTCACTGCTTAGTATATTATTACAACAAGACAGCATATTGTTAATGGGTGAGGTATTATTAGTTGTTACATAAAAAATCTCTCTGTTTAAAATTCGAAGTTTTATCTTTGGAATTTTGAATTTCACATATTGCAATAAATCGCAGTTCTTATATTTAATATTATTTAAAATGTAATAGATATACAATGCCGATTGCTGTTTTCTTCTAATGTTTAAGGTAACAAAATCAAAAGTTTTAAGCATAGACATGTAAGACACCATGCAAGGATATGCGTTGTTCTTCCTTACATATAGATATCTAAGGAATCGCTTTTGAATTCTCTCTATGAGGTCAATATTTATTTCAGCTGTTGGTGACCATATAACAGACGCATACTCTACATGCGGTCTTACCAGTGCATTGTACAATCTTATAATAGTATTAATATGGAAGTTCTTACTGTTACGTATTACAAATCCCAATGCTTTAAAGGCTTTATTGGTTATGTAGTTATAATGTGGTAAAAAGTTAAGTGACACAGCAGTGATGACCAAAATATTAAGCACATTGCCACCTGCATATCGTTCCCTACGGCAAGCATGGTTGTCACTAGATGCTAGAAGTAGTCAGACCATTCAAAACTTAACGTCACGTTTAATTGATGAAGAAGCAAGTCTACTAAATAATACCAATAGTGAGTTTGCATTAGTAATGTCAAAGAAAAACTCCAAACAAATCGAAAACAATGCGAAGTCAAATAGCATTTTCAGGGACAATGCAAGCAATCAAAGTCACAGGTTTGTGTGCTACAACTGTAACAAAAGAGGTCACTTTGCAAGGGAATGCAGAGCACCCAAGAAATCTGTTTATAAGCAACAAAAACAGCATATATTAATATATTAACATTATCTGCGAGTGACGATAATGTGTGAATATTGGATAGCAGAGCATTAATGCACATGACATGCAGGCGAGAATTCTTTTGTAAATTTAGTGAATATCACAGCCATGATAGTGACCGAACTGTTAAATTAGAGCACAAGCAAAATGTTGAAGTTTGCGGAGAAGGATCAATATTAATTAAAAGGAAAATGAATGGCCAGTGGGAGGAAAGCATATTGGAGAATGTAATTTATTAGCCTGAGCTGCGAAGGAACCTATTTTCTGAGAAAGCGGCAACCAGAAGAGGTTATATGGTTGTGAAAAATAATGAAAAAGCCCAAATAATGAAGAACAATTTAGTAGTTATGCATGCATATCAACAATCTATGAATTAGATATAAAAACAGTTATTCAAGAAAGTTGTAATATTGTGCAATCTGATATTAAAGTGTGGCATCAACGTCTAGGACACCTTAATGATAAAGAACTTCAGAAGATGAGCAAAAATGGAACAATTTCAGTAATGTTGACAGGTAATAATAATTTCATTTGTGAGGGTTGTTAATATGGCAAGCAAGCAAGACAGCCATTCCACAAATCAACAAGGGGTCCAACTCAGGCTACAGTGACGTTTGTGGACCCATCGAAGAACCATCTATGTCAGGAAAACGTTACTTCGATTTGTTTAAAGATTATCGCCATGGTTATTTCCTGAAGTACAAAAATAAAGTACTAGAGTTTTTTAAGAAACATAATGCTTTAATGAACAGTCAATTTTAACATGATGTACGCATCCTACACACAGACAATGGTGGAGAATACGTGAACAATGATTTTAAGAATTACTTAGAAAGAAAAGGGATAGCTCATGAATGCACAGCCCCTTACACCCCGCAGCAGAATGGCAGGGCAGAGGGGGAATTACGTACAATAATGGAAAGTGCAAGGTCCATGCTTTATGCAGTAAGTTGTGCTGTCTATTTATTGAACAGAAGCTCATCTAATCAAACTGTTGATATTTTACCCTATGAACTGTGGCATAATCAAAAGACAAAGTCATACGTTAAGATATTTGGATCAGTTGGGTATGTGAACATTCCTAAAGAAAGAAGAAAGAAATTAGATAGGAGAAGTACAAAAATGACACTAGTAGGATATGAGCAAGAAAACTATCGAATGTATAATCAAAACACTAAAAATATAACTGTGTCAAGGGATGTGAAGTTTGATGAGAACAGCAGTGTAATTGAACAAAAAAAAAATTGTTAAAATAAATATTGATAAACCAAATGTAGGAGGCCAACACAATATGACTCCGGAAATAACACCATTAGAAAAATCAGATCATATAGACACATCATTAGATGCAGACGATAGCATGGAGAGTATAGATAATCATGATGTTACATATCATCCACCTAGAAGCCTAATTTTTGATCAACCCTACGATTTACGACATCGAAGGAATAGAAACATTGAATTGAATCTGATAGAGATAGAAATACCAAATAAGTTGGAAAAGGCAATAGTCAGAACAGGAAGAAAGCTATAAAAAAGGAGCTGAGATTTCATGAAAACAACAATACATGGACAATAACTGAAAGAACAGGAAAGAAGCCTATTACATGCAAATGACAAATATAGACACATCATTAGATGCAGATGATAGCATGGAGAGTATAGATAATCACGATGTTACATATCATCCACCTAGAAACCTAATTTTTGATCAACCCTACGATTTACGACATCGAAGGAATAGAAACATTGAATTGAATCTGATAGAGATAGACATACCAAATAAGTTGGAAAAGGCACTGACTAGTAATAATAGTCAGAACAGGAAGAAAGCTATAAAAGAGGAGCTGAGATTTCATAAAATCAACAATACATGGAAAATAACTAAAAGAACAGGAAAAAAGCCTATTACATGCAAATGGGTATTCTGCATTAAGAAAAATAAATAAGGAGGAATTGGACGGTACAAAACTCGTCTCTGTGCCCGTGGTTTTACCCAAGTGAAAGACTTAGACTACAAGGAAACATTCCCACCAACAACTAGGTATGACTCCATAAGTGTATTGTTGAGTACACCAGCAAGAGAACAATTTGACGTGAAGACTGCCTTTCTGTATGGGGAGCTCTTTGATGAGAACTACATGGAGGTACCAGAGGACATCGAAGTCGAACCGTCTCAAGTATGTAAGTTAAACAAATCATTATATGGACTCAGTCTCCTCGCTGTTGGAATAAAAAATGTACCTTATTTCTCACTAAATATGGGTTCAAGCCATGTTTTTCAGACAGTTGTGTTTTTGTTGGAAATTTTTATAATATTAAAGTATTGTTAATAATTTATTAAAATGTAATATTACAAGATCTAAGAAAGAATATTGAAATTAGGATATATTGAATTTTAACTCGTTTGTTGGCATGGAGGTAAATAAAACAAAACATTGTATAACTATAAACTATAAATCAAAGAAATGACATTGAAAACTTGATAAATAAGTTTAACATGTCTGAAGCAAAGAGCTGTAGTACAATTATGTAAAAATGACAAGGAAACTTAATTCTTCGTAGAGGGAAGCAGTGAAAAACTGTTGAAAATCCAGAAAAACTGTTGAAAATCGTGAAAATTGTTAGGTAATAATCTTAAAAAAATTCTAAAAATCATTATTTTTATTTTAAATCTTGGCGAAATAAAAAGAAAACATGAAAGTTGAAAAGAAAGTCGATAAAAGCGAATAATAAATCAGAAAAAATTAGAAAAAGAAATTGTTTGTGAAAACACCCAGTAGTTGGCGCAGTATTTGATTGGTAAAAAATAGAGTTAAACATCTTATTTGTATTTGTATCCATCCGGAATTTAAGAAAAATAATGAAAACGTGACAAAAAAATCGAAAAAAAAATTAAAAACCAGAAAAAATAGCATAACTGGGCAAAAACATAAAATCAAAAAAACAAGAAAAAAAATATTCGATAAAAGGGAATAAAAAAAAAACAAGAAAAATTAAAAAATTGTTACGAATGGGTAAGAAATTGGTAGCAAATGAGAAACTAAATGAAAAATATTTGGAAAAACTGAAAAAAGAACATCCAAACAATTACTCCAAAATTACAAAAAAAGGATAATGTTGAAATCAAAGAGAACTGAAAAAAGACAAAGCTAAAAAAATTATTATATAGACAAGTGCGCTAGCTATAAATAAATCGAATCCAGCAGTTTTTGTGTTTCGTTTCAATAATTTAGAACCGTAGAACAAACATTTCTACGATAGCTAAAGTAGCAGCGGCAAAATATAAATACAGTGAAATAAATGTTTATCTATGTTCTTTTGTTTGGACTGTTATTTTTGCTCGTCTACTGTATGCCTGAAACAAGTTTCTCTATAAGTGCCTTAAAAGTTGTTTTCTAATTGGGCACCTTTAAATACAATACCGTTTAGTTAGTTTTATACCTATTTGTACAAACGACAAATAAAACATTTTTTTTTTGTGTCTAAAGTAGGTACCTAACTGTCTTGAAATTCAGCTAAAAGTTTGTTGAAAGTAAATAAAATATATGATAGTGCTACTTCTTGGTCTTTTATTTAAATCTATTTTATTAACGCAACGTCTCTTTGACTGAAAATCAAGAAGTTTCCTTACGTTAGAAAGCATCCGTAAATTATAACGTAGAGCCACTTTGCCATCCTTATGTAAAACTACTGACATTTATAGGAACTGACTGTAAGTTGTTATCGCCTTAGAAGCTACGAGCGTGAGTTAAAGTTTCAGTTCATTGCTTTTCACAACTTTGAATTTTGCACTTTGTGAGTTGGATTACTCAAAATCCTTGTGCAAATAAAAATTATTTTACCAATTAAAATACTTTACCCACTGTTAAATAAGAGACATTAATGTATTTGTTTACGTAAAATCGGCAAATTTTATTAGATTATTGTCACACACGATGATAGTGTAGTTTTACCATAAATACATAATTTATTAATTTTATACTTTATTGTATTATTTTGTATTGTAATCATCCAGGTCGAAGTTAGTACGTTTCTTCTCGAGGCGAGCTGGATAGATTAATTTTTATTCTCAAGTATTATAATATAAATGTACTATAAAAGATTGTCTGTGAGGTACACACGAGGAGTCTAAGGTTGTATGTGATAGTCAAACTTTGAGGTATCCCTAAAATAGACCCTGAACAACTTTCAAAAATCATATAAGAATTTATCATATTTAAACCCTTAAATATTTAAAATCGGTCTTTCCGGATCATCTATTGTCACTTGCCATACCCAAAGTATCAATATAATGAATTTAGCTTGACGTCACTTCTTACAATTCAAATACTTATCTAAAACAGAATGGTAGAAAATAGTAGAAATACAGAATAAAGCACTGACGTTTCATAATATATGTTGAAATTACTCGGTCAAGCCAAAAAAAAACGAATATTAACGATTTTAGTCCAACAGGAAATTTTTTCTAAAATTCACAAACCAAAATCCTGTATGAATAAAAAAATATGAGATACAAATAATAATTATTCAGTCAATAATAACACAATAGATCTTCTAATTGGTTTCAAGAATTTAATCCTATTCGATATCAAATAATTACAAAATTCGTATAAAAATGTAAACTATTTTACTACGTGTATTCCACAACTATTAGTTGATAACGTGTTTTTGTTTTTAAAATTAAAAACCTGTTACGTTTCCGTTTAATATATCTCTTTTGCTTTTTTACTCAATAGGATTTACAGTTTCAATCAATAAATTAGAGTACGTTTTTAAATTGCGACAGTAAAACGCGATACTACATTTTCTCGCTTGTTAAGGATTCGGAAGCGTGTCTCTCCTTAAGTAGAAACCGAAACAACTTCCTAGAATTTCTATAAAAAACTTATCTAATAAACGATCATGAATAACATCTATTGGCCGTTAAAAAAGATTTCGTATCTAAAGGCGGTCAGATTATAAATAGTCATAGCCACTGCTCTTAAAATGGAAAAAGTCGTCATCCTCCCCAAAGGGTTCCCTGAGACTACCCTCAGTGCGAACGAGCAAACTTTGGTGGAGGAGGCGATAGTGGAAGAAATGTTCGCCGGACGGGAGAACAAGCTCCCATTCGGCGGAATACATTTCAAACCGGGACTAATCGTAGTCGACTGTAAAACACCACGGTCGGCAGAATGGCTCTGGATGAAAGTATCCCACCTAAAAAAATGGGAAGGAAGGGAGTTGACGCCATGTGGGAGAGACGACATCCCCAAATCACATGTCATTACTGCCTTCCTCCCCAGGAGCAAAGGGCTATCAGCTAAGAAGCTACTTCAGCTGATTAAAGCCCAAAATGAGGGTCTGAGGACGGACCAATGGAAATTCCTGAAAAAAGGGAAGACAGGGCAACTCTTGAGGGCATTGATAGACGAACCATCGCAATGCCTCAAGGACAAGGGATTCACCTTCTTCTACCGGTTCGGAAAAATCTCCGTTCAGGTCTAAGAAGGGAAGAAAAGAAAGATGGGGAAGGAAACCCAGAGGGGAAGAAAACCGCCACAGAAGAAAGTGGTGGTGGCTCACCGAGACACCTAGCAATCAGGTCCTTCCACGTCGCCGAACTTTAAAAAAAGGGGGAATAAATATTGCTCAGCTAAACGCCCGTCACGCTAAGGGAGCATCAGCGGTTATTTCAAGGATGTTTATCAGTAACCAAATGGGAATTGCATTCACGAACCATGGGTTCGTGAAGGGTAGGTGAGAGGACTTGCCAGTAGGGATACAAGTTCATATACAATGTAAGTAATACGGACATACCGAGAGCTTGTTTCAGAATTAATGACGAGAGATCTCGTTCCGATTCAAGCTGAACTTAAGTTCAAGAAAAGACGCCAATAAGTCATGATAGTTTCATGTTACTTTGCAGGAGACGGGACTATTCAGCCATTTGAAACACCTGGAACTGACGGAATACTTCCTGCCCTACTACAACAGGGGCAGGAGTCAATCATTCTTCACGTGATCAGTCGGAGCAGTTTTAAACTGGGATATATACCAGAAGTGAGGAGGAGAGCAAGAATCACCTTCATCCCCAAGGCAGGGAAACGGTACATTACACACCCTAAATCCCTTAGACCAATCAGCCTTACATCGTTTGTTCTTAAGACGATGGAAAAAACTGTAGACAATTATATTAGAACAGAAGTCCTGGAGCAGGTACCACTGCACCCCCGTCAGCATTTATATCAAACGGGCAAATCAACGGAGACCGCGTTGATACAATTGACTGACGAAACCCAAGACGCTCTAAACACAAAAGAAACCGTGGTATGTGCCTTTCTAGGCATAAAGGGGGACTTTTGACGATACTCCACACGAGGCTGCCAAAAGAGCACTCGATGATAGGGGAGTAGATAGAACGACTTCCACCTGGTTGTCGCAATTGCTGTCTACAAGATATGCAGAAATGAAGGTAGATCAAGACATTATCTCCATCAATACCACCAGAGGTTGTCCGCAAGTGGGAGTTGCATTCCCACTTATGTGGAGTCTCACGGTAGACAGCTTACTCTGGCCATTGATCGAACTAGGTATACCTTGCCAAGGTTAGTCCGATGACGTAGTTATCCTCGCAAGAGGGAAATATGAAAACGTCCTCTGCGACATAGTGCAAAGAGGACTGAACAAAGCAAAGCAGTGGTGTGATTCAGTGGGACTTAATATCAACCCCACCAAGATCACGTTAGTAGCCTTTACAGGGAAACAGAAACCTAACCTAAAAACCATCAAAATAGGTGGTAATATCGTTGAGTGAAAGACAGAGGTCAAATATCTAGGGCTAACCCTAGATAATAAGGTACTCTGGAACAAACACGAAAAAGAAATAATACACAAAGCTACAAAAGCCCTCATGGTATGCAGAAACATTGCTGGGACAAATTGGGGCTGTAACCCAAAGACATTGCAATGGATGTACACAGGAATAGTGAGACCTATCATTACATATGGGGCAGTAGCTTGAGGCACGAGGGCTAATCTTATCACTACGAGGACAAACCTCTTAAAGATTCAGAGACTAGCCTGTGCATGTATCACTGGAGCAATGAGAACATGTTCCACTGCTTCAATGGAAGTAATTCTAAATCTCTCACCACTGCATATCTAAGTAGAAAATGCTAGGAAGAAACCAATATATAGAATGATTAAAGAAGCAAATATTAAGGAAAAACCTTGATCACTCTAACTTGATCAAACTTGGGAAATGCTCCAAGATGACATGCCAAAGAAATTTAACTTTGTAAGTAAATTTACCACAAAACTAGGTAAGTAAATCTGAATAGGATGAAAACACGATATTGGGGCTAAGCCAAAACGCCATAAAATGGTATACGGACGGTTTCAAGACAGATAAAGGGACAGAAGCAGGGGTTTTTGGACCTAGAACCAAATACTCAGAAAGCTTGGTTGCGTACCCAAGCATCTTTCAAGTGGAAATCGAAAGATGCATAGAATTTAACATTGAAAGGAACTATAGTAGATAGAAGATTGTGATCATGTCAGAGAGTCAAGCAGCCATCAAAGCTCTGAACTCAGATACAATCAGTTCAAAGAATGCCTAGCAAATTAAACAAACTAGGACAGAATAACACTGTTACCATCCTAAAGTTCCTCACACGTAGGAATAGAAGGAAACGAAACAGCGGACAAGCTGACAAAAAAAAGAGCTGAAACTGGAACCTGGGACCAGAACCATCCCGTGGAATCAGCAGTAGTACAATCTTAGAAAAACTAAGAAAAAAAATGGATAGCGAAAAATCCAAGTACTGGAATGATCTAGAAGGATTAAAACAATCGAAGACGCTCCTGGGAAACTCTAACCAGAAGAGATCTCACAGCTGTCTTAACCTTAGTAAGAAGAACCTTTGAATTATAACAGGAATACTAACCGGACACTGCCGATTAAGAGGACACATGAAGAAACTAGGATTAGTAGATGAAGCAAACTGCAGATTCTGTGAGGTAGAGGATGAAATCTCAATACACATACTCTCAGAATGCAACGCATTAAGTAATTCTAGGGTCAAATACCTAGGATCATACGAAATAGAAAGGGGAGGATAAACTAACTTAAAACCCAATGATATCCTAAACTTTCTAAGGAAGATAGGACTAAGATAGTACTAGAAGAGCTGCTATAAGTCTGAGAAATCATTAGAAATATAGCAAGAAAAAGGGGACTTAACAGATCCTATAGGTAGGTGTTAGTAAAACCCATTTATATATTTATTATTATTATGTAGGTTATTTATAGAGACAAATACCTTATTCAGTTTTTAAAGTATATGTTTAGAAAATCAAAGCATGTACATATTAGATATTTACATATTGTTCATTACTATTAAATCAATCCATTTCGTTGAATATTCCATTGACCTACTCCAGTCTTATACAACAACATTAATAAATAATTTTTTGTGCCTGTATTGACCAAGTGATAAACCCGCAAATGAAACATTAAAATTTCTGTTAAATGATAAATGGGATATCTTGGCAAGGCTTCATTGTAAATGACTTGGAATTTATGTGTTCATTATGCCTGTTTCGGGAAAGGAATCGTTATATTAAAAATTAATTGTTGAGGGAAGAGAAATTAGTTAAAGTTAATGAAGGTGCAAAATGTAAACTTTAACAGTTTGCTGTTCTAGTTGTCAATTTAACTTTATTTGAACGGAACTGACCAGATAAATACAAGAAGTTTGTACCAACTTTTTCTAATCTTTCTAAGGTGTTAATGAAAGTGATAAATATGGCTAGATTTATTTATATGATAATGAATATTTAAGAACAGAAACGGAGATTCAGAAGATCACAAATTACGGACGGCTCTAAGGTTTAGGTGGAGAGCGAGTTGTCATTCAAAATGTCACGGTGGTAAATAACGGGCGGATAAACAAAATTAAGCTAACTATTAAGGAATAAAAATATACCTAGATGGATGGTATATTATAAAGCGCCACTTTATTTTATAAAAACATGGAAAAATGAAGGTACTATTAGGAATGTTAATATATTATATACATATGAAGAAAATGTACACCCAGATATAAAATTTGCAACCCAAAAGAATAAGCTCTCCCATTACTTTTCACTTGCGTGCAGTATAGCGTATTTGAACGCGTTATAAAATAAATTATTCTGGTAATACTTTGCATTGAATTTGATCGATATATTTTAAACTCTTCTTCGGATTTCCTTATTTATTTTTTATTACAATTTTGTGTTTTTCAAACGAACACAGAAGTCCATTAAATCTAAAAGATGTTTTATTAATTGATTATTGATCTACAGCAATAATCTAATGTTACCAAAATAAAATTTGTAAACGAAACAATGATCCTGAAGCTGTGGTAAATATATTCCTTACCCGCACCAAAATTCCTCATGTACCAAGTTCACGTAAAGACGAATTTACCTACAATGTATGCATATTCTTGAGTTACATAGTGTATTATAAAATACGAGTAAAACTTATTCAAAATCAGATAACACGTTCAGTGCCAGAGTCCTTTCGGTTGGTTGGGTCCTTAAACCAGTTGTTAAGTATTAATTTTTTTAAGTTGAATTATAGCTAAATAGAGGTTATTCAAATTTGTAGTAATTTGATATTTTTCCAAAAAAAGGTTATCTCGTATTTAGCACCTAATGTAACAAAATTGTTTTCAGACCCAACTACGAGATAAGTCGTGGTGTGATTCAAGCGAAGACAGTTCTAGCCACAGTTGAAACGACAATGAAAATTTTATCCAAATTACGTTTGAAATGTCCAAACTGCAACACCCCTGTACTCATTTAGGCAAATTGACCCTACTGACGTGAATAAACAATTTGTAGAAGCAAACAGAGATGATCAGTAAACAGAACTAACGAAAGATTCTTTTTTTTGTATTTGCCGAAATGCCAAGTTAAAAATTAACGTAAATGACTTTATTGTTAAAACTTTGGTGGCCTTGTTCTTTTTAAATGAATTTTCATACCTATTAGTCAAGCAAAGTAATATACATATATGCTCGTTAGCAGTTGGCCAAAAAGCAAATTCGCAGGTCTTCTAAAATGGCATGGAATAGCTATTCCGTAGTCGCATAACGAATATGCTCGCCGCTTCATTAAATTTGCAGGTCTTCTAGGATGGCAACATTTAAGTAAACTACTATCACAGAAATAAAAAATTTCTTTAGACTGTTGCTACACATTTACTTCTACGTTTGCCTCTTACTGGAGTAAAAGTATATTTTATAATATGACATTTTGGAGTACAGGTATAAGCCGATACAGATCTCAACTATTATAACGTTTTTTGCACTTCGCAGATAAAACACTGTAAACAAAACTATACAAAGTACCACTCTTGACTCACTTTAATGATATTATACTTAGTAATTATATTTTCAAAAAAACATCTGTATTGATGAGTCAGTGATGCTGTGGTGCGGAAGACTTTTCTTTCGGCAATATTTAATTTATTGTGGTAAATCTGAATTACTTAATAAAAATGTAGATCAGTAAACGAGGTAGTTCTACATGTAATAAAAACTATCTACATAAAGGGTATGTCCTACAGATGGACAACTTTTACAATTCTGTAAGTCCCACAGATATGCTGTCATCAAGGAAAACCTAAATATGCGGTACCCTAAGAAACAACAAGAAGAGCAACTTAAAATGGTAGTATCCGAAAAATGTAAAAAAGAAGAGCTTATTTGAAAGCGAAAACATACAGTGGTGGTATCTAAGTAAAAAAATAAAAATTTTAGTCATTTCCAACAAGCACAGATTTGATATGGTGGCAGTGTGCTGTCTAGACCAAAATCCCCGAGCCCCAGACGTGATTTTAGCATAACTGAAAATTTCAGGATTATTAGTACAATGTCTTGTTAAGAGGTATGCGTACCAACGGTAACTTCTCACTTGACAACCTTCTAGTTCCGGACCTACGAAATGTATACCTGTTTTTCTCTCATTTGACGACCCGTGCGCAAGGACTACCCCTTCGATTTATCACTTGCAGACCGAAGCCTCTTACCATTGCTCTTAATAATTTCCTTCTAGCTGCTAACCCAACTTTGATTTTATTTTGGCATATCTACTTTATTTATGTAATTTGTTTATTTTTTGGGCAACTTAGTCTTGTGTTCTTGATTGATATATTTATTCATTCATTTCTTATTGAGTGCACCCTAAAATAAATAAGACGGAAGACGATTATGATTAACTACGTGGTTTGGGGTGATAGGTGCCTGTCGCTGTTTAAATTTAATGTAAATTATCCAAGAACATTTTTAACAGACGCAAAAATAAATGAAATTAAAAAAATAAGGTAATGGCATACAAATTCTTTCCCAGCATTGATTAATCTTTCATTTGTGTACCTGGTAATAGTAAATTACCTACTCTTGTCATCAAAGAACGCTTCTTAGGAATAACTTAAAACTTTAACTTACTCAAAATGCTGCTAGTAAAATTAAAAAAAAATTCTTACTCAGAGTTCGAAGAACGCAAACTGAAATTTTATCGACCAGTTCAATGGGACAAATGACAATATTTTCCGATAAACGCTTAAGACTTGTAAGTTTTGAGATTTTACAGTTTAATATACCTAAAAGATAGATACAGATGCAGTACATTTAGATAAAAAAAGTAAGGTACCTGGGTCGAATATGGCCACGTTAAGGTTTGTGGTCGTTTTTTAATAATAAGAAAGCTTAAAAAATATTTTTTAGCACACATTCTTTACAATAAAGGCAAAAAATACAACGACTTGTAACTTGTAACCACGAAAAGTATTTTTAGCATTTTTAAAAAATTTTGAAATTGGCCATATTTATTACGAGGTAGATAAATATGGCCATATTTACTGTATCAATGTACAAGTTTAAAAATATTTTCAAGAATATGAAATTAACATGAAAATTATGTTTAATAGAGCATTTATTTAATAAAATATATTCTTTGGGAGACATTTAGTAAAAACTAGGTGTACCCGCGACGTCGTTCGCGTGTTGATTGTTGCATAAAAATTTCTCTCTTCGCCATCTTAAAGGAGTGGGAGGAGAAATTTGTATACACCAGATGTTAAGTTGAAATAAAAACCGCATTCGAATCGAATCAGTAATTATCATGTGATGCGCGCACAAACATATAGACAGACGGACGTACAAAAAAATCTACCGATATTTTTGGGTTCTATATCGATGTACCCGCGACGTCGTTCACGTGGCGTATAGATTGTTGTATACAACCGCATTCGGATGGAATCAGTAGTTTTCATGTGATACACGCACAAACATACAGGCAGACAAAAAAATCTAACCACATTTTTGGGTTCTATATCGATGTAGTAGTGACACCCCCCGCTAATTATTTTTTAAATATCTTTTTTGCACGATAGAACGATTTTGTTAATTACCGCGTTTATTGTCTGATCTAGTTGTGTTTACTGGTTACTAACATAAACGAACAATTCACTCATTTTTATGCGGAAATATCTTAAAATTCTATTGACAGTTATTATTTCAAAGGTGTATTTTTTGACAGCAAGAACGAGTAAAAATGTCTAATACGGAAAAATGTTTCTATCGTACAAAAAACGTTACAAGCATCACGAACGTTAAGGACTACCGATCGCAGACAAAAATTGGAATCGTCGCTCCGCTCCTCTCCAAACAATAATACTATTTTGCACGATAAAACGATTTTGCTTAATTACCGCGTTTATATCCTGATCAGTATGTTGTGATTACTGAAACAGAACGGTAAGTAATTTACTTACCGTTTTTAGACCGGTAAGTAAATAATTGCATATGTGATGTATACAAAGCACTTTTGACATTTTAACGTTATTAAAATGTCAAAAGTGCTCTGTCCAATGTCTAATACGGAAAAATATTTCAATCGTGCAAAAAACGTTATAAGCATCATAGTTAGGGAGGCGAGAGCCAGAAATGACGTAATTCAACGGCGCCGTCGAGATCTATCAAAATCGAAAGATAAAATGATTTCAAAAAGAAAAGCTCGTATGGCAAAAACCATTTTAGCGGTGGGTTTGGCGTGTACGGTTTTTCAAAAATGTAAAAAAAAATAGTTACTTCGGCATTCTCGAGCGCGTCAGATATTCATACCACGTATTCCCCAAGTGCCTCTGATAACAACGGTATACTAATCTGCCGGTTTGCGTGGTGGGGGTAGGCATATACAGTAGTCAAAAATGCAAAAAAAAAAAAAAAAAAAAAAATATACTCGAGCGCGTCAGATTTTCAGAGGGGGTGTTAAGTAGGCCCCAAGGAAGCTCCCTTTAAAAAAACTGACGATTTCGGCGTGACGATAAGTTGCGATCAATTTTTGAAAATGCAAAAAAAAAAAGTGTTTTTGAAATACTCGAGCGCGTCAGATTTTTATAGGGGAGGTTTATCTCGGTATACTGAAAGCATATTTTCTTAATCTGACAAAAATGTTGGTGGGTTGTTTGGTTTCTTTTCTTTTGCTTTCTTTCTCCTTGATAAAACGGGGAATTTAATAATGACAATAAAGATACAACCAACGTAAATGTAGATGAAATGTAATACGAATTGTCTCATTTATTTTATAAAAAAATGAAATGATATAAAAATTGTATTAATATTGTATTGCTATGTGTGACCTCTATATTTTTGTTCAATACATTTCATCGTCGTCTTCTTCACTCGAGCTTTCGTACTGTGGCTCCGCATCCTCAATTCTCTCCTGCTGAGTGCCTGTAACATCCGTAACAATTATTTCTATTCAGTAATTTTGTTCAGAGAATATTATAGAGTACAAAAATTTACCTGAATCAAGCGTCTCGTCATTGCTGTCCTCGGTGTCGTTCTCGTTGCCCAGCATATCCGGCGATACAACAACATGTTCATACGCATCGGGCAATTGATTCCCGATGAACCACGTGAATTCGAATTTATTGTTATTCTCATTCCACCCATGGTCGGTTGGTGCAAGGCCAGTGATGTCCGATTTATAAGCATTGCTCCACAAATTGGCAATGTACCGAGTTCGGAGACAATGCTGGTACAGCTCTGACTGGCATGGGGGTAAATTGCATGCGTCGTAGTTGCGTACGTCCAACGAGAAGGGCTTCGATGTGTCGCCCACTTTGTACGTTTTATTAAAAATCTCCAATCGAGCTTCGTTGACATCAGCGAGTTTCTTGAGTCCGTACATTTGGCATATAAAAGATTGAAGCGTCGGGAAAATTGTTTTCATATCGCAACGATCGGACCCAACATCGGCGAGCGCTTTTTGAAAGATCTCTGACTTCCTCAAAATATCAAAAGGTCTCTTTTTGCCTCGTTTATACAATGCTGGATTAAAATCGCATCCTGTTAAAGCGTGGAAAGCAGGCAGTGCGCGTGAAAGCATTGAGCCCAACTGAACTGACAGTGCCGAAACATCTATATAGCGACGTGCATTCCCGACTCCGAGATCCATCCACACTCTAACCGATTCGTTCAAATGCTCCACATTGGCCAACATAATGACCAGAATATCTGTGTCTGATGTTCGAATGATTGTTGTGGAACCTGGTGGCAATTGACAGGCAAGGAAAACTGTCTTCGTGTCGGCTTCTTCGTGACTTGAGCATGAGAGTTTATCATCGATTGTTCTCTGCACTATTCCATCGACGACTTTGAAGACGTAGCACAAGTCGTGGTTCAAATAGATTGTTTTGTTGCGAATAATAGGGGCCATCTCTTGACTATTCCAGTGATCAATGAAAAACTTGACTAGAGCTTCTTTGAACTTGATATTTTTCAAGTCCTTCGCAAAGTCTGCTAATCGGATTTGCTGAGGACCGCTGATGTGGTAGTCCTTATCGTCATTCACACTGTTGCGGAGAGTATGCTCGTAGTCTTTAATGGAAGGGGTAAAATACCGATCAAAAACTATGGCAATTTTATCTCCTTGATTTTTTTCTAAAACTGCCAAGAGTTTTTTTGATACATCTCCAAACGTTCGAGGCATGTCTACCATGGTATTTAACAAGAAGAAGCCATCGATGATTACCATGTCCACGTTAGAGGGCGGTTGTTCCATGTCTTCATTTTGCTGTTCCAATACTTTCACCAGCACCGATTTAACAGTTTTGTTTACAGAACCATCTATGTGACACAAAGACAGTGGAATTGGCGTTATTGGAAAACGGAGCATCTTTTCAAGATCAATTTGCGCGTCCAAAGATAAAGACAACAATCGGCCAAATAAGTCTCGCTGGAGACGAACTTCAAGTACTTTTCGGCCGATCTGAATTTTTTTCTTCTTCTTCATGCTCGCGAAAGTCAGTACTGCATTTTTTTGTATTCTTGCGTGAAATCTCTCAGAGTTGTCATTGCATTCAGCAATAAATTTGTCTCGTAACTCCGTTCCCTTCGATACTGCGTTCAACAAGCTGTTCGCTATTTCAGGAGTTGCAGCTTGTCCACTCGAGATGTTAAACAATTTATCAGCATCGATTGAGAAAGAAAATGGATTTATTGTCTGACGAATACCTTCTGTAAAATCTTGAAGTTGCTTCTTATCTTTCTCCATACGCTGTGGATTTTGCTCAGCAGAGATATCTTGATTCTTGTTCAGTCCTGCTTGAGTTAGTACGTGTGATATTATTCGCGTTCGTGCTCCGTGATTTTTCGCCCAGCGCTGTCTAGCACCAATTGAATTTGTCAGATTTGTTATTCCGGTAAGTCGGCGTGCTGCGTCTCCATTGATGGTTTGTTCCAGCGTTAGGTCAACCGGAATTCGAGAGAAAGCTTTTGGAGTCCTTCGAATCCCAAAAGATCCCCGAGCCAATTCAGATCGGAGGCCGGGATGTGTTTGATCGACGTGCAGCAGTTGATTTATGTAGTATGTCAGCCATCGACTATAGTTTTGTTGATTATAATGAAAGAATAAAATTACGATTCTTCCAAGAGCGTAAATGAACAAATTCAAATCTCCCGTTCTAACACTGCGAACGAAGAAGTGATAGAGATTGACAAAATCGGTGTACATCGCGTAAAATTGGCACGTTTTTCCGTGTTTACCTTGAAGAGATTCTGCTGTATATTCTTCGTACCATTGGATCAACTGCTGAGTTTCGGCGTGGTCGAGTTGCGGAGAGACATCTTTGTGTTGCATGAACTCGGCGAGATAATCTGTCACCGATTTTGAAATCGTGGAATGTTTGCGATCAAGGAATGACTCGAAATGTAATTGCTGCAACGCCAAAGCCATAATTGGATGTAATCGTTTACACCTATTATAATTTTTCCCGGAAATGAACCCACCGACAGATCCATTCGCAATCAGATTAGTCTCGACCATTATATTAGTCAATCCACTCTCTTCAATGAAGGTCCCAAGCGCTTTGAAGAAAGCCATCTCAATATGGAAAGCCCCCAAATGAATAAAAATGTTGTCGAATTGGGGGGATTCTTGAGCTTGAATACAATAACTCGTTCGAGCGATGGCCAAATCATACGTGATTTGAATGTACGAGGCTTCGCATTCGTCGGCAATTTCTTGACTGATTTCCAGAGTTTTCAATACTGTCGAATGATTGGTTGGAGATAAATTGATCGGTGTGAGATACGAGACTTTCTGGACTGGTGAAATGTCAATCGTAATCATGCTTTGATAGCCGATCCACATGGGAACATCGTCAACGTTGAGCTTGTGTAACAGCATCCACGCAGTATCCAGTTGGATACATTTCGTCAAATTATCAGGTGGGAAATCAAGTTGTGAAACATCAAGCTCATTCCATCCTGAAATCTTCATTTTTTTTGTAAACGGTCGTAACTCAAATATGACCTCTTCGAACGTTCTGCGTCTTTTCCTCCTGCGTACAGAACTCAGCGATGTTTCAGCCGTACTTGTGTGAGCAGTTTCATTGGTGGTGGAATCGCCTTCACGAAGAACAGCTGGTGATATGATTGCCTCTTCATTAGGAATGATATCTTGAAAAATGATCCCCACCGTGTCGTGCAGTGTGTCTTTACCATCGAGCGTGTCGACAAAGCGATCAAAATTATCAAACGCGACTCCAGTATTTAAATGAGGGAGGCGTGCAATATCCTCCGGACATGTGTATGTCGAATTTATCGTTGAATATGTCAATTCAGTCTCCAGTTCTTCGAGTGTCGTATAAGAGCAGCAATGCCCAAACTTGGATAGTAACTCGACAATTTTTTTGCTGTTGCACATGCTCTTCACTGCCAACCCCAAAGAAACGTGTTTCGATGTTAAAATTCTCCGACGGTACGTAGCGTACATCAGATCTTGTCCGAGAGAAAAAATCGTGAGTTCGTTGTGACTTTTTTGAGTTTCATGCTTTTTCTTCGATATACGTGACGCATCGCCTAAAATTAATGCCTCCAGGAAGCAAGTCAAAAGCTCTGGTACGGAATTGCATTCTCCTTTCAGTAAATCCTCTGCAGAAAAGTCGTCGGGTAATTTTGTCGTGGTGCAGTTCAAAATTTCCTCTCTTATGTCTTTTGCAATGGACCGAATATTTTCTTTCATCGACATACTTTTGAATAAATCGTGGTAGGTTACAATGTCGACGTCGAACGGAGCAAGAAATTTTTTCTTTTCGGCATAAATAATCTTAATCCTGCGATGGAAAGTTTCCATCAATTTGTTTTCCAAGTGACGATCGGAGAGTGCTGTGGTCTTGATAGAATCTGATATCGATTTCGTTGCTTCTGTTAGTAACTCGTCATACTCTTTCTTCACAGTGTTAAAAAACAAGCATTCTTTTCCTTTTATTATGCGCTGCTCCAACGTTTCGCACAAAATCGTGTAGGCAGTGTTTGATGCCTTCCTTTTCATGAAAAATGCTCGGTTATCGTTCCTTGAAATGTCGCGCAAGTACTGATCTTTACAGCACTTGTGATAATGAATATCGGATTCATTAGGAAAGGAACTGATTTTTTCCAACATTTTTAGATCACAGAATTCCGTGGCCACGCTTTTTATTTGATCGACAGTGCCAGATTTCGTTACGGCCAGCGGAACCTCGCGTCCATGAAAACGTTTCCGTGGTCTTTCGCATATAAAACATTGTGCCAGTCGCTGATCCTCATTGTTCGGTTCGTTTTGTTGAACTTCGTCACGACAACCTTCCTCCCATGGGCTGGCCACCTCAAGCCTGAAAATAATATTTTCCCATACAACAATCAATTTATTTGGCCAATTTTTTACATCAGTGACAAGAAAAAAAAATTCAGAACGATTGCAGACAATTTCTTCAATAAATTAATAAATTTATTCATTACTTTTTTATTATTATTGTTAATTAATGAATAATTAAATAATAATATGTTGTCAGTGAAAAAAAAAAATTAATTTCCAAAAAAAAAAAAAAATCAATAAATCAGTAATAGTTTTCCAAAATAGTTATTTTATATTTTAGCTATCTCTGGTAAATGATTCCATTAACAACAAAAGTTCTTACTTGTCAACAGATGAGTCAGCTGCGTCGGTTGAAGTTGTAGGAATATCAGCTGCGCAATCCACCGAGGCAGGAATTTCAGGAGCAATGTTTGACTCGACAGCGCAAAGCTGTTCAATGTTTTCAGAAAAATCTGCCGGAATTTTGATCGCTGTAAACCACTTGTAGCATTGCGCATGGTATGCTGCATCTCCCGATGCATCATCGGGAAGTTTGAGATTTTCATACGTCGTACGTGCTTTTCTGACGCTCGGTTTGTTTTGGCGATATTCAAACACTGTCTTACATTTTTTCAAAGTTTCTGTAGTAAACGTCGCAAATTTAGCAGTCAATAGTTCCGAACAAAACACACACTTCCTTTGATTATCACTCATCACGAAAATCTTTTGTGAGCTCGAAATACGCAAGTGTACAGTACACGTGTGCCGGATGCCAGCTGACTGAGGAATGGCCGAAGAACAAGATAGATACAGCGAGTGCGGGGCGGGGCTACAGAGGAGATAGTTTCCAGCACATTCGAGAAATATACCGTCGGGTCTTTTCTCTCTCTTCAAACGGCGTCACACTGTGGGCACAAAGGTTGCGGTAGGGGACCATAATTTAAATAATAAATTTAAATAATAAAAGTCACATAATTTAATCATCATTATTTCATATCAATTTTTTTTAACGCCGTCAGTTGTCGAGATATACTCAAAAAACCGGGAGTTTGAGTTTTCATGATACTTTAAGTCAAAAAGTTTCATCTTTTGACAAAAATGTAAGGAGACCTTTTTTGTGTAAAATAAAATTACCTTTTTTTTTTATTTAAACTTTTTTTTTGTAAAATGTATCGTTCGCGACTTATATGCCGCAACGCGTTTTTCGGAAGACGAAATGGCTCCTCCACACTTCCGGTCATGCGCAAACCGGCAGATTTTGTTTTTTTAGTAAGTTTTAGATTATATTCTTTAAAATAAAAAAAAAAAAAATCGCGCTCGAGAATGCCGGGTTAACGTTTTTTTTTTACAAGTTCGCGACTCTATAACTTGGCGGCGTCAAGGACTTATCGTCAGATTAGTTAAATTTAGTCTTAAAACACTAAAATCAACCCCCCATATCTTAATCTGACGCGCTCGAGTATTTCAGACTATCGATTTTTTTTTACTAATCTGATCGTCTATCCTAGGCGCGCGTCACTACATATAGAGCTAAAAACCTTACAAGGCTGTTCTATTGGGTCTAAGGTATCTCTCATTTCTTAAACTGCCACGCTCGAGTATTGCAAAAAATTCACCTCTTCGCCTCCCTAACTATCACGAACGTTAAGGACTACCGATCTCAGGCAAAAATTGGAGTTGTCGCTCCGCTCCTCTCCAAACAATTGTCTTCGATCGGTAAAATGTCCTTACCGTTCTTGATACTTAATATACTATAATGTACAGAATTTTAATTTCTACAGTTTTATTATCATATTTGTTATTATTAACGGTAGATATGACACATTCGATTTGTGCTATTGTGCATATTGCCTAAAATATCACTTAATTGGTCAGGTATATTATTTTTCGTCCTTTAAGGATTAAGTTTTAAATACTATCAAAATAACCAATACCTATTTTATAAAATAACAACAGCCGCCTGCCTGTGCGTTCGCGGTCTTATACAAAAATAATTCTTATTATCGTATTTCATGTGTAACTTTGGTGTTTCTATACCGATTTCTATGATTATTTTTATGAAATAGGTTAACTTTTTTAATTAGGGATGACTAAGAGTGTTATAAACGTAAGAGAAGACAAATATAATCAGAAAGCTTCGAACTGCTAAGCTATCGGTAGTTACACGTGTTATTGTGAGTTGTGAGTCAACCATAAAAGATAGAATTTTTTTATGTAATTTTAAGGAGAACATACATGAATTCTGTATAGCTTTAACCCTTAAGGTTGCACACGCAACGGAAGCTTAAAAAAATGGAGTAACTTCTCTCGTTTTCCCAACATTTCCCTTCACTGCTCTGCTCCAATTAATTGTAGGGTAATGAAAAGTATAAATAACCTGCTCAGGAGTATGAAAAATAATTGTACCAAGTTTTGTTAAAATCCTTCGAGTAGTTTTTGTTATTATAACGGTTATACAGACAGACAGACATTTTTGGCATCAGTATCGACCCCTTACCTGATGGTTATTTTGGAAATATATTTCATGTACAGAATTGACCTCTCAACAGATTTATTATAAGTATAAATAAAGAAACCAGAAATATTAATGGAAAAAATCAACAAGTTTTTCTTAATTTTAAACTTAAAAAATATAACATATTCAGTTTTGTGGAATTATTATCAGAAAAATTTACAGTATTTGGCAATAGATATTCACTTGTCTGGGAATCTTTTTGGTCTGGATATCTAGTAAAGGCACTGGGTTTTCAATAGAGGTATCAGTTTGAGGAAGAAACTGCGTAGGAGGAGTTGCTTAATGTTCGACGTTACTTGGAAGAGGATGAGGAGGAATAACCCCACTGATATTAATAAATGCGTTGTCATTGGGATCTTCATTTATTTGAGCGAAAATGACCAAATTTTCGTGGGCATCGGTATTGTCTCTGTCAATGAGATCTTTATTTCCATGAAAATGAATTAACAGATTTTCACTAGCATAAGTAGCATCGTTATCATTGGGGTCATTATTTTCTTGATTTTAAGAAGGTATTGTTGGATCAAAAGTAGGTATGCTCGGAGCGTACGCTTCTTCTCGTATTCTTTCTGGATTTAATGGAAAAACTCCGGTCGCTTCTTTCAGCAGTCCAGGACTGCTTTTTGATGACAAGGAGGAAGATCGAATTCTGGTTTTTGCTAGTGATGTGGGCCGTGAGTGTTTAGAATGGACTGCTGTTTTTTTCGAGGATGACACTTTTAAAAGTTGTGCAAAACAGTTTCACCAGCTTTACACTATCCATTGTGATTTGGGAAGTACGTCAGAATTTACAACTATTATTCCCGTTTTATACGTCTTACTTTCCAATCAAAGTGAGAAAACAGATCGATTGTTTGCTTTGCTTAAAAAACTTTTTCGTCAGTTTAACCCAAAAATTTTAAAGTTGATTTTGAGTTAGCTGTCATTAAAGCAGTGAAAACTCAGTTTCCGAAAACAGTGGTAAAGGGATGCAATTTTTATTTTAATTAAAGCATCTGACGCAAAGTGCAGAAACTAGGTTTGGTTGAACAATATAAAAAGGACTCAAATGTGAGGCAACATATAAGAATGTGAGCGGCTTTGGCTCATTTGCTACTCTATGGTTCGACAATAAGGCAGTAGCGGACTTGTGGAACTGCCATAGAGAAAAGCACAGGAGCACAAACGTGCTGGAATCGGGGCATAGCAAATTAAACAGAAGCATTGGTAAAAGAAGCCCCAACATTTGTCAACCTTCAAGAGAATGCTATACATTAAGCATTTTTAAAAAATCTGGTGTGGGCACCACACGACCTTCCGAACAGTAGCATGTATAATAACAAGTAGTGAAAGAGCGAATCCACAATTTTTATTTCACATATTTCCAGTTTTTGATAAAAGTGTCAATATCTCGAAAACTAATGAAAATATCAAAAAAATGTATTTTTTCAAAAATGTCGGAAAGTACATGTTCTTTCCATAAAGTATAAATATTTTGCCAATAACTATATGAAAACCCAATATTTTCAAAAAATTCAATTTTTTGATAAGAGTAAACGTCCACTTTCGGTCGGCCGATTTTACTCAAATTCTATCAGATTCCTCCGATGGTGATTATAAGTAAGGTTTTATAGTTTCATTCCGATCCGATTAGCCGTTTAGCCGCAAATGTGTTCACAGACACACAGACAGACAGACAGACATTTTTTATTTTTGGGTTTTTTAGGCTCAAGTAACCCTAAAATGCATATTTCCGCTAAAAACCCGAGATCGAAATTTTTCGCGATCACAATACCTTCCTCTAACAGCGTTGCTGTTCGGAAGGTAAAAACAGATGCAATTTAACTGTATAGCAATATACATGATTCGGTAAAGAAAACTATAATTTACTTAGAGAATGGTCTTATTTTGCTGTCAAAAGCGTTGACTATTTTATCCTATGTTGTTAAATTAGACTAAGTAGTTTGTAAATATGTATATTTGACGTGTATTTTTAAAATAAATAGCTAATAATAGCTAATATTTTCATTATTTGTTTTTCATTCCAAACTCGCCAAACAGACAGATGCTCGCCAGAATGGACATTTTACCAAGAAGAAGTTCAGTAAAAATAAAAAGAAATTAATCTATTTACCTAGATTACCCTTAACGTCCTGGAGGTCCACAACTGAGAATCAGAACAGGTAGAATTGTAATAATATTACACATTGGTCATCAAATGATAAAAATTTGACCCACGTCCACAAGTGGTAGGTCGTCAACTGGGAGTGAGCCGTACACTTGCGTCTACGGACCAAGTAACCCAAAAGCTCCAGACGGCGCGCGCAACCGACATGACATGTGATGAACTGCTGAAAATGGTCCATACATAATCACAAAAAAGAAGACTAACATAACTAAAATAAGTTTTAGTTATTATATAGAAACCAGAGATTGTCTGTGATAGAAACACTTGAGAAAATCAAATCAGAGACAGCACAAAAAAGACATTTTTTTGCAATAAAATTTAAAAATTTAGGATAAGTATATAATTTATGAATATCCTCAACTTTTATCTAAGTGTGTATAGTAAGAGGATAGCAAAATTTTTGATGATTACAGAGGTTTCAGTTGTTTAAAAGCTGCTTGCAACATTTATAAGCTAATACCAAAGGTATTCTAGAATTTTTACATTAAAATGCTCATCTAATTAGACATAAAAAAGTAGTCTAAAAGTATGCTTAATTATTATTGTGATTAAATTTCTGGAATAAACTCGATTTTAAAAATTATTTTGGAGATCTGTATATAGAATTAAACTATAAACAATAATAGTTTCAAAATAAAAATAGTAAATAATTTTTAACTTGAAGCATTATTGAACTATTTTCAATAATAAGAGTGATAAATCAGTAAAATTTACTATTGGGGGCTCACTTATGTACATAACAAAAACTTTATGGTTTTAATGAAAAAACAAGTATGTTTTATTTTTATTTATTAATGATATAGCAATATCTTGAGATTCGGATACAGTTGGTTTTTTTATTAAATTAGTTGTTAGTTTTCTTTTCTTTTTTTGTTGAAAACAACCTTCTTTGTGGTTCCTGTGCACGTATCCACAATTTATAACTGACTTTAGTTTATATTAAAAACACATTTATAATATCACAATAATGTCACCAAGGAGGATTTAAATTTTAAATGGTCCTTGCCTTGAAGTTACAATATCATAACATAACCTAAGACCTTCCACCTGTGCGCGCGCCGTCTGGACCTTTTGGGTTACTTGGTCCGTAGACGCAAGTGAGCCAACCCCACTATACCTGGATTTGCATTCACATGGCATTGACGTCATTTGACGTATATGCAAGTAGACCAATAGGTACATTGTACATTTACAAAAAATATGTTTTAAAATGATACTAGAGCTGCATGCTTCAGTGTCGCAATACGATTAGCCCATTTTTCCTTCTGTTCCGTCTTATTGTTCTGCATTTTGTTCATACTGGTACTACTTCTGAACCTAGTGGTTGTACTGCTGCTTCTGTAAGTGGTATCGACGTAACGTTAAATTTAATTTTATATGTTGATTTTGTAAAGTATGCCTATCTATATTCGTTTATATACATGCTTTTTTTACTTTTTACATCACTGTAACCGTATACTTTAAGATGGAAACGTTCTCCTGCTTTAGCAATGTTCTTTGGATCAATGTTTAAATACTAAATTCCTAAATAATCTCGTTAAAATTTGTTTTTTTATGTACATTGATGAATTTCATTTTTTTTATAAAGGTGTGCATATGTTGCCACTGAAGGTTATTAGTGGAATATATTTGTTGAGAAAATTTTCTTGTTCCTAGTTTAAGAAAATATATGTTTGATTGCTTATATAGAACTGGCAAAAGAAACACGTATTGCGATATTGATGATTGGCGTATTCGTATCTTCCGTGGTTTGTGACACCATAAAATTCTCAACATCAAATTTGGTCTTTATAATTCTAATGAGGTTGTTCTTGTTAGGAATTTATCTTTTGAAACTTTTGGTAATACGGTTTACTACAAGTCCTGGATTTTACTCTGATACGATTTATTTATTTATTTAAGGCATTATTTTTTAAAAGAAAGACAATAAAATAGCAAACAAATGTAACAAATAACATTAAAATAATCTATACATAAACGTCACTGTAACGCATATCTTATTCTAGATTTTAATACGGACAATGAATCATTAAATATATCACTATGCATCTGTGGCTGATATGTTTTATAAAGTCTCTGGCAACGAGTAAGGGGAGAATGATATATTAACGTCAGTGTGACATCCCATCAGTAAAGCTATCTCTCATGCCAAATCACTAGGGCACATTTTTAATTCCACCAGACGTGACAATAAAACCCAAGTTTTTATTGCATCCATAATAATACCCAAATTCCTAATTAAATAACATTTTATGGGACAGAAGTCGCCAATAGAATAGGAAGAATTAACAACATTATATATTTTTAAAAATGTAATAAAATTGCACTTTGAAACGTTCAAGTCAAGCAAATTCACTTTAGACAACCTAGCCAGCTCATTGGACATCACTCTTCTTATGAATTTGTCTAAATATCTTCAAATCATCAGCACAAATTGGAACATCAGATTGTTTTAAAAAGTAAGTAACGCTGACAAAGAGGTTAAATAAAATTGGTTCAACATGTGATCTCTGAGGAACTTCAGAGATCACTTCAATCACACCGAAGAGAGACCCACCAATTTGAACAAACTGACGCCCGTTCTTCAAAAGCCAAGATAGCCAATGAAGAAAACCACCCTACTATTACTGGATCAGTAGTTTATTGCAAACCCTGTCAAAGACATTTGAGTATTCGGTATATATAATATGCTATTCATTTGTACACGTCACTTAAAGGTCTGTAGTATGTTTTTTTGATTAACCAATAGATTTGAAAGAGTTGAAAGAGTGAATCCTTGCTGTTCTGGATTAATATTTCGATCGAACATACGTGATTTAGTTATTGCAAATGGATCCAAATGGTACAAATATGAATATAATTATTTGGAGATGTGGAATATTAGGATCCTTATGGACTGGTTTAAGGATCCTTTATTTTTATTGACATAATCTTGAATGAACATTGTTTTTTTATATCTAGCTCAATACGATAATACGATTCAAGTTTTCCTATTTTCTGCACAACTACTCCGTACTTCCAAAATTTTGAATCTAAATAGTTTCTTGATTGCTCTCTTTTATTCACCTTAAAACATTTTTCAAATTTGATTTGTTCAAAATTGGTATTAGGGTATTAGTTTTGGCAATATTCCCTATAAGGTCTAATTTTATCCGAATATTGCTATTTAGATATATTTCTGCTGGTGTTGATTCATTAGCAAAAGGAGTAGCGCTGTATTTAAACAAAAAAGTAAGAAATGTTTGATGTAGAGTTCCAGGCTCATTTAACATACATTTTAACTTGTTTTTCAAAGTTTGACTATAAGGTTCCACTTGACCATTTTTTGATGGATGGCCATTGGATATACACCGGGGCTATGTTATGTCTCCTTAAATCCTTTAATTTATCAGATTTAAAAATTGAAGCGTTATCATTTCAGGTAAACCAAAACGACTGAACATATCTCTTAAATAGTTGATCTTACTAGAGGTTGTTGGTAATTTAGAGAACAAAATAATTTCTGGTCATTTTGATCTGGAATCAATAGCAAGTAAAATATATTGATTTAAAAACGGACCGGTATAATCTGTGTAAACACGTTCTCAATTATGGGTTGAAGGCTCGTAATGCTGAATAGGTGCTTTTTCTTATTAATATTGCAGCACAACATTTCACTACATTTTTATTGTCAGAATCTATACATCTTCAGTAGCAGTGGTTTCAATCAAAAGTTGTCATTTTTACAATTTTTAAAAACTCCCGGAAAATTTTTCAGGTGACCCCCTCTTTTTAACCAAATGACTGGTAAATAAGGTTTTAAATGACTAGATTATAACTTGACATATTTTGGTGGTATGTTTACCATTTTTTATAATTTTTAAATTCATTTTAATATAATGATCGTCGTATTGGACCTAACGATAACCTTAACACGTGCAATAAAGTCTGCTCACTGCCGGCATAAATAATTGATATTAATCTTTGTCTTTTTAATTTAAATAGATATCTTAATAATCATTGAAATCATGATTCCAAAAAATATCGGCAGTATGAATGATTGTAAGTTTCATTCATTCTTTTTTACTCCTATACCTTTTAATTAACCGTAAGCAAGACATTTCTAAAGCAGCAACTGTATAACTTTTCATTAAAAGTCTAGGTACTGGTTTATTTTTGTTTTGCATCAATAAAAGCCGTTGATTAAACTACTTTCTGAATCATCTATCCCATCTATATATGTAAAATGTCTCTCAAATTTCTAAAATTATTTGAGATTGTAAACATAATTTAACATTATACGTTATCGTAATAATTCTATGTAAAATACATGCATCTGAGTCGTCTAAGTTGAATGCAGGATTTTTTCCGATTTTGTAATACATCCTAGAAAACAAAATTATAGCATACTTAATATGTAACCTTTTTTTATGGATGTTAATTTTGCTAGATAAAGGTTTACTTAAGTGAAACAGCACTCAGATGTTTGGTGGAGAGTTAGTTGTGGGTTTGTTTGAGCTAAATAAACTCCATTTATTTTTTATTCTGTGGATGGGAAAGAAAAGAAACCCAAAAAAAGATAAATATATATATATATATATATATATATATATATATATATATATATATTGAGATGATATTAGTTACTATGTTATATTAAATAAGAATGTAAAAGGAAAATCTAATGGAAAGTAGAGAAAGGAGATTTTCTTATTTCGAGTCAGAGCGCAAATTTAGTAACATTGGGATTGATTATCATCATCTTCTTCATAATTCCTAAAAAAGAAAAAAGAAAATAGAATAATAAGAAAAAAAAATACAAATACATTTCAAAGATTTATATTTAAAGATTCAAAAATGATTAATCTACATTATATAAAGTTTTGATAATTATGAAATTGATAAGTGGGTAAAGTAGATAATTAAAAGTTTATAAAATTGCCAATACGTTAGTAATCAAACATTAATTTTAAATGAATTAGGGGTGTAAGTAAATGAGAAAATTAAATTATAAAAAAAAGACATCACAAATAGTTAAAATACATGTTAAAACTTCTACTTACTTTTAAATTATACGTATTTACCAACCATATTCTAATTTATAAATAGTTCAAATGCCAAATGAAATATTCTGAAAAAGAGAAAATTATTAGTTTGTAGTGCTAGTAAATTTCATAAGAATATAAAAAAAAGAATGATCATTGTTTTAAATTCTAATATTGAATCAAGAATTAGATTTTGTTAAAAATTTTATTTGAATAAGAAACTAGTAGGCGATTAGATGGAAAAGATGTATAGATTTAAGTTTGTTGAATTTGTCATTTGTTTTTTTGTTGATTCTGATGGAATCTCTCTTGTTTTCGACCTTCTGAAGAGGAAGGATGTAAAAAGTTTCGATGAAGATTTTTTGTAAAAATTATGATGTTAAAAGAAAGTTAAAAGGAGATTAGTAAGATTTATATTATAAATAATTAGTTAAGAAGTTTGTAGAAGATAGAATCTCTCTTGTTTTCTGGTTGTTGAAAGAGAAGTTGTATTAAAAATTTGCTCCGTAGAAATTTTGAGTTTTTTTTGAAAGTATTGATAATAGAAAGTATTAAAACAGTTTAAAGTATAAAGAATATCCCAAGGTAACCAGAGAGAGCAATTGGTAAGAGAAATTTATATGATTTTATGAAGAAATAGATATTTCAATTTATGGGGCTGAGCACTTTATGGTATAACTGTATTTTAATTGAGTTGAAGAAGATTAAATTAATATTGAACAAGAAAGAAAGTCATAATTACACTTACCAGAGAAAATAGTAGCCATCCATCGCTTGGTTTTGAAGAGGAAGTGATTATTTGATCTTCATAAAGTTTCCTGAAATCTTTGCTGTATTGGAGGAAGAAAGTAGATTGTCCTAAGAACTGAATCCTGATTCCAAAAGAGGAGTGAAGCTTCACACAAATGGTAACAACTTTGCACTCGTTATAATAAAGAGTTTTATATGTGTTTGATTTTTGAAATTTTGATGAACATTTTTATTTCACTGTTTTATGTATTTAACGAAATTATTATTATTATTATTCACTTTTTGTTAAGTTTAATCTAAATTGCTCAGTAACTCAAGTCAGAATACTTCATTTTATATATTTGATGCATGTTTTGGTTTATCAACGGTATCTTTGAAGTTTGACACATTTTGAATTAGAAAGGTTAGAAATTTATATGCAATTCATGCCTGGAAAATATTGTTGGTCTAGGATAGTGCGGTTATACAGTCATTTTATTGCAAATTTGTGTATTAATTGATTTTGAATCTAGTTTGGTTGAATATTTGAACTCTGACCTTGACATAAGGGAATAGCCGGTAGCATATTTAATTAATCATATTGGAAAATAATTACACTGAGTTAATTCTTACCTATTCACTATTTATATTTAAAATTTAAAATTAATTAAAGGTAAGGAATATTTTATAACATAGTGATTGATATTATCAAAACATATTATTATTATTCATACATGTTATAAATTTTGGCGCCCAACGTGGGGCTCTAAACAATCAAAATTAGAGCCGATTCAAATAATTAAAATTTGAGAATTTTGTTAAATTTTTTTTTATTATTTCGCTCTAAACAATCGAAATTAGAGCCTATTCTAAGAATTAAAACTTGAGAGTTTTGTTAAGGTTGTTGTTTCATTATTTGGCTCTAAACAATCAAATTAGAGCCAATTCAAATAATTAAAATTTGAGAATTTGCTTATTAAAAAAGTGGGAACACAAGTCAAGAACAATTTGTTTGGTAATAATTTTATTATTTGTTTGTTTGGTTCTGATTATTCATAATCAAAAGTAAATAAAAAAGGGTATGTATTTGGGTGAATATTTATTTGCATAAAGTTAGTATTAAAATATATGACTATCAATATTTATCTCTGGTAAATAGTAATTTCAATTGTAATTATGGAGAAGAGAGCGACATCAAGTAGTGGTATAACTCAAGAGGAGTTCAGGATGATACAGAACCTTTTAATGAGTTTTAAAGAAGATATTAATAAAAAATTAGATGAAATAAAAGAAGATAATAAGATTTTTAAAAGAGAAATTAGTAGTATTAAAGAAGATATGAAAGAAGATATAAAAGAAGAAGTGAATAACAAACTAGAAGAAAATAATGAAGGATTAGATGAAGTAAAAGAAGATATGAATAATAAACCAGAGGAGAACAATAAGAAATTGAATGAGACTAACGAAATATTGGAGAAAATAGAAGATGATAGTAAGAAATTTGAAGAGAAATTGGAGGATAAGAATGAAAAATTGGATGAAAGGAAGGAAGATATTATAAAAGAGTTGGATAAGAAGTTTGAAGAAATGAATAAAAGTATTATGATGACTATGGATAAAAATATTATGAATATGAATGAAACAATTGAAGAGAAAGTTGAAGAGAAGAATAAAAAATTGGATGGAATGACAGAAGACATGAAAGAATATATGAATAACAAACTAGAGGAAAATAATAAAAAATTGGATGAGAATAATAAAATATTGGATGAAATGACGGAAGATATGAAGGAAAATATGAATAAAAAATTTGAAGAGATTAATAATAAATTGAATCAGACTAATAAAAGATTGAAGGAAATAAAAGAAGATACTAAGATATTTAGAAGAGAAATTAATAACATAAAACAAGACAATTTGAAGAGTACAGAGGAAGACACAAATCAAATAGATGAAGGAAGGGAGAAGACTATTAAGAAATTTGTAGATGAATATAAAGCAGAACAAGCAGAAAAGAGTGAAAATAAAATAATTCAGAAAGTTAAAGACAGTGGTATATTGCTAAGTCATACGAAAAAACAGAATAAACCAGAACAAGTAGAAGAAATTCAAGCAATAATGCACCATCAAATTGTTAACAACAGAGAAAATCAAAATTTGTCTGTGGATGATAAGCAATTTTGTAAATATTTCTTGGGAAAGATAAAGCAAGTAGCATTCTTGAAAAAATTGTACATTTGGAAATATAAAGAAAGGGGGAAGAAAACTAAATTTATAATAGCTTTTAGGTATATAGGAAAATACCAAGAAAGGGGGAAGAAATTTAAATCTATAATAGGTATTAGGTATATTTGGAAATATCAGGAAAGAGGCAAGATATTTAGGTGTATCGGAAAATTAAATGTATAGGAAATATATTAAATAAGGGGGAACAAGTTTAAAAGTAAAAAAATTAAGTTATATTTGAATGAATGTTAGAAAGGGGGAAGGAATTTGAGATTAACAGAATTTTACAAATTAAAAAAATTCATAAAGATGTTAGGTAGATGATATTAATAGCAAAGTTTTGTAAATAATAGTATTAAGATGTAAATATCAAATTAAGATTCAATGGTTTTATTAAAAAAAGGTTTATACAATCTGTGCAAATAATATTAATTGAGGCTAAAGTTTTTGTAAAATGAGTGTTTATTTATAAAAAAAAAATAGATTCAAATTATAATTTTTAATCCAACATCAATGAAATGTTTGATATAAAAATTTTAATTGGGGGATTTGAGATGATATTAGTTACTATGTTATATTAAATAAGAATGTAAAAGGAAAATCTAATGGAAAGTAGAGAAAGGAGATTTTCTTATTTCGAGTCAGAGCGCAAATTTAGTAACATTGGGATTGATTATCATCATCTTCTTCATAATTCCTAAAAAAGAAAAAAGAAAATAGAATAATAAGAAAAAAAAATACAAATACATTTCAAAGATTTATATTTAAAGATTCAAAAATGATTAATCTACATTATATAAAGTTTTGATAATTATGAAATTGATAAGTGGGTAAAGTAGATAATTAAAAGTTTATAAAATTGCCAATACGTTAGTAATCAAACATTAATTTTAAATGAATTAGGGGTGTAAGTAAATGAGAAAATTAAATTATAAAAAAAAGACATCACAAATAGTTAAAATACATGTTAAAACTTCTACTTACTTTTAAATTATACGTATTTACCAACCATATTCTAATTTATAAATAGTTCAAATGCCAAATGAAATATTCTGAAAAAGAGAAAATTATTAGTTTGTAGTGCTAGTAAATTTCATAAGAATATAAAAAAAAGAATGATCATTGTTTTAAATTCTAATATTGAATCAAGAATTAGATTTTGTTAAAAATTTTATTTGAATAAGAAACTAGTAGGCGATTAGATGGAAAAGATGTATAGATTTAAGTTTGTTGAATTTGTCATTTGTTTTTTTGTTGATTCTGATGGAATCTCTCTTGTTTTCGACCTTCTGAAGAGGAAGGATGTAAAAAGTTTCGATGAAGATTTTTTGTAAAAATTATGATGTTAAAAGAAAGTTAAAAGGAGATTAGTAAGATTTATATTATAAATAATTAGTTAAGAAGTTTGTAGAAGATAGAATCTCTCTTGTTTTCTGGTTGTTGAAAGAGAAGTTGTATTAAAAATTTGCTCCGTAGAAATTTTGAGTTTTTTTTGAAAGTATTGATAATAGAAAGTATTAAAACAGTTTAAAGTATAAAGAATATCCCAAGGTAACCAGAGAGAGCAATTGGTAAGAGAAATTTATATGATTTTATGAAGAAATAGATATTTCAATTTATGGGGCTGAGCACTTTATGGTATAACTGTATTTTAATTGAGTTGAAGAAGATTAAATTAATATTGAACAAGAAAGAAAGTCATAATTACACTTACCAGAGAAAATAGTAGCCATCCATCGCTTGGTTTTGAAGAGGAAGTGATTATTTGATCTTCATAAAGTTTCCTGAAATCTTTGCTGTATTGGAGGAAGAAAGTAGATTGTCCTAAGAACTGAATCCTGATTCCAGAAGAGGAGTGAAGCTTCACACAAATGGTAACAACTTTGCACTCGTTATAATAAAGAGTTTTATATGTGTTTGATTTTTGAAATTTTGATGAACATTTTTATTTCACTGTTTTATGTATTTAACGAAATTATTATTATTATTATTCACTTTTTGTTAAGTTTAATCTAAATTGCTCAGTAACTCAAGTCAGAATACTTCATTTTATATATTTGATGCATGTTTTGGTTTATCAACGGTATCTTTGAAGTTTGACACATTTTGAATTAGAAAGGTTAGAAATTTATATGCAATTCATGCCTGGAAAATATTGTTGGTCTAGGATAGTGCGGTTATACAGTCATTTTATTGCAAATTTGTGTATTAATTGATTTTGAATCTAGTTTGGTTGAATATTTGAACTCTGACCTTGACATAAGGGAATAGCCGGTAGCATATTTAATTAATCATATTGGAAAATAATTACACTGAGTTAATTCTTACCTATTCACTATTTATATTTAAAATTTAAAATTAATTAAAGGTAAGGAATATTTTATAACATAGTGATTGATATTATCAAAACATATTATTATTATTCATACATGTTATAATATATATATATATATATATATATAATTTATTTCAAGTAACTCGGTAAATAATTAATAAGAAATTTGAAATTCCACTTTATCTAGATGTGCCTTTTCGCAAGTAGGCATTTTAGGTACTGCGTTGTTTTGAGAACTTTAAGATTGTGGAATTGCCTTTCTTTCTTCTTTTTTTTTCTGCTTTTAAGAGTTAATAATCAATTTCCGTTAAAAAAAATATTAAATGACATTAAGAAGAAATTGAACAAAATTTGGATTTGAACCCGCAACCTTTACCTTTACAGGGTAATGGTGTATACACTAAGGCAAGATGCCTAAGTAATTAGTCTGTCTTTTGGACATCTTGATTTAACTTGTGACACTCACTTCCTCTTATGCATGACGTTGATGACAGAGATTATTTGTCAAATGGACAATTAAAACATCAAAGTCTAAATAATTATTTTTGTGATCTGTCTTTTATGGATTTTTAATAAACAAATTATTTTTAAGACATCTCTCATGGGATTTTGAAATTTTTAAATTTAAAACCAAAAATCATTGAACTAAGAAGTACTTAAAAATTTTTATCTTTGAAAACGACAACCGATCTGGTTGTCGAAAGCTTGGAGAAGAAAATTATTTTAATTTTTTTAGGTATTTTCAGTTTATAAAAAACGACCCTTGACAACGTTGACATACCTATCAAGATAAATAAGGAAATATTGATTTAATATTTTATTATCTTGATCTTAGTGACAAAAGTTCTCCGATTAAAGAAATAAATATATACAATTATGCCACAAAAAAGTTTTAGACAATATTTAAATAACATACATAAATATTTATTATTTATTAGCTTTGGGAATCTTTCAGGTGGAGTTATTAGCAATAACAGACAAATAATATTTACTGCCTTCCATAGCGAAGCTGCTTTAAAGGCTATTTAATCTAGCACATTCAAGTGCAAAATAGCCTTAAGCAACTGGCTTAACACAACATGGTAACTTTGCTGTGGTACCAGAGCTTAAGGGTATTTTCGGAAACGATATTGCTGATAGCTTCCCAAAAAAGGAGCTACTACACCTTTAATCGAACTTGAACCTGTTTGTGGTATCTCATTAGGCCCTCACTGCTGCTCTTTACTACTCTTCGTGGTTGAGAAACCTGTAAGTAATCGCAGATATTCTGATAGGACACCGTCCACTGCGGTACTATCTCTGTAAATTGGGCAAAAGGAAAAACTAAACATGCTTTTTCAGCTAGAAAGCAGATAAAATGAACATATTGGTAACTGCGAAGTAAAAGGAGATGTCACAATTTGCTATAAACCGTCTGCAATAATCGTATATTGCCACAAATAATTTGATATTAATTACTGTCTAAAAAATGCATATTAATTTTATTTGTACAAAAGTGGTCTTTATATTTTGTTCGTCTAGTTGATAAAACATTTACGAAGTAAACATAATATGTAAACAAGTACTTTTTAAATGATACCTTTTTGCTAAAATTGATCAAAAAACAAACGATGACAAAAAATAGATAGATAGTACTTTTAGTTTAAACAACAGTTAAATTATAATATCAATATCAAATTTCGGTATTAAACAAATAACCAAAATTGATATTTTAAAACCATGAAATATTTCCATTTAAATGAATTGGGAAATTAATTTTTTAGTATCCAATAAATCCACTTATTGTAATACATAGTTACCAAATTAAAATATATAATCTACACAAACAGTATTGTAAATATGTGAATGAAAAACTATATAGACATAATTGCTAATATGTTCAACATTATTTATATTACATAAATTTAAAAAAATAAATAATAAAAATTATGTATGCTAATATTTATTGGATTAAATATCTGTTTAAGTTAAAAAAAATATTAAAGATATCCTATTTATTATTATTAAATTAAATGCATCCGACGATGATCACTTGTTTCAAATGGTCGCCAAAACGCCATAGTCTTATAACTAATTACTTAATAGCAAAAATATACAACTTATACCAGTTACTCTGTTATACCTGCTATTACTAAAATGAAAGATTGTACAAGTCGCGGTGTTGCCTTCATCAAACACGATATCGGGCAATCCATGTTTGAATGTATTAATGTGTGTAACCAGTTCATTTTATATATTTTTCTTGAAATTGAGTTTTTTATACCCCTGAGTTTTTTTATGTTTTAAATTCTGATCTTCACAAGGTCCTCCGATTAAGAGAGTAAAAAGTGCACTTTGCTTTATAAAATTTTTATTGGACACTGCATACCTACTAACATTCTAACTGCTTTTATTAATATCACTGATGATATCCTACATAACACAGATAAAGGTCATGTTACTGCCTTGGTGCTGCTGGACTACTCCAAGGCCTTTGACTCAATTAACCATAAAATTCTTTTGTCAATTGTCAAGTTCATTGGCTTTGGAGTCAGAGCGGTGGCACTATTCACCGATTACATCGCTGAAAGAGTCCAAAGAGTGGTTTTGGCTGGTGTGTCGTCTGCGTCTGCTGATTTTTGTTCTGGAGTGCCACAGGGTTCAATTCTTGGTCCACTACTTTTCACGATATATACTTCCTCTTTTCCAAACGTCATAGAATACTCTAGCATCCACATGTACGCAGACGATACACAACTGTATCAGTCATTTTCGGATGGCTACCTTCCACAGGCGTTGGACAAACTCAATAGCGACTTCGGAAAAACATAGTTTAGTAATTAATCCTAATAAATCATCCGTAATTTTGTTTGGCACTTGTTATGCAACAGAGCGAATAAAAACGGTCGCTAATATATCAGTTAAAAACACTCCCTTGCAATTTTCTGATTGTGTTAAGAATCTTGGCTTACATATTGACTCCGATCTGCGCTTCAAAACACACATTACGAAAACTCTACAATTCTTTTATTTTGTCTTGAAAATGTTGTACTCTTGCCGTCATATTTTGGACCGAAACCTTAAATTACTTCTGTGCGAATCACTGGTTTTAAGTAAACTTAACTACTGTGACACTGTTAACCATTACTGTTTAGATTCTTCGGATGCAAGAGGTATTCAGGTGCTTCAGAATTCGTGCATTAGATTTGCTTTTGGAATTAGGGGTCGGGAACATGTTTCTCCTGCCAGGAAATTGTCTGGTGGCTGTACATGCGTGATCGCCGTTGTCTGCATTTGGCATGTCACCACCAAAATTCCATCTTGTTTGTAAGAAAAAATTGTTTTTAGGCATTCTGTCCATAATATTAACATCCGAAATCGCGATACAACTTCAATACCTTATCATAGACTGGAACTTTTTAAAAGGTCATATACCTATACAATTTCTTACATTTATAATAAAGTTCCAACGCATTTAAAAGATCTTCACATTGAACGGTTTAAGCAGAGGATGAAGTGTATGTTACGTGATGGAGAAATTTACTATTAATATTGAATTAAATCATTTGATTCGTGTAGGGGTGTCTTATACTTTATCAACAAAAGATAATGGGAGCGTTTTTTATTGTCCTATATTCTTGTCTTTTTCTATTTTATTCTTTTACTTATTTCATTTTTGTTAATTACAAGTTTATTTAATTATCTTATATTATATAGGTACTTTCTAGATTTTTGGTTTTAGTTTAGTTTTTACTTTGTTTTTACCTTTTAAAATTTATATTACATTTCATTATCTTATGCTTTGGGTTATAGCTTGTTATCTGGGGTTTTTGGGCTAAAGGGATTTTAGGGAAAATGCACTTTTATTACCAGATGATCACTTGTGATCAGTCTGCGCCTTTCTCCTCTTGAACTGTGTCTATTATTTTTTTAATTGCTATTATTTTGTTTTTTATTAATTTGTTATTATGTTGTATAAATTGTAACATTTTCTTTATGATAATTTTATATGTATGGCATGGTATCAATAAATGGATGTATTATATAAAATGGACACGGAAATGTGGATCTATAGATGGTTCATTCTTTAAGTATAGCATTGCTAAATACAAATTTCTAAACCCAGGCGCGTGCATAGAAGTATAAATTCTACCGGCAGTTCCTTTTTTTTTCCTGTTTTTCTGCTTTTTTAATGTAAAACTCCTACAGTGATGTTTTTAAAACATTTACTTTTCTACCAACAGTGTTACAATAAGCAGTATAAAAAAGGGGCCTATAAACAGAAACAGTCAATATTTTAAGCATTTCCCCATTTTTTATGTTTCAATCAAACCTTGCTACTAAAAATTTTTACCTTCTGAAACAAAAAAAAACGGAATTTAAAGAATAATTTTTGTGGAGCTTCGAATGGAATTTATATAAATCTTTTTAATTTTCAAATAAAAAAACACATAGTTTGTGATCATACATTTTGGAGATGGTAGGAGGATGGTTTTTTGCTTTTTTCCACTTTATACTCAACTACAGAACCAGAGCTGTCTTTCATCTGTAAGTGACCTTAATGAGGCACTATGAACACAATAAAGTTTTTTTTTTAAATAGGCAGAGACGTACATATGCAAATTTTAAAACTAATTTAATTTTTCCTTGTTCTAATTTAAAGAAGGAGTGACCATCTTGCTTCAAAAGATTCTCATCACGATTTCCACATTAAAAAAGGTGCCTTTAATTTTGTTTTCTTTCAAAGGATTATTTTGTCCATTCTTTTTTTAGTATTAACTTTAAAAATATACAAAAGCGTATGAATAAACACGAACTTACCTATTATACATATAGGCTTCCTAATGAACCGGAGCCGACCCCAAAATCCCATATATTTAGATCTGCATCCTGCTGACCATAGTCGAACTAAATATTCAACTCCGAAAAAGACAACTAAACATATTTCCTGTAAGAAAAAAAGTCTAATCAAACAACAGTTTAAGAAAAGCTGGTGAAGACAATTATAACAATTTTATGGATTTAATTTATTTAATTACAATACATAATAAAAAAAATTTAAATAGTGTTCTCAGAAAAATATGTGGTTTATAACCAGATGTATAGTTTGCCTAAGCACAATTGGGTTAAGTGGAAGAGCATTTCCATAATGAGTCTTTCGATTCATTTGAGGAGATGAACTTCGCCCTTTATTTCCAACGTTTAAATTAGATTAAAATGTAAGTTATGTAGTTTAATGTACTATATTTAATTTGGAAATAATAAAGATTCTTATTATTATTATTATTATTATTATTAATTTACCAACAAGCCTCCTAATGCTATTAATGAGACGGGCTTTCGAATCAAGGTTCCCAGATATATTTTCTAAAATTCCTAAGTTTAAATATTATAAAAATGTTCTATCTACTTTAATATTTAATTGTTAGTTAATGGGAGTTTTAGAAAGATAATATGAAAATATTAAAAAAAAACGTGTGCGTCTCAGGACGCGCGACAGAAGTGATAACTTCAACTAATCCAAGTTGAACTATTTAATATTGAAATTTTTTAACTTGAGAAAAACTTTGCCTATTACTTAAATTTTATGTACATTAATATGAAAATGTGTATAAAAAATATTTAAATATTTTGAAAATTTTGAAAATTCTGAAATTTTTTTTATCACTATAACTTTCACTAATTACGATACAAAAATTTTTTACTATGACAGTTCGAAATTTCTAATCAGTCGCGTAGTAATTCGCAATACAGGCACCCTTTACGTGGAACGGCCTGATTATTTCTGCAGAATCGGATTTCACCTATTCTTCCATTTTTTTGTTCAACATGTATTGACGTTGATATTAGGCACTAGAAATTTTGGCGGGCTTATCACAATTATCATTTTGTAATATAAGTTTTTGATCAATTTTTTACTGAATAACAGAATTCTTACCGTAATTTCCGTTAATTAGACCTAGAACACAACTTTATTTAATGTTTATATTTACTTATTTCTATTTGATTTAATTTCCATTTCTTCTCCTACAACTGCCACGATAGATGCCAAGGATGACCGAACCGTTTAAATTATGAATTTAAATTATAATTAAAAGGAATTAAATTAGTTTTATATACGAAAATATAGAAAATAACCTAATTTTTATGATATTAAATGGATATAAATATTTAATAATTAATAAAAAGTAATGAATTGTATTTAGTGACAGATTAATAACATATAACACGGTAAATTCAAATATACTTCAAACTTACATTGGGCAAAGCATAGAGAGAGAGAAATGATATTATTATGTTTCACTGCGCCTGCGTGTAACAACAATAAATAACGCGTTATGATAAACGCTTTTTTCAACGCGTTACGCTAAAATCAGTTTACTCTTCCATAAGAAGTTATCACTTTAATAAATAAATAAATAAAGATATTTGTATTAATATTAATATTTACCTATTTCTATTATTATTATGTTTCACTGCGCCTGCGTGTAACAACGATAAACAACGCGTTTTTCAACGCGTTACGCTAAAAATCAGTTACCCTCCCATAAGAAGTTATCACTTCAAAAATATATAAATTAATTAACTTGATCTTTTAAATTCTAATGGAGTCTTCACTAATAAATGAAAGCAACTTTGTATTATGTTACTTATACATAAAGACATTTTTAAGTATCGGTAATATTGTAATCTAGTGTGAATTAGGCTTGGAGTTTTAAATTGACGTTGCCATGTTGATGGTTTTAGAGTTAATACTCTTGTAATGATTTTTCATTTGAGTCGCAAATAGACAAGAATGGTAAATTCACTCTCGCAAAAACTTGTTCCTTACCACCGAAGCTCTCGGTCTGCAATTCAGTCCGCATCGTTATCGCTCACTAGCGGTATTGCCAACCTAAAATTTGTAAAACCAGTAGATTTATACAAAAAAAAGTAAAAATCGGTATATATGTATAATGCGTTATAATAACAAAAAAAGGAAGTACTATAATATAATGAAAACGTTAATAAAAATATAAAAATCGATAGATGAGTTGATATAAACGGTATCGGTAGATTACATCCTAAATCGGTGGATCTACCGAAAAATCGGGAAAGTTGACATCGCTGTTTAACAGTTCTTACAAAAATGTATAAAAACATCAAAAAATCGAAAGAAAATGTGGTTCAAAGAACTGCAAAGACTGCGCGTAATTTGATTCTAATACAACGTTGCCTCCGAATTTCTTTTTCTTGGAAAGCAGATTTGAAAATTCTTCACTCTTAGATCGCTATATTATTGCGTTTCTTGTTGCAGTTAAACTAATCTAAATTTTTCAAATACAAAGAAGTTTATTTTATTTTGCTTATGTGGGGTACCTATTATTTTTAAATTAAATACAAAGTAAGGTCAGATTTCAGGACTATAATTTTGTTGGAATATCAAATAAACAACATGTAAGCAAACCGCATGGATTAACAGTCTACATAAACTTTATAGACAAATATTTAACCTCTTCATTTAACTGCAAATAATTCTTTAAAATGGTAATTAATTATCTCGTCCTTTTTTAAGCAATTAGTCTTGTCTTTGGCACCCTGTTACAGATGTTTCCGACAAATTTTTGTTTCCCAATTAAACTCTAATGTAAACAAAGTTTTAAAACTTCCAGAAGCATTAAATTTAGACGAAATCAACCCTCTGATGAATACATCAACGTCGAAGTTGATTTATTGTTTAGAGTAGGATTGAAAGGTCCAAATCTAATTTCTTGTGTTGAAAAATGGTAAAAAACAAAAGAAAATAAAAACCTAAAAAATAATATTATAAAGGATTAGAATTACAGTTGTGTAAAATGATAACGTTTATTATAAGTGAACTGGTTATTAAAACTTCAAGATAAACAATGTGCCTATTAACCTATAATATTTCTTGTAAGAGACCTTAAAAAAACTATTGACTCAAAGTAAGAGGATAAACCAATTTTTGGTGAAAGTTTACATAGTAATGTACATCATTTATATTTTTAGTTTTATTTAGAAGTTACAGGGACACATTTTATCACTTTGGAATTGTCTGTCGCGCAAACTGTTCACTTTAGAAAAAAAAAATGTTATTGGAAACCCATATATCATTTTTAAATACCCATTCATAGATACCGCACACGTATGGGTTTGATTAAAAAAAAATTGAATTTCAGTTATAAGTATGAGGAACCCACAAACTTAATTTTTTTATTTTCCCATTTTTGTGTAAAATCTTAATGCGGTTCACAGAATACATCTTCTTACCAAGTTTCAACAGTATAGTTCTTAAAATTTCGGAAATAAGTGGCTGTGACATACGAACCGACAGACGGACAGACAGACAGACAAGTAGAATTTATAATGGTTCCGTTTTTTGTATTTTTGTAATGCTACTATATATATATATATATATATATATATATATAATTATTTATTTTATTCAAATTTTTAGTATTTATTGTTATAGCGGCATTAAAATACATCATCTAAGAAAATTCCAACTGTCTATCTCAGTTCATGAGACAGATAGAGACGGACAGCGTAGCCTTAGTAATAAGGTCCTTTGGATATGGAAGCGTAAAAAGGAGGTAGGTGACAAAAAATTTGCATAATTAAGTTCTATCTACAGAGAGGTGCTTTGCCCTGACAAGGGTTGTTACTGCCATGTCTCAGTTTAAACTTACTATGATGAATTAAAACTGGCACCAACGTTTTTTTCCCGATTACTGTCGACTGTCGAACTATTCTAACCTGTTTTTTTTTGGTTACATATTAATAATAACAAGTTCAAATATAATATGAATGGGTAGAACGGTAGTAGCCGGTTTGGCAGTAAGCATAAGCTGTTAAAACAGGCTGACAAGGCCTATAAAACATGAGAAATTGATACCGAATAAACTGGTTTGTTTTTGTATAATTAAGATTTGGGTAAAATTTTGTATAATTAATATTGTTTTAAATTAGGTTATTAAAGAGGGAAAAAGTGATAATTAACTGATGTTACGAGAGAACAAACTTACAGACACGACAGAGCAAAAAGTCCTGACTAGCGAAAGGACTTATAGAAGAATCAATCATTGTCACGCTGAAAGATGTTTTGAACATAGCGCTTGTGACTGAGAAATATAAAGAGATAATAATATTACGTTTTTTTATAAGGACGGGAATTTTTCTTATGACAAAAATCTGTAGTTAAAAACCAGATATGAAATGTGAATCGAAGCACAGTTTCTGTCACGTCCCATTCATAAAAAATATTATTTGATGTAAATATCCAAAGTTTATATTTAGGTGTTAATATAAATATGTTTCCTTTTGAGGTTTAAAAAATTGTGTTAAGGTATTTTATTTTAGTTCATCCTGTCCAGTAAATACACTTCCCCATAATCAATTTGGCGCCGGTAAGTAAAACACTACGGTATCAGGTACTGTAATGTGTTGCCTAGCAACGCTGCTCTGATTGCTTAAGGGAAGACAATTACTTTTAATTTTTGACATTTAAAAATACTATAATGACTATAAAATAAAAATAAAATAATTAATTACTTACTTTTACATCCATATTTAAAAAGAAGTCAATGTTATTCAATTTTATATTATCAACTAAATCTTAATAATAAAAAAAATTACCTACTGATAAAAGTATGCAGCCTTATCTCACTGCCTTCCTTATACTGACTTTCGTTGCTTGTTGTTCATTATTTAGGTTTCTTAATAACCTTACATACTAATAAATAATATCAGCTGTTATTAGCGCCTCAAGAAGTTTTAGAAGACATACTTCATCAAAGGATTTCTCAGATATATGAAACTGGGATTTTTTTATGAACTTTAATTTATTTACAATCTAACCTCTAGGCCAATAAGTAAACGCATGACAACACTAACAAAGAACGTGTAGAAATTACTCCAGTGAGAAAATTCCTTTACTATAGTTACTTTAAATTTGAAACTCTAATGGAATCTGTGTATTAAGTCTGATAGTTCGAACGATTCAACGCCGCACTTCATTTACGTTTTCGTATAGATCACTTACTTTGTCCGCTTGTTTTATGTTTGTACTTTTTACTGCAACTTGCAAATTTTCACTAATGGCACTTGTACATCATTTTTACCAGTGCATTGGGAACATTGTGATTACTGCCAAAATTTTATTTTGACATATTCGTAATATTGCTATATTTGAATTACTAGCTGAACCCCACAGCTGTACTCCATAAGTCCATTTTGGTTTTAGTACCATTTTGTATGTTCATAATTTATTATTTAAACTTAGTCGAGAATTTCTTTTAATGAACTAATACATTTGGTGGAGTTTAAGCTCAAGCTGTTTACGTTTATTACATACAAAAGTAACGGATAAATTCATTTTCTCCGTTAATAAAAATAAAAAAATTAAATCTAAAAATTTTTACATTGCTGAATAGGTAATTAAATGCTCTTTTAAACAAGGTATCACATGACCCCTCATGCCATTTAAAAAAATGGGTTGCTTTCACCCCTTGTCTTCCTTTACATTAACGGAGAAAATGAATTTATTCGTTATTTTTGGACCTCAGTGTATATGTTATAGCCAAGTCAATCTTATATCGAGATGAAGTCCAAGATACTATACGTCATTTGTTTCTGTTCGCTGTTGTTCATTTAATGAGACTGTTGGGTAGGAATCGCTTTTCATTGTAAATGTGATATCTTTGGATTTCGTTTCATTGGCTTTTATTTTTCATTTTCTTAGCTTTTTTTGTATATTGTCGAGATGTCGCTGCAGGTTGTCGCTGTTCTGGATGAAGATGAGATGCAGGAACAGCAGTGTCATCCACAAAGATGGCAACAGTACTTAATTTCGTGGTTGGTAAATTTGAAGTGTACAATAAGTATAAGACAAGAATCTGTCAACTATGACTTTAATAATTCGTATTAATGGTGTGGTGGTAGTTTTTTAATTTAGTATATCAGCCCGGTATGCCACACTTTATCAAATACTTGAGTAATATTAATAAATGTTGCAGAACAAACCTGCGTTTTTTCCATATTGGTTTTTGCCTATTCACCAGAAGCAATTCTTAAGGAAGGAACTGCTTGCTGTGGCTGTTTTATGTTCCTTGTGGCTCGCCAGAGTGAATAGTGTTTTCTGTTGGGGTTGCATCTTTTAAATATTTTTGAATAGTTTCATTTTTGACTTCTGCTTACACTTTTTTAAGCTCTCAAGTTCTCTTAGTTCTTTTGTCTTGCAATATTTTTCATAGTACACGTTTCTCTGCGATTTGATTTTTTCCTTTACAATTACTGTATAATATTCTATAGTAAATGATTTCTTAATTTAGGTGTTGCAATCCAGGCAGCTAGTTGAATGGATTTAGTTAAGATTCTTCTGTATCATCTGTAGATTTTAATGGTATTCGTAGGTTTATTGCTAAGCATTTCTTGGAACTGTTTCCAAAATTTCTGTAATTGGATAAGCTAACCTGTTTAGGTCTTGGTACTATATTTGCATGCATTGTTAGTAGAACTGGGCTGTGGTCTGATGACACATCGAAGTTTGATTCAACGTTAAAAACCGAGGATTTATCCCTTTAACAATATAGAAGTCGAGGAGATCTGGTAATTTTCTCGGGTCAGTTGGCTTATATGTAGGTTCTTCAGTATTAAGATGATGAAGGTGGTTGTGCGTGATAGTTGTTAGCGATTCTTGACCTTTACTTGTCGTGAGTCTAGAGCCCCAATTTGTATTTTTGGCATTAAAATCACCGCCGATTATGTCTTGTGGGATAGTACCTATATGGCAGAAATAACAGTTGTTCTTGCATAATCTGTTATTGCTATGATTGTAGCTTTGTTGTGGTACTTGTCTAGTTGATAATGCTAAATAGGAATTCTTTTTATTTTGATTGTTTCCTATGCACCGTTTCATCTGGATGGTTCGTATAATGTGTGCTGTATTTTGCTAGTTAAAGTAGCTTCTGTTAGTGAAGTGTGTTTCACTTATTAATATGACCTCTATATCATTAATGGAGATGAACCACTTAACTTCTTGAGCATGTGGGCTCAATCCATTAGCGCATTACGTTCCCATTTTTAAGATTTGAGTCATTATTTCATTCTATTAAAAAGAGTAATACTCAAGTTTATCATTGTATTCATTTGTGTTATCAGGTCTCTCATCATTATTTTTAATTCAGCACTGTCTCCTCTTGGTTCATGGTTTGTGTTACTTCCTTGTGATTGATTTTGATTCACTGTCTGTGCTTTTGTGGTTGTACTTAGTTTATTGTAACTTTCGGTCTGATTTAAAGATGGTATTTTGCCAGTAATTGTTTGTAAACTAGGCATCCTCTGTAAATGGCAGCATAATTTTTATTACATTTTACGCATTTTACTAGATTATCTTGATTTTTCTGGTACAGTCCGAAGTTAGATGGGATCCCGTACACTTAACGCACCTGTGGTTTCTCTGACAGAAACAATTAGTGCCCGTACCTTAAACATTTTATACATTGGGGTACATTTCTTCTTATACGTGAAGGTTCAAAATATACTGCTAGGTGCATTAATTATTTTATTTATCTTTTTATTATTTTCTTTTGATTTCATGTCCACAGAAAATAAAGGTTTAGTACTGTTTAATGTTCCAAACGTTTATACCTTTATGCTCCAGAGCTGTTATGCTTTTTCTAGTCTCATCAGCGTTTGTAGAGTAATGTATGTTTTTTAATACGAGTCGGAAGTACTTTTCTTGTTTCAGTTTATGAGTAAGAAATTCCGTTTTCTTCCAATGCTTTGGCTGCTCTTTGATTTCGTCGTTAACAAGAGCTTTTATGAAGTATTGATCTTTTACGATTTCATTTAATAAATTTATGAGTGGATTGATGTTGTACACCGGCTATAAAGAGAGTAGGAGGTTTTGGTTCACTTTTATTTTCCTCTTTGAATGCACTTTCTTCGTTGTCCAGATTATCATCTATGTTATTATATACTTTTACTTGTGTTAGCTAACCAATACCCGTTAAATTTGGTTTGATTTGATTTTTTATATTTTCTTCTGGACTCACACTTTTCTTGCAGTTGACTGTTTGCCAGTCATTATTTACATTTGTTTGCAATCTGATGCTGTTTTGCTGGTTTATTTAATTTGTGGATTGTATAGTAGAAACTGGTTGACAATTCATGGGCAAGATTGTTTGTTGTAGTATAAATGTTTGTTGATACATTGACAGAGGTTGATTTATTATTGTTTGACTGCTTGGATATATAATATTAATTTGATTTGGCTGCATGCATTGCATATATGAATAATTGAAAGCGTCGGTCACTTTATGGTACTGCACAGTAAGTTGTTAGTTATCGTTTATTTATTTCGTTTAAATACGGTTTTAAACTATTTATAACCTTCACTAATAAGTTTTTACATCTTTCGATTTAAACAATTTTTAAAATAAATTATTGTAGATATTATTTTGCTTTAAACTCTTAATGAAATAATATGAAACATGCAAGTATGGGTACCTTTATTTACGTCTTGTTGCATGAAGATACTGAATAATGCTTCTCTATTTTTCAATCCGTTTCCAAACAAAATTAGTGAATTTGTGATATCTTCTTCTAACCGCAAATGGATGATTTTGAGTAGTTTATCAAGTTTCTTACCCGATACTTCTAATAATTTTTGCGTTATTCTTATAAGGAATTAGCACAAATAAATTTAGTTAAGTCTCGGAGATTTATTAGATTTTAATCGTCTTTATGTCGTTTTTACTTATTTAGTAGTTGTCCCTGCATGTCAATATTGATATTGTTTTTTCTTAAAAAACTTCCTTTACAAACTCTCTTGATCTATTTATTTTTATTTTTTTCTTGCTAACATGCAACTGTTTTTATTTGCTTTATTAATAATTTATCCGTTTTCTCATAAATTGCACTGTTTCCTTTTTAATGTATTTGTTTCTTTTTTCATTACTTCATGGTTATTCATTATTATTTTTTAAATTTTCCCTAACTGATCTTAGTTTAACTTTTTTAGTGGTGACATTAGCAATTGTGTTGTTTTTTGACTTGTTAATTTTATCATTACCTTTACAGTTTTGTTTTTCAGTTTGATTTTATTTATAGGTACTCTGCTCAGATGTTCAGATGTAATTTTGCTAGTAAGAGTATATGGTTTGAAGGTTTGAGTATATATTTATATATATATATATATATGTACATATATATATATTGTAATGGATTTTTTTTAACAACCCCGTTGATCACATATTCAAAGATTGTCTGGGTGTGATCACTCCTTAAAAAAAAATGTAAAGGGTTGCCAAGGGAGAGGGAACTATTGATTTTGATTTGATTTTGGATTTTGATGAATGAAGAATTGTAAATGTCACCATAATTTTGAAAAATATAAATTAAGAATCAATATAATTGGTATAATTTACTGAAATACACAAACTGAATTAAATTAACTAACTGAGAAAACGTATATATAAAAAAATTAAACCAGCACAAGTAAACAAGATTTAACAGTAAAAAAAGAAGGAACTTATGAATAGCCGAACCATCTAAGAGTTGGAGGAAAAGAAAGAAAGGATGTTGAAAGGAAACATATGAGAACAGGAACAGTCTAGAGGATCGAAGAAGTAAGGGAAAGTTAAAGGAACAGAACCAACAAAGATAGGCCGGAGAGAAAAAGAAGTTTTTATTAAAAAAGGACGTATAATTTCATTAGTTAGTTATTGTGTTTATTTAAATTTAAAATATATAATTGTAGATTAGTCAAGGATTGATCCCAGCCCAGGAGAAATTGTGTGTTCAGTTAAGAAGACCAACGGAGGTTAAGTTATGGATAAGAAGTTCCATTACAATATATATATATAGATATATGTTTGCTACTGGGTATATATTTCCGTTTTTAAATCTTGTGTTTCTTAGTGTGTAATCAATCTCATTTGTTATGATTCACTCTGAGTTGTGTGTAGGGGATTTCCAAGTTGTTTAAAAGGCAATTCGAAGTGTGTGTTTATTATGGAAAATCCCTTTTCTGTGCAAAATTCGACTAATTTGCTTTCCTCTCTCATGTCTTATCCCGAGACCCTATTTTATGACTACCTATGTTACCCTTTTGTTGCCCATCTTAGGTTTGGAATAGCCAAAAGTATTATTTATCTGATTTTGATAATTTTACTGATTATAAAATAGTTCCAGCTTTTCTTTTGTGCTGTCGTTCCTTGGTACATAGCATGCTATGATGTTCATGTTCACTGGTTTATTATTGAGTTTTACCAGTATTAACGTATGTCCTAAAACATTATGCGCAAAATTCATTAGATTAAATTAGACTCTGGTTGTCAAGGGCAAGTTTATAAGATTATTTTATTTTTATTAAAATAAATACAAGTGAAATGAATATAAAGTTGTTTTATATAGGCATAAAATATTTTGTGCAACATTAAAATGTTCTATCGGAGAGCAATATTTCTTGATCAAACAAAAATTTTAAATTAGTTTGTGTGGAAACTATTACAAATTTACAAGAATTCATTTTTTCACGACTACTGTTTTTACTTATTTTTACTTTATATCACGCACAGTTAATGTGTTTAGTACATTCGCCAAATTTTCAATGTCAAGATAATTTAATCTCCTACGTCCTTTATGTCTTTCATACTCAGCTTTACGTTTAACACTATTACTAAACAATTGTCTGTACAGGATTTGCTGCGACAAAGGTTTATATTTGTGTTTACCATCTTTTTGAAATATATGTCAGGACCTAGGTATATAGCATTTTTCGGCACGTTTTAACTGTTCAACATCAATTTATGCCACCAAGTTTTAAAATTTAAATTTTAAACTCATTAACATCTAAAAATTAACCCTTATCACGACTGACCAACGTAGTAATAAAGATAACCCAACCCTTATACTGACGCTGACCCAAGGATTCACGTTATCATTTGTTTACGAAAAAACGTAGTAAATTATTTAAAGTAACCTGTTAGCAATTCATGCTATGGATTACAGAACCTTTTAACCGTAAAGGTAAATATTAACCCTTGTCCCCAACTCATGCTGGCCGAAATTTATATAGAATCAACGAAAATTCGATTATTAGTCATAAAACTAATATTGTCGAGACAAGGAGCAGGAACGAAATTAGCAATAATGCCAAACGATAAGCATCCACTAATATTTCAGAGCGACCTTTTAATAATCATTTATTTTGTTTTTAAGTAAAACGTCAGTGATTTGAAAAATGTGACCACATCAGGTGTGTCCCTTATCAGAAAAATAAATATAATGTAAGCTTTAGCCTAAAATACCAAAATTGTTGTGTTTTCGTGTGCTACAAACAAGCGGTATTTATCTGAATGTCAACAAATTTATATAAATGAAACCTTTCGGTATTTCACAAATTTTTTTGTCAGCTATTTATCTACAATTTATGTGATTAGTGATTAACAATCACGGTTTTCTTGTGGCCAGATAAAACAAAGGCTTTCTAGACGAAGATTGTCTTTTTAGTTTTGCATATAGCCATAAAGATAAAAGTATATAGACTTAAAGTCGTTTATTGCTTTTTAAAATATGTCCCACCAAAATCGATACACTTTATCATACGTTGAAACTAATTGGTAAAACTGTTATTTCAGTCTTCAGTTGACACCTGCAAAATCTCTGTTTTAATGACAACGATCACTTCTTCTGTCTACTGGAATCGCTGCCCACGCATAAAATTCTTGATCTTTGGGACAGAGAAGAAGTCGTTGTGACTTAGTTCGGGACTATACGGTGAAATAACTAACAATTCGATGTTTTGTAGCTCCAAAAACTCGATTGTCTTTTGGACAGTTGAGCACTTCCATTGTCCTGGTGTAGGATCATTTGCCGTTATGTGTTGTTTTGCCGCAGTTTTGCGATAACTTCTAGTAAACAGACTTTTATATACCAATACAAAGTAACCTCTCTTCGATCTTCTAAATCAATGGTTGACCAGATTTTGACGCAAAAGTTGCGACCATTTTATTTGAGACACTTGTTGATTTTTCGTCATTGTTAAACATCCGCACATAGATTTGCGTTTATTTTCCGGTTCGTATTGGGAGTAAAAACAACATTAACTGCCACTGAGAATATCCTAAACGTTTTTTAAACTAGACATAAAATGACGCGAACTGCCTTTTGCTCTTCTGTGATCAAATGAGGGATCTAACAGAAAACCAAATTCGTAACACCTAGTTCTTCATGTAAGATCTTTTGAATCGAGTTCTTTAAAATGCCCAAAGATGCCCCTATCTCCAGGTATGTTACCCGGTGGTCATCCTTAAACAGCTGACGAACCGCACTAATGGTGTACTGTATGCTGCTGATTTGGGTGGACCTAGCCTGGACTAATTTCAAAAATTCACTGTACCTACACGACTTGTTGTATTGCAATGAAACTCTGGAATTATTTTTACCAAATATGAAGGTTAAATTTGTGTCCAAAAGTTCTATTTGTGACGCCTTCTAAGAGGCTTTATGTAAAACTAAAAAGACAACCCTCGTACCATTCTATTTAGACATTTCAAAAATGCATACCTTTAGTTAAACTGTTGGTTTAATAAAAAAATTATGGATGCAGATTTGGAGCAGGTTATTCCTAATGTAATAGGTAATTTACAAATAACTGAATGTTTCACTTAGGTCATACTTGGTTAAAAAAATCAAAAATTAATGTTTTAAAATAAATAACGTGATTTAAACAGTAAAGAAGGCAAGTAGTTAGGAAATAATTTATTTGGTACTAGTTGACCCTACGAACTTTGTATCGCCTAATAAATCAATGATTTTTTTTTCATTTTTCGTTTCGATTTCCGTTTCCTTTTGTCGATTCTATCATATTTTTTGTCTTTTTCCAGGTTTTTTTTTTCATTTTGTTTTTTTTGTAGTACCGCTTTCTAGTTTAATTTTCTCTTTTCATATTTTTTTGTATAATCTATTTTTTCATGTTTATTTTTTATTTTATTTTACAATTTTGCTAGTTTTGTATCTCTTTCTGGTTTTTCCTGATTTTTTAATTTTTTTTTCCTATTTTGTGATAACTTTTTTTTATTTTTTTATGATTTTCAACATTTTTTTTTTTGATTTTTAAATTGTCACTTTTTTTAAATTCTTATTTTATTTAACAACAATTTATTACATTACATTTAAAGTTTTCTTTATGATTTTTTGCTTTTTTTACCTATTATAAAGATTGTTTTACAATTGCCAACAGTTTTTTACGATGTTTAAGAACTTTTCACAATTCTTACGGTTTTTTGAAATTTCACGATTTTTAATATTTTATCAAGATTTTCAACCATTTTTTATAATTTTAAATAAATTTTTAAAATGATAATTTTTACGATTTTCAACGTTGTTTTTAATAACTCCAACAGTTTTTCAACAATCATATTTTAATACCCATTATTTTAAACGGACTAAGACAAGGTCAAATCATCTTTTCAGCGGTATTATTTAGAAATTGCAATATATCGAGATTTTACCTAGATGAAAAACGAAGGTATGGATTTTTTGATGAATTAACTTAAGCCTCCATCTTTTAGGGATTCATAAAACTAAATAATAAATAGGCACACTGAAAAATTAAATTGTTGTTTTTTAATTATTATAAAAAATTATTTATTATGTGATATATGTTGCCGAGGACTAATACTAATATAAAAAAAAGTTTCCATAAAATCTATCTTGTGTTAAAGCCGCACAAAAAACAGACACTTCTACTGTTTTATTACATGTAATATACACGCTTTCACTAGCTTTTACCCGCGACATCTTTCGTGTTAAAATTTAGGTACAAATATTGCCTGATCTTACGGCTAACTCATTATATAATAATAATAATAAGTAGGTACTTTATTCAGACAGTAACATATAAAAGAGTATTACATCAAAATAGCAATGAATAAAGTATAAAACTAAAAACGATAAGTGATAAATCACTTGTTTCGTTCTGCATATATTCTAATTATTAAAACATAAAACTTATTACATTTGTAATAGATAAAAAGATTAATATATAGCTAAATTAAAATACAGAAAAATTGTAATTTTTTAATTGGGGTAAAGTTTTTAGATTGTAAAGCAGTGTAATTATAAAAAAAAACATCATAGAGGTTTCATATTACAATTTTTCTGTTGCTTAAATAAGTGAAAGAAAGAAAAAAATAAAGGTGGGAAATAAATCAATCAATCAAAACATTTCTATATGAATCGTAATTCTAAGAAAATATCTGTATAACTTGATAAAGAAGGTGAGCAATTGCAAGTATCATTGTTAATTATCAATTTTTTCTATTATTGATGTTATTGTTTTTCTATCATTCTCCAGAATAAACTCCCTTTTTTTTTGAATTTTGTTTTATGATTTATAGCTTAAATTTCTTCAGGTACACTATTGTATATTTTAGCTGCAATGTAAGTACAGTATTTGCCAAAACAAACGACACTGAAAAACTAAAGCTTTATTAAACATGAAAAATTAAATTACAACATTTCAAATAATGCGAATTTTAAGTTTTGCTTCTATACAAAATGTGTTCAAAGTGCTTGCCATTGCGTTCCAAGCAGTACTCATAACGCTTAACAAGATTGCTTAGCATGTTATTAAAAATAGGCTGCTGCATTCTTCTGAAAAATTTTAAAATTTTTTCACGGAGTTCATCAATAGTTGCCGGTGGGTTTTCTGTAAAAATGGCTTGTTTCAGCATACCCCATACATAAGCATCAGGAGCTGTTAGATCAGGTGAATGAGAAGGGTAAGGAAAATAAGTGTTACGGAAAATTACGCGGTCTTCAAAATTTTTCCGAATCAGATCTAAGGATGTTATCCTGGTATGACAAGTAGCCCCATCCTGTAGGAACCATTGGGTATTCAACTGTATGTTTCTGGCACGACAGAATTGTCTGAGATCAATAAAAAATGGTGTCAAAATTTGTTATTTATATCGCACCTGATTTAGTGTAACAGGTCTTCTACGCTCGTCTTCCACGAAGTAAGGGCCCAATAATCCATTACTTGACACTGCGCACCAAATCGTTACACGGTCACTATGAAAAGGTTTTTCTACGATGATGTCTGGTCGTTTAAAACCCAGAAAAGGATTTGTCTATTAATAAATCCATTCAGATGGATGTGACATTAGTCTCTAAACCACACATTAGAAAGAAATAGGGGTTGTTCATAAACCATTGTCAAGACTGAAGCACAATAAACAACTCTTGATTTCTTGTTTTGTCTTGTCAAGTGTTGCCCAATCTGTATTTTATAGGGAAAACCACCAATCTTCTTAAACATTCTTCGGGTAGACGTTTCACTCAAATTCATTTTTAGAGATGTTCTGCGGAGACTTCTTTTTGGTGATTCTAACACCTGTTGAAATAGCCTTCCTTAATTCGCATTTGTTGTCTCGGTAACTGGACGACCAGTACAGCTTTTGCGTTGAGTTAGAACGCTTCCTGTTCGTCGAAATTTTGCAACGACTCTTAACAATTCCTTATTAGTCGGTGCAGGCTTCTGAAACTCTTCTCAGAATGGATTGGCAACCATTAACAAACTAGGCCCATTTGATCGTCCACTCCCGTATGAGCGGAAATAATACTCAATAATAAATATTTTTTCTTGCGTTGTAAGCACCATTTCGAATCTTTTTGACAGTTTGTTAGAATAAACAATGTTTAAAAATACCATGACAACTATTCTTACTTGTTTCCTATGACGCGATTATATTTCACAGGCTTTCTGATTTCAGCGTCCTTTGTTTTGGCGCATACCGTATATGCTCTTTGCGATAATGCTTTTTAACGAGTGGAAGAGTGCATTTTCTTTTTTGGCGTGTGTTATATCTGTGTTTTGATAATTGTAAATGGCTGTTACTAAAGTGATATTTCACATTAACTTAAAAGTAAAACAATTGTCTGATATCCATGATTTAACAGTCTTTGTATATTTGATCAGAAGAATATCTGATGTTTTTGAATAAAATCAGTTTCAGTATTCTTTTCTGAAGAATTTCCAAAGGCCTTATGTGTTCTCAATGCTGATCACCAAGCCAATATTTCATAGCGCAAGTGGCTTTCTATTGGAGCTAAATAGAGTATTTTTAGCTGTTTGTAAGTCAAACATTTCTTAAGATTTCTGAATTTATTATTGTAGCTTCTTTATTATGTGTTTGATGTGAATATCCCACTTAAGATGTTTGTCTATGATTATTCCTGGGTATTTTATGTTTGTTACGGAGTCTATAATAAGTGGATTGGTTTCAATTTCAAGTTGTTGAAAGTTGGAGTTCCCTGTTTTGTTACAGCTGAAGGGCAGAAAATGAGTTTAATCGAAATTGACAGTTAGTAGTCTATCGTAGAAATAAGCCTTTATATTTTAAAAGTCTTGTTCAACTGCATTTTTTAGTTCTTCCCATGTGTCTCCTTCATAAAATATTCCTGTGTCGTCAGAGTAACTAAGAATTTTTCCCCCACATTTCAGTGAAAACAAACTATTGATATAAAGGTTGAATAAGAGTGGTCACAAAACAATACCTTGGGGTACACCATATTCGATTTTTTTTTGGTTTTTCAACAATCCATTTATTCTAATCATTTGTGTTCTTTTCTCCAAGTAACTTTAAAATATTCTTAAACAATTTTCCCGTATTCCTATGTTTTCTAAGGTATGTATAAGTCGCTGATGACAGACCGTATCAAATGCCTTTGTGAGATCAATGAACAGACAAAGGCATGGTTTCCCCTTTTCTAAAGAGTTATATATGATCTCAGTAAGGGTTAAAACTGCATTTTGAGTGGGGATTTTTTCTCTGAAACCGAATTGGTTGGGAGAAAGAAGGTTGTATTTATTTATGAAAGATAGTAGGTAACCTACTTTTCAAACATTTATCGTACATCTTATATAGGTGCGTAATCAAAGAGATTGGCCTATAGTTGTAGACTAGATTTCTATCTCCTTTTTTAAAAACAGGTACCACTACAGCATTTTTAAATGCATCTGGTCATACTCCATTTTCAATGCATTGGTTATATCATGATAAAGTTACCTGATTACGTTAATTAAAACTATTAACTTTAATTATGGAGTAGAATATCAAATTTTATATTTCTGCATTAAACAGAGAATGATTCGTACATTGAATACGTTAAACAACGACGCCCATCGAATTGTCTGAGCGCCTGCCGCACTCCGTGCCACGAGGTTGCAGCCTATTTAATATAAATAAGTTCTTTTTTACTTGTTACATATTTCGTAATTGACATAATTTGTTTATTTATTAACAGATTTAAATGAAACAAAAAAACTAAATTTTAAATGAAGTCCATCACAATATTTTCTTGAAAACTGAATCGTTTAAGCTGTTTCTGAGATTAGCGTTAACAAACATAGTGGCATACAAACAGACGAAATCAAAAAACATTAATTTGGTTTTTCTTCAGTATATAAAAGCCCATCATTATGTTTTTTAGATATATTTGCCATATACAGGCAGCAATCAGTTACAGTTGTATTTTATGTATAGATGGCCTACTTATTTCCTGTTAAAGTAGCAGATTTGTTTTTTAATTGACTAACAAAATCATAGAAAAGCTATAACATGTATAATCTATTTATTAAAAAATTACATATCTCAAAAAGCTAAATTTCCACCTTTCTTATGTTTCTCTTTTAACCCTAACGGTAAAATTTTAATGATATTCTCAAACTCGTGTATTTAATTCATATTTTCCTCCATTTTTAAGCACCTATAACCCTTAAACAGAAGATCGTAGGGTCTTAAAATTTGGTATATAGAATTTGCATGTCATGAAGAAAAACCCTATTGATTTTAGTACAGATCAGATAACTCTAACAATAAAATTTTAACGGTTTTCCAAACTCCTGTATATCATATGTATAAGTTCGATGTTATTACATGAATAGGTATCTTGTATTTACAGAATTCACCAGACTATTGTTTCCGGGCCTATATTTAAATGTAATCGCCTTAATTATAAATGGTACCTCTAATAGTGTTATTGTGAAAATGTCCATTCCTTCTCGCAGCTATTAGAATTTTGAATTCATTTTACTTGCTTGGTGGTATCCCCTCTTTAAATACAAGTTTTATTTAATTATTTTATTTAGTAGAAGTGTCTTAAATTGGGATGATACTTTATTATTACTAACAACTAATTTTCAAGTAGTAGTAGTAGTTTTTGTGATCTTGAATTTTTAGACCGGTTTTTACACGTGTTTTAAGAATTAATTTACTTGGAAAATTAAATTTGAAAATTCCGTTTTGGCTGGAAACTGATTTGACTTGATTGTAATTTTATTAAGAGATCGATGTCTGATTATTCATTTTATCATTAGGGTCAATCCATATCTGTGAAGAAGGCCACGTAGGATATATATCTTTTTTTGAGGAGACACCCAATTTCCGTCATTTTGTGGTAAAAACAGCACAGATTGTAAAACCCCCGTTCATGGCTACTTGGAATTGAAGAAAATTCTCCCCAATAGAACTATTCCGAAAACCACATAAGCAGATATCCAGAAGAAAGATAACAGATAAAATTAATACGAAACTTTAATTAACCAAATCATTATAAGACCCTATTCATCAGATGATCTATCTGTAGCTTCTTCAAGTAACATATTTTTAGCTTGAAATTTTCATTTGAAATAAGAGTGACATCACTTCTGGGAGCCAAATAACTAACGTTTACCGTTGATTCAGTTCCATTTCGAAATAACGCGTAATTTGAATTTACTTCCACAACTTCGACCTCTTCAACCAACGGGTCATATTTACTTCGTCGAATATGCTTTTTCATTAACACAATTTCCTTTAAGTACAGCCAGGAAGGAAAAGAAGTACCTTGAGATGATTTCCGTTCATGTCTGAACATACGCTCGTGTGAATTACAATTAGTGGATGTACATAAAAGTGTTCTAATAGAATGAAGTGCATCAGGTAGAACAATTTCCCATTGAATAGGTTCCAGATTTCTAGTTTTTAGTGCCAAAGTAATATTTTTCAAAATAATTCCATTGTACCTACCAACTTGCCCGTTTCCTTGTGGGTTATAAGGAGTAGTTCTACTTGAAAATATATTGAATAATAATCAAAGAAAATCTGTAAATTCTTTAGAAGCAAATGAGGTTCCACAATCTAAACGTACATAAGAAGGTAAACCAAAAACAGAAAATAATTCAATTGGACATTTTATAACTGTAGATGAATTTATATTAGGACAGGGAAAAACAAAAGGAAATCGTGAATATTCATCAACAATGGTCAGCATATACTCATTCGTTAAAGAACTAGGTAAGTATACGACTTTTTAAAATCTATTTTTAATCCTTAATTAGATGAGCAGAATAATTTAATAGAAATTTTGGTTTAATTTCGGCACAAACCGCAAAAGAGTTAATCATTTGCTTAATATCGCCTAAAGAATGAGAAAGATTACGCGTACGGATTAAATGATACATCTTTGTAACTCCTGGATGATATAAAGACTGATGAAGTTTAAATAGATTAATGTCTATCATTCCACCAGAAATTCGAGAAAAGACTTGATAGATGCAGCTAATAGAAAAGAATAATTTTCATTTTCTTCGTAAAGAATAGTATTTAATGAAACTGCATTTTAATAAGCTTCATCTAAAGTTCGAGATGTAGATACATCCTCTTCTAAACTTTAAGACTTGCTTTCCAATAATCTTTGTTGAATTTCAGATGATAGCAAACCATTAATAAAAGTATCTCGGATGTATTTATTTTTGTTCGTTTCAGCATTAAAAGATTTAAAGATACAGTTCTTAGAAGTTTCAATTGCATCAGATATTGATCATTAGTTTCTCCCAAATGTTACATTAATTTCACGAAAGCAACATATATACACTAGCTGTTGCCCACGACTACGTCCGCATGGTTATAAAGATATGCATTACTATTAAGTCTTTTAATACAAATTAATTTTATATTTTTAATTTTTTTTTATAAATTAGTGAGATATGAAGATTTTTACTATTTCATCATTTCTCAAAAATTGAGATATCGATAATTTGAAAACTGATGAAAGTATCAAAGATAAGAAATGTTTTTGTGTTTAATTAAAATTTTTAAATTCTTTAAGAAGCATTAAAATTTTTGAGTTATAAATATTTTTAATATTTCAGCATTTTAAATTTTAATTTTTATTTATTTTTCACGCCCCCGCAACCCCCTTTGTGGGTGAAATTTTGTAAAATCCGTTCACAATTGACCTCAAAATTATAAAACCAACTATTTTGCAAAGTTTTAAACCTGTAGGACTTATTTATTTTAATTTTTTTACGCCCCCGCAACCCCCTTGTGAGTGGAATTTCGTAAAATCTGTTCACAATTCAACTCAAAATTATAAACATAACTATTTTGCAAAGTGTCAAACCTGTAGGGCTTATAGATTTTAAGTTTTAATTTTCTTTATTTTTCACGCCCCTGAAACCCCCCTTGTGGGTGTAATTTTATAAAATCCGTTCACAAATGACCTCAAAATTATAAAAATAACTATTTTTCAATGTTTCAAACCTGTAGGACTTATAGATTTTTAATTTATTTTTTCACGCCCCCAGAACCCCCCTTGTTGTTGTAATTTCATAAAATCCGTTCATAATTGACCTCAAAATTATAAAAATAACTATTTCGCAAAGTTTCAAACTTGTAGGAGTTATAGATTTTAAATTTTTATTTATTTTTTATTTTTTTACGCCCCCGCAAACCCCTTGTGGGTGAAATTTCGTAAAATCCGTTTACAATTGACCTCAAAATGATAAAAATAAGTATTTTGTAAAGTTCTAAACCTGTAGGACTTAGAGATTTTAATTTTTTTCACGATACCGCAACCCCCTTGTGGGTGGAATTTTGTAAAATCCGTTCTTAGCTGACCTCTACCTTCCCTAAGGAAGTTTCAAGTCGATCGGCCTTATAGTTCCAGAGATATCGTGATGAGTGACTATATAATATAGAAACTCTTTTTTATATATATCCCCTGCAACCCCCTTGTGGGTGGAATTTCATAAAATCCGTTCAGAGTGTCCTTAAAATTATAAAAATAACTATTTTGCAAAGTTTTAAACCTGTATGACTTATAGATTTTAATTTTTTTTCACGCCCCCGCAACCTCCCTTGTAAGTGGAATTTCGTTAAATTCGTTCACAATTGATCTCAAAATTATAAAAATAACTATTTTCCAAAGTTTCAAACCTGTAGGACTTATAATTTTATTTACGCCCCCAAAACCCCCTTATGGGTGGAATTTTGTAAAATCCGTTCACAATTGACCTCAAACTTATAAAAATGACTATTTCGCAAAGTTTCAAACCTGCAGGAGTTATAGATTTTAAATTTTAAATATTTTTTATTTTTCACGCCCTCACAACCCCCCTTGTGGGTGTAAATCCGTTCCCAATTGACCTCAAAATTATAAAAATCACTAATTTGCAAAGTTTAAAACCTGTAGGACTTATAGATTTTAAATTTTAAATATTTTTTATTTTTCACGCCCCCGCAACCCCCCTTGTGGGTGGAATTTCGTAAAATCTGTTATATATATAAATATATATATATATATATATATATATATATATATATATATATATATATGTTGGGCGCAAAGCCCGAAAACGGCCAATGGTCGTTTTTTTTGCTCAATCTTAGGATTGGACTATTTAAAACGACCAAAGCCCGAATTTCATTTCAATTTCGGACTTTGGCCGTCTGCAAGAAGCCAAACCTAGGATCGTGCAAATACTAAACGACCAAAGCTGTTCGGTAGCACTGTCATTAAAGATTTTAATTGTGTTGACACGTGACAAAATTTTTTCCTTACGTATAAATGATACATAACATGGATACTTAAAATAGAATTAAAAGGAATAATTAGCAAACATAAACGGCATAAACTTCTATCTAAAAACAACATATTATAAAGAACTAAAGAGAAAACAAATACTGGTATTGTTAATTAATTATTTATTTCAGCAACTCGATGATGAATGGCATTTTGAGTTGTATCTCACCTCTTTTTTTAAACAATTGCATCTTTTGGTTGCGCAATTGTTTTTACAACCACATCTCACAAAACCTTGCTCTGATTGAGAGTCTTTAGCAGCGACAGTTCTTAGAGTTAACTTTTTTCTGGAACATTCTCCATGTCTATGAACTTATGGTCAGCTAATTAAAATTTGTTTCTTGCATACAACTTTTAAAGTACACACCTGAGTGTGTTCCTAGCTTATAGAGGTTACTGTCTTTTTTCCATTCCATAACAACAGTTATCAGGTTTTTTGGTGCAGCACGCCCTCTGTCTACATCTGGAATTCTAACCAAAACATTTTGCCCAACACTAGCAGGTGCAAATTTTTTGTTGTGCCTCTGCAGCATTTCATCGGCTTGCCTTTTCTGGGATGCGGATGATGCTTCACGTGCTTCGGTAATGTTGCCTTGTCAAACGCAAATCATACATGGTTTTTCAGGTTTGCAGCTAACCTGAAAAAAAAATACGTCAGTGAATATTTTGCCTACAAAAATATAAATTGTAATTTATTTCAAGTTTTATTTTTTTTACTTACCACTACTTTTTTTGTTTGGCTTGATCGCTTGAGGTTTTGTATGATACTGTAAGATTTTCTTCTTCTGAGCTGTTAGAGACGTCTTCATTGGAATTTTCATTTAAATATGTTTTCCAGCTCTTCTTCACCAGTAATGTTTTAAAGGACCTCATGAGGTATATTTGAATCAAATAAGCCATTACGTATAAGAACCCCAAACATCACCTTATACGGATTTCTGTTTATGCCTCTATGAAAAGATCTGTTTTTTAGCTGAACAAATCGCAATCCATTAGCCCAATTAGTGCTCTTGTTATCTGCCATCCAAGCCACCAAAATATCCCTAACATCATGGTTTGCCCTTTCTACACTTCCCTAGCTTTAGGAGTGCCTTGATTTAATGTGAATTAATTTAGCGTCAAACATATTAGTAAGCTCATTTATGACAGCTGCGGTGAACTCTCTTCCATTGTCGATTTGGAGGATGTAAGGAGCACATGTTATACAAAAAATGTCTAAAAGAATTCAAGCTACCTCTGTAGCTCTTTCAGATTTTAAAGGTTTTAAAAACACAAATTTTGTCTGCTGGTCCTGATAATTTAAAATAAATTTATAATCTTCATCTGGTTCTGTTTGCATGTCTGTAGAGCCACTTGCCCTCTTGAGTTCATGTTGCTCAAAATTGGCCTACCAATAGCCCCTTCTCCTGATGATTTTTCTTTAACTGACATTATCCACATAAACATAAATAAATATCAATTATATCACGAATAAAATTACAGCACCTTTTTTAAGTTCTTTGTCTATGCATCGAGTTCTTTTATATCCCGTATCAATGTGGACTTTGTGAATAATTTCATACAATTCATCTATATGGCAAAAAATATTTTATTTCATCTTCACTAGAAGTTCGCTTTTTTATAAGTTTTTCTACATCCCCAATGGTTAGAATGTCATACCTCTTCTTTTACTTAGAGAAACTTTTATATCGGATAATTATTCATTGTACTTTTCTGGAGTCAACTTCGATTTACTTTGCTGGATATAAGCATTTAATTTTAATTTAAATTCTTCTTCACTTACAGCAGACATCGCAAATATGACAAAACGTAAAAAATAAGAGCACTACCTACACGTGTCAACCCGATTAAAGCGCTGACTCACATGGACGATCCCTGCCCTACGACGCGACGCTCAACGTTTCCCAAAATCTTTAGGGACAATAGGATGAACAGCTTTGGTCGTTTCGTATTTGCACGATCCTAGGTTTGGCTTCTGGCAAACGGCCAAAGTCCGAAATTAAAATCAAATTCGGGCTTTGGTCGTTTTAAATAGTCCAATCCTAAGATTGAGCAAAAAATACGACCATTGGCCGTTTTCGGACTTTGCGCCCAACATATATACAAACGAAATATTTGTTATCGACCAAAATAATTGTAAATTGTAGTGAGGGACTAGCAGGTACAGTGGTTAAAGGCAAAAATGTTTAAAGTGAAACTCTTTTTTGATTTGTTAAGCTTTCGGAAACTTTTATTTCCTTCCTCAGAACATCTGTAATGGTTTGTATAGTGTTATTTTACAATCATCAGTTAAAATAAATTGAACTTACCAAGGTGAGTTTGTAAATATGATGGAAATGAGTACGTTCATCCAAAAGAAACATTAGAGGCAGTATTATAGTATTAAGATATCAAAGGTACAGAATATTTCAAAGGTACATAATATTAAAAAACATCCATCGGGCTTGTTGTTGGTTTGTTACAGAAAACTAAATTGTATAGTTTATAAGATCTAGAAAGAACTCACTTTGTCAGTATTTGGGTGGTGGTGATAATTTGTTTGCCGAAAATAATTTCATCGTATTACTACCACTCTCTCTGGTAAATTGAGTTATATTCAGGATTTTCACAGATGTTTCTTGGTTAAAAGAACTTAAAAGTAATAACAGAAGACCAAGAAACTAAACAAACACAATTTTAATAAAGAAAGACACAACGTTGTGTGGTAGAATATAAAAACACAGTAACCACAAATAAACCAAACACGCGGCTGTGCTCTGAAATATTACTACGTTTCATATGAAATCTGTTTTAACATAATAAGTAGATTAACATAACATTTTCAAATATAATATACACTACCTTCTTACATGATAAAATCCTTTAAATAAAAGACCGAAATATGGAACTCTTATTAACATCTATATCTATAGATATCGTTCAATTTATAGCAGGGATGTCTCTTGATTAGTGACTTGAGAGACATAGCCTGTACTACACTGACGAGCTCAAATAAGAGCGAAACACGTGTCTGTAGTTTGGTTTTGCCCTGATATAGGTTGAATGATATTTATATCTATTTATATCGCAGCATTCAAGGTGTCTTTTAAAGTGTTAGAAATTTCTAACCGACACCATTTCAGTTCAAACTGAAATTATTACTTTTGACAGTATGGCATTAGATACGTTATGTATCATCTTTGTACATTTTTAGACTGTCACAAAACGCTCTGTTCGTTTTATCATTTTACCTTGCCTAAGGTTATATACAAGATGCAAAGCTACCACTGAAATACCATTTTTGGAGTGAAGATGGAACCACTTGCGACTGTTTATCAGTTTCGCATTTGACATCTATAGATATCGTTCAATTTATAGCAGGGATGTCTCTTGATTAGTGACTTGAAAGACATAGCCTGTACTACACTGACGAGCTCAAATAAGAGCGAAACACGGGTCTGTAGTTTGGTTTTGCCCTGATATAGGTTGAATGATATTTATATCTATTTATATCGCAGCATTCAAGGTGTCTTTTAAAGTGTTAGAAATTTCTAACCGACACCATTTCAGTTCAAAACTGAAATTATTACTTTTGACAGTATAGCATTAGATACGTTATGTATCATCTTTGGACATTTTTAGACTGTCACAAAACGCTCTGTTCGTTTTATCATTTTACCTTGCATAAGGTTATATACAAGATGCAAAGCTACCACTGAAATACCATTTTTGGAGTGAAGATGGAACCACTTGCGACTGTTTATCAGTTTCGCATTTAACATCTATAGATATCGTTCAATTTATAGCAGGGATGTCTCTTGATTAGTGACTTGAGATACATAGCCTGTACTACACTGACGACCTCAAATAAGAGCGAAACACGTGTCTGTAGTTTGGTTTTGCCCTGATATAGGTTGAATGATATTTATATCTATTTATATCGCAGCATTCAAGGTGTCTTTTAAAGTGTTAGAAATTTCTAACCGACACCATTTCAGTTCAAAACTAAAACTATTACTTTTGACAGTATGGCATTAGATACGTTATGTATCATCTTTGGACATTTTTAGACTGTCACAAAACGCTCTGTTCGTTTTATATATATATATATATATATATATATATATATATATATATATATATATATATATGTCGTTAACCCTGCAAACCATCCTTGTAACTTCCCGCTTATTTCAGACACCAAAAATATATCAGTTTATAGAGTAGGTTATATATAAAAAAGCTTCGTTAGTTAGTTGGCCACTCCAAATTTGAGGGTTGATATTAAGTTTATTTTTCTCAAATCCTAAGAAAAAGAAAAAAGAAAAAATCATTTCTGGTAAATATTTTGTACTAGTAAAATCATAAATTATTAAAAGGGGTGAAATTAGCAACAGTCACTATTTTTTGCTACACCTTTTTGATATGTTAAAATGATGAAGCGTTTTTATTAAAAAAGAAATAGTAAAAAATATTCTTAAAGTTTTAGTCTAAAGACAATAAATTTTTTTATTATAAAATTATTTCATCATTTTTAAAATTTTTAGTAAATAGAGAATTATTTAAGAAAACAACCCTTCGGTGTGCTTCTACTGATAAAAATGTTCACCAAAGTTAAAATTTTTAGCCCTTTTAGTGATTTTGAAAAAAAAAATTTAATCCTTAAATATTGAATATTCTTAGTCGTTACTTGATGAAAATCCATATTCCAAGAATATTAAAATACTAAAAGTATTGAGATTTTCACAATTTTTATTTAATGTATAACGCGTTTCACTATCTTATAGCTTCATCAGATACATAATTAAAATCGAACTTACAAAGTTATGATATAAATAAAATGAAATGTGACATAATGACACAATGATGGTCGAAAATCATGTGGTATAAATAAACTGAAATAAAACAAATGTACTACAAATTGCAATAAGGACAAAGTTAATAATAATAAAGGTCTATGTACTAATTCTGTATATATTACTACTATCGTAAAAATTTATTATTATTAACTTTGTCCTTATTGCAATTTGTAGTACATTTGTTTTATTTCAGTTTATTTATACCACATGATTTTCGACCATCATTGTGTCATTATGTCACATTTCATTTTATTTATATCATAACTTTGTAAGTTCGATTTTAATTATGTATCTGATGAAGCTATAAGATAGTGAAACGCGTTATACATTAAATAAAAATAATCCTTAAACTTAAAGGGGCATAAATCTTTAACAAAACGTTTACGGTTATTACTCCATATCTTAAAGCTCGGTTTATTTGCAGCTTAGTTTATTTAAACGGAGGAGAACTAATATCTTATACACACAAAATATCAATCTCTGATCGCATCTACAACTTACTGTCATCAAGAGATTTATCATGAATAAAAAATTGATCATGTTAGTTTAAATCGCTTTTTTTTTAATTTAAAATATCGAATCAACTATAACTTACCATCCAAAAAAGTGTTTCGTTGGCAAAATTGGAATATGTATCAATTGTTGAAAGTACGCTGAATATCAAACAGACAAGCACCAACATGAAACTGAAACAAAAGGATTATCGTTAGTTTTAATATTTTAGCATTCCACTGTTATCGAAATACATCCAATTTCATCAAGTTATATATTTTATCTCTACCTGTGTAGTGAAATGGAAAATTAAATTATTACTAATATCTAGTTCGAAATATAATTACTTATATAATTTTCAATTAAGCTTGATATTAAATTAAACCAGAATAAAGCTTTAGTTTTTTCTAGAACTGTCAAAAAACATTGCGTTTTTTAATTGCTAAGAATACGCGAAATCGCTATTTCTTTACACGTAAAATTTTTTTATTGCAAATTAATTTTTTCACTCGTTTCTGTTTCAAAGCAATTTGAAGATTCAGGATTCTTTATTTTTATTTTAGATAGTTTAAAATCACATTTTCTGGTATCTTTTTAACATTTTTGATAAAGAGCTAGTTATGAAACTGTATATAAACTTTTTCATACTGTAATTTGGATTTTTTCAGAAGAGCAGTGTTTGCGTTATTAAGTACAATCAAAGTACTTTATAAGATCAGCTTGTGTGCACTTGAACCTCTCCGTCCCCGATTTTAATGTTCTAGGCTTTGCTAAAAATTTTATTATTAGTGAAAAATTGATTATTTAAAAAAATAAGTAATGAAAAAAAACACTTTTTACAAAATTTTTTGACAACAGTATCTCGTACACACAAACACACACGCACACATACACACATACGGTGATCATCTCGGAAATAGTCAGGACGGTTTCCTAGGACCTCTCAACAAAATACACTCCTGGACAAAATTAACGCACCAATACAATAAATTCTCACAAAAATTTTATTTTCAAAAATAAATCGATTTAATCGAAATGGAAGCTATATTTTCCGTAATTTAACACTTCAGAACAATATTACAGGCAAATGGCATTATTGGAATTAAATTTCATCAAAGTGAACAATCCATTTTTAAGTCAACGAAAAAGTTAATAACCATTTAGTGACAACACAGTTCAAAGGACGCTAGTATAGAAAAGTTAATAATGTGTGTTGCCTCCTCTACTTCTAATCACCGCATTCATACGCCTAGGCATGCTTCTTATTAAATTTTGAATGGCATCCTGTGTAATATTTTCCCACTCTGAAGGAACTGCATTTTCAAGTTCTCTCAAGTTGGCAGGTGCAGGTACATAGGCTCTAACCCTTCTTTTAAGCATGTCCCATACATGTTCTATGGGATTCATGTTGCTGGTCTTCTGCTGTCCAATCCAGCTTCTCTCAACCTCCTTCTGACTGTTCGAGCAGAAATTACCACATTTTGAGTATCTTCGAGATCATTTCTTAACAAAGAACTGGTGACTGACCTAGCTCTTAAAGCAGATTGTCTAAGAAAACGATCATCTCTTGCACTAGTACAGCGGTTTCGCCCTTGTCCTGGCCTTCGACGATAAGTTCCAGTTTCGTTGAAACGTTGAATTACACTACTTATTGTAGAATGGTTTACTCCCAGCAAATTGGCAATATGACGTTGAGAATATCTCTCACCATGTAACGTTATTGCACGTACTGTCTATGTTCGGTTAAATTGCTTGGACGATTCATTTTCAGACTTTAAACTATGGTAAATTAATGAACAAAACTCGCCAAACAACAATTTACACAATAACCAGCAAAGAAAAGCAACAAATTAATCCCGGTTGCTAACAAATTTTATATCACTAAATGATTAAAGTATTCACTAACTTACAAACGTCAATTCAAAATTACCAAACAAACTCAGTTTGTTTACAGAATTGTCAAAAAAGGTTCAAAGCCTATTATTCATACTCTCTGCACGTATAAATAGTTATTTATGATATGAGTGTTAAAAGTGACGTTTTATTTTGTGAGTGAAAACGTTTGTGAAATGAGCGGAGCGAATTGAACAATTTCACGAACAAAATAAAATCACTTTTAACACAAATACCATACAATGTTTTTTGTACAACTTCCCTATTTTGATAATGAAATGAGCGAATTTGCAATGACAATAAACTGAACCGTGTTAAAAGTAAACTAAACCATGTTAAAAGTAAACTTGTTTACATGGCAGCGTGTTAAAAGTATTTTTAACACGCTGCTATGTAAACAACCGTTTTTAACATTGTTTGCTATCATTAAAAGTGTCACTTTTAATGACAGTTGTACAAAAAAATATTTATGACATAAAAATCTGAAATTTTTCTGTTGGTGCGTTAATTTTGTCCAGGATTGTACGAGTATATATTTTTAACGCAAGAATTTAAAAGCACTCTTATGTGCAATTTAAAAACACTGAAATCTCACAAACGAATCAACCGATTTTAATTTTCAAAACGGAATTCAACGTCATTTTTTTAAGGTTAGGAGCTGATTAGGTTATAGAATTATTTGAATTTGAATTGGAATTTTTTTTTAGAATTAACTAACAAATGATTTTTTTTTATCAAATAAACACTTTTAAATTTGCCACATGTTTTTTTAATTTTAGGTATTTTAAAAGCATATATAGAAAAAAATAAAAACTAAATTAATATTCAAATTGACTACTTAACATTGGAATTTTAATTACATAAAACAATAGTTAGTTTTAATATACAATACAAATTTCTATTACAATTTTGCAAGCGGCTTAACGATATTATTGGCGAAGCATAATATATTCAATTTAGTGTTCAGAAATAGAGCTGTTATATAGTAATTATTTGCTTGTAACGAAGGGTTACATAGTTTAGAATTTGATTAAATTCACTAAGGTAGAAGATAACATTTTAATATTAATAAACCATATCATTACCCTATTAGAGAGACAATTCTCAAACAAACATATAAATAGAGTGTAAACGCTCCTGTGTTAAAATGTTTATTTATTGTTGTGCAAGTTTTACAAATATTTGGATTAGCAAACGAATATTGATAAATGCAAATACACGTTAAATTATTTAAATAAACTAAATTTATATATGTGTATATAATAATTTGTATTAGTAAATAATATTTAAAACCAAATCAGTAAGTAGTGTTAAAATTAAAAATGCAATTTTTCTGTGAGTTTAATTTAACTATTTAAAAATAATAAATTTATATTCGCTTAGATATTTTAACCAACGTGAAACCTACCTTAACCGATTACTAAGTTATCTTTTGAGAGTATTACAAGTCTTTACCAAACATGTAATTATTGGCGCCAAAAAACAAACTCTACAAATTATATTCAAACACCTGATTTACAAATTTAATTATCTTAAAAAAAACGGGTGTGGCAGTCAGTGGGACTGCCGGTAAAAGTTATACTTCTATGTACACTTCCGGATTCCTAAATATAATATTCGTGTTCAGCGACCCCAAAAACCTCCTAGTACTGAGTGCACACTTATTTTGGTTCTAATTTGGCTAATATTCATAGAGACGGTATCCGTCCTAAGCACCAGGTGTCTCGGAGACCATCGCCGTCATGATATTCGTATCAGCGATCCAAAAAAAAACGAGTACCAAGTTTGCACTGATTTTGTATAGAATTTGCATAAAACCCCAGAAGAAGAGGTATGTACCAAGCACCCTGGGCACGAAGTTCCGCGGACTGTTTCGGCATCATGATATTCGTGTACAACGACCCCAAAAACTCTGAGTACAAAAATTGAACCCATCTCCAGCAATTCTTACAAAGTTGTAATTTTTCTATATATGAACTGTTCGGAATGCACTTTTAGTAGATTTATATCTACTATTCAGCTGGTTCGCAGGTCACGACTTCGGGAAAATTTCACTACAGTTTTTCGTTTTGTGCCCCCCTGACCTTAAAAACACCTTCCGTCCAAAAGTTTATATATATATATATATATATATATATATATATATATATATATATACAGTGTGACCCATTTCGAATGGAAACACCCCTGTAGAATTCTTATTTATTAACCGATTGAAATAATTTTTTTTCCTATTTTTAAGTTAAAAAAAGTTTTAATCAAAGACCTCATTTGACATTTTTAATTTCGTTTTCAAGGCCTACTATGCCACTTTTTTGTTGTCAAAAATGAAGAATTTTTATTAGCGATTTTTTTTATTAAAAAATGACGACACCACTGGATTTAGAGTGGCTTTAAATAGCTCTGATTAAAATTTCATGAATAAATATTCATAAATAAAAAAGTTATGACAACCTAAAATTTGAAAACTCGTCAACCTAAGAGTTACTAAATAACACACTGTATCAACATTTAGCCACACAAATTGTGATTCTTTTTATTAATTTAAACAATAAACCACTTTTTTACAAACTAAGTATCTTTGTCTTATAATTGTTTTTGTTTTTGTTTATTTTAAATCCTGGTCGCCTCTACCAATCCAGCATTTAGTTGAACACATTTGTCGTAGCGCTTGCGAATATTTTTAGTGACATAATAAACAAAAACAATTATAAGACTAAGATACTTAGTTTGTGAAAAAGTGGTTTATTGTTTAAATTAATAAAAAAAATCACAATTTGTGTGGCTAAATGTTGATACAGTGTGTTATTTTGTAACTCTTAGGTTGACGAGTTTTCAAATTTTAGGTTGTCACAACTTTTTTATTTATGAATATTTATTCATGAAATTTTAATCAGAGCTATTTAAAGCCACTCTTAATCCAGTGGTGTCGTCATTTTTTAATAAAAAAAATCGCTAATAAAAATTTTTCATTTTTGACAAAAAAAAAGTGGCATAGTAGGCCTTGAAAACAAAATTAAAGATGTCAAATAAGGTCTTCGAGTACAACTTTTTTTAACTTAAAAATAGGAAAAAAAATTATTCCAATCGGTTAATAAATAAGAATTCTACAGGGGTGTTTCCATTCGAAATGGGTCACACTGTATATATATATATATATATATATAAATAATGGTATAGTGACTGGTTCAATATAACGTGAAGTCAATAGTGAAGTTGCAGTCAATCTTATGGCCAATGTAAATAAAGAAAACTCTTTTATTTTTGTCAAGCTTTCGAATTTATTAAATTCTTTTTCAGGACATCTATAGTGAAGAAAAAATTTTTTATATAATAAAAATTTTTTTATAATGTTTTATATGTGATAACTTACTAATACGTGAGGTTATGAAAGAAGCTGCGAATTCTGTTTGTTAGTATTTAAGCTTCAGCTATTTGCTGTACACTTTTTTGTATAAAAAAGAATGCTCTTTAACTCAATATCCTTTTTTGTATTTTTTAACAAAACAGTAAAAAAATAATAATTCTGATTCTAACGACAAAACTGACAAAAAATCTCTCCTGTCTCGACAACGACTCTCTAGATTATGCGCCTGACGGACGCTTGGAAGCATGCGACGTTGTCGATACTTAGAATTACAATATTATATTAATTTCTTAACATACCCCCCACCTTGAAGGGGCCAGCCTTCAACAAACAATATATTTAATATAGAATTAGTATACATAAACACTAAAAAGCACTTAAAACAAAGCAAACAAATAATTTTAAATACTGTCTTCAATTGGTAGCGGACACAGCTTCGAAATAGGTCTTTTTAAAGAACCTTTTAAAGTCTTAATAGTAGCGACACGACACAACTTATCACTGCCAAAGTGCAACTCCAAAACTCTGCCTAATTTCCAACACAGTGGAGGCAAATTGTCCTCACGCACGACTACCAACTCTCCTACTTGAAGAGTCCGTTGGGGAAACTTCCATTTTAATCTCGTCTGCAAAGTCACCAGATACTCCTTGGACCACCTCGACCAGAAATGTTGGTATAACTTCTGGAGATGTTGGAATTTGGACAATCGATTGTCAGGAGTGTCCCTGAAGTCTAGATCCGGTAAGGCAGTTAGGCGTCGCCCAATTAGAAAATGTGATGGCGTGAGCACGTCTAAGTCATTAGGGTCAGAGGAAATGGGGATCATAGGTCGAGAGTTGAGGGTAGCTTCTATTTGGGTCAGTAGGGTGTAAAAGTTTTCGAATGTCAATGAGGCGTTGCCCATTATACGTTTTATGTGATGTTTACATGCTTTAACCCCAGCCTCCCAAATACCCCCAAAATTTGGCGAATGAGCCGGAATAAATTTCCATGTAATACCCTCGTTTCCCAAACTTTCAATTAAACTATTATTTTGCTCCTGCAAGAACTTATAGATATCTTTTAATTCGGAATTAGCTCCTACAAAATTCAAACCATTATCAGACCACATGCAAGTTGGTCTGCCTCTTCTTGCTATGAATCGCCTCAGCGTCGCCAAAAAAGCCTCCGACGTCAAGTCTGAAACGAGTTCCAGGTGGATGGCCCGAGTTGAGAAACAAACGAACAAACACAAATAACATTTAGTTATACTCGCATCACGTCCACCCCTAGATTTAATACCAAAAGGACCAGCATAGTCCACCCCTGTTGTGTAAAAGGGAGGTGCTGGTGTAACACGATCTTTGGGCAAGGATCCCATAATTTGGCCAAGAGGCCTGGGTTTAGCTCTAAAACATCTAATGCATTTATGGGTCGTAATCATAGCTAGATTTCTTCCCCCTATTGGCCAATAATTTTCCCTAATGGCTGACAACAACAATTGGGGACCAGCATGTAACAAGGTTTTATGCTTGTATTCAAATAAAAGTTTACAAAATTTGTGTTTTGAGGAAATCACAGCTGGGTGCTTCATGGCATAATCTATGTTGGAAAGCTGCAATCTGCCCCCCACCCTTAGGATTCCATTGCTATCTATAAACGGGTTGAGAGTGCTCAATGGACCCTTTTTACAAACCTTACCGTTTAATAACGATGAATACTCTTCTGGAAATGATTCCCTTTGACATATTACTAATAAACTATTTACAGCATCTTTTAATTCATCGGCGGAGAGAGGACCAGCTTTTCTCTCTTCCTTAATTCTAGTTTTACAATTAAATGCAAATCGAAAAATGTAAGCAGTGCATCTTTCAAGACGTAAAAAATTAGAAAATCGACCCCAATCAATAATGTCAAGAACTTCATGACAAATTTGGACCTGTCTCTTCATTTCTGGTAATGAGTCTACATCAATAATAGGATTTGGCCAATCTATACAATCTTGAGATAGCCAACTAGGTCCATTCCACCAAAGATTTGATTTTATCAAGATTTCAGGATAAACACCTCTAGAGACCAAATCAGCGGGATTATCCTTAGAGCTTACATGTCGCCAATTCTCCATTAAAGTCAAAGACTGTATCTGCGACACTCGATTTCCAATATATGTATGTAGGTTATGTGGGGATTGCGCAATCCATCCCAAAACGACTGTAGAGTCAGTCCACAAATAAATTCTTGAGATGTTCAAGTCCACTGACCGCTTGAAGTTACTAACAAGTTGAGCCAAAACGAGTGCCCCGCAAAGCTCCAAGCGTGGTAAAGTTACAACTTTCAATGGAGCAACTTTAGCCTTTGAATACACCAATGAAACCTTTGTCTCACCACAACTATTCACACTCTTAAAATACAGACAAGCACCATATGCTTCAATCGAGCTATCACAAAATCCGTGAATTTCTACATTTACCACCTTACTCAGAATTACTTGTCTTGCAATAGAAAGTTCATTGAAATAGACAAACTGATTTTTTAATTTATTCCACGAAGAGAATATATGGGAAGGCAGGGACTCATCCCATCCAACCTTTTCAAGCCAGAGTTTCTGCATAATAATTTTTCCCAATATAATGCAGGGAGATAACAAACCAAGTGGGTCATAGATTTGGGCAATACTAGATAAAATAGAACGTTTAGTTTGCTTCGATGTATTAGCTATTTCAGATATGTGATATAAAAGACAATCATCTTTAAAGGACCAATGGAGACCCAAGGTTTTGTTTTCGGATTTCTCACCCAATGGCAAATCACCTTCACTAGGACTAGAATCATCGCCAAGAATACCAGTGAGTACCCTAGATGAGTTGGACAACCACTTTCTTAAAATAAAACCACCAATTTTTAAGATATTAGCAATTTCCGTGCTCAACAATATAGCCTCTTCTTCGGAGTCCACACCAAAAAGTAAGTCATCAACATAGAAATTATGAAGAATAATATTGGCGGCTTTGGGAAATTGCTCCTCATTTTCCAAGCCGAGCTGCTTCAAACATCGAATAGCCAAAAAGGCAGCCGATCTGGTACCATAGGTTACGGTATTTAGGCTATACACTCTCAAGTCTTCATTAGGATTTGCTCTCCAATAAATCTTCTGTAGAGACCTATTTTCTTCTTTTACTAAAACCATTCTGTACATTTTGGCAATGTCAGAACAAACAACAATATTAGGAATTCTGAACCTAAGCAAAATCGATAAAATATCGTCCTGAAGATTTGGACCGGTGTACTGAATGTCGTTAAATGAAATTCCATTTTCAGATGGTGAAGATCCATTAAAAACTACGCGTAAACGAGTTGTTGTACTATTTTCATTTAAAACTCCATGATGTGGCAGGAAATACGAAGGCTCATCTCCATTTGCCTTATTATGTAAAGACATATGACCCATGGCAATATACTCCCCCATGAAGTCAACATACATTTTCTTCAATTTTGGATTCTTTTCAAGTCTCCTTTCAAGAGAAAAGAATTGTCTTCTGGCAACTAAATTTGAATCTCCTAGTACAGATGGGGATTCTCTTAACGGGATTGGCACAATAAATCTGCCGTCTTTGTCACGGGAGCAATTCTCCACAAAGATTTTTTCACACTCCTTGTCTTCATTTGATAAAAGACGATCCAGACCATTTGGAGGCTCTTCAATACTCCAAAATTTCTCTATTTGGGTTTGAAGATCAGAGTTTACATTTAAACCACAATGAACAATATCTTGGGCCTTTGGGCTACAAAGGGATCCAGAAATTATCCACCCGAATCGTGTTTTCTGCATCGTCGGTTGATTTGCACCCAAACTATATTGTCCGATGCACAATAGTTTGTAAAAACAATCAGCTCCTAGCAAAATATCCACAGCTCCCGGATCACCAAAGCCAGGATCTGCCAATCTTATATATCTAGGAATTTGAAGATGAGAAATATCCAGTTTTCTACTAGGAATCGAACTTACAATTTGAGGAACATATGTTCTAATTAAACAAGAAATAGTTTCGCTAAAAGAATTTTGCATTGATTGAAGAGTGACGTTGCATTTATGATTAATGGCGGAAGTTATTTGATTAATGCCAACGATTGATAAATTAATATTCTGTTTATTAAGGTTTAACTTATTTGCTAAGTCCTCTTTTATTAAGTTCGACATTGAGCCGGAATCTAACAAAACCCTACAAGTATGCAAATTACCAATAGAGTCAACAACCTGAACCAAAGCTGTTGACAGAAGAATGTCACTTCTACCAGCATATGAAGATGCCATTGCGACTTTTGGCTCCACTTCCGTAGTACCACCATTTGAACTACCTTGATTTGACTCAACTATTCGATCATTTGAAGTTGTTGTTGGATCCGCTGAACTCCTTTTGTTAAAATGTAGCAAGGTGTGATGCCGCAAGGAACACTTGTGACAACTCCTCGAATTGCAATCTTTACTAATATGGTTTGGTTTAAGACAATTCAAACACAGTCGAAGACCCTTTGCCTTCTCATACCGATTATGAGTTGTAAGTTTTAGAAACTCTTTGCAATTTTGAATACTGTGTTTCTCGTTGCAAATAAGACATCCTTGTTCCATTACCATAAATGATTTTGCCTTTACCTTAAGAGATCTATCCCTTGAGGTGGTTTCCAGAGTCTCGAGTATTTCAGCTTTTGATTTTAGAAATTTCTTGAATTCCTCCAGAGTTGGTAGAGTATCCTTTGGTTTTTTCTCTTGCCATTCGCGTGCTGTTATCGTATCCAATTTGCTGCACATGAAGAAGATAATTACAAGATCCCAAGACTGCACTGGTATCTGAAGGTTTTCCAGAGACCTAACACCCTTAGTTATGCCATCTAACAATTTTCGAATATCTGTTGAACACTCCCTGTTCATAGAGGGTATCCCAAACAGTGCTTTGAGATTATTATTAACCAACATTGATTTGTTATCGAATCGTTCGTTCAAAAGAGTCCACGCAGTATCATAGTTGTCCGAACTAATTTCTAAATTGTGTAATACTTCTTTGGCATTGCCTTCCAAGGCACCCCGCAAGAAGTAAAACTTTTCAATATGTGAGACATTTGGATTGTCATGAATTAAAGTTCTAAAAGTGTCCCTAAACTCGAGCCATCCATCTAGCTTTCCAGAAAATTTTGGGATAGGAATTGACGGAAGTTTTGGCCCCGATTGAATATTATAACGAGAAATTCCCGAGCCATGATCAGACGCATCATCAGCGAGACTATTTTCAGGGAAATGATTTGAATTTATTTTACTATTTACCTTTAATAAGTCTTTTGCAGTAGCAAGTACCCTATAATAATGATTTTCAAAACTTTCGCGTTCTTCCAATTGTTCTTCTAAGTTGTTATGATTTAATTCAAGAAAATTTTGGTGAGAATCAAATTCTAAAAATATATCTGGAAGTTTATCAAGTCTGTTTTGCAAATCTAAAAGTTTTACATCATCTATTTCTATGGAAGCAATCGAATTTAAAAATTTTTCAAAGATTGTTATTTTGCATTTGCAAATACCCCTTTTTTTGATGTTTAATTTTATTTCTTCATCCGCCATTTTAATAGTATTAATTTAATCTCTACTAAACTAGTGCAATAGATACCCGCCGAAATTATTATAATTTTTTACAATTATTACACTCTACTGAACCAAAACAAGGATAAATGTTTAAAGGAAAGTCAGTACTCACGTTTGATTCGCCTCTACCGCCCTTACCAATCTTTTACAACAGGTTTCCAGTCTCCACCAGAACCATTTACAACTCCAAACAAAGAATGAAACAGGTTTCCAGTCTCCACCAGAACCATTTACAACTCCAAACAAAGAACGAAACAGGTTTCCAGTCTCCACCAGAACCATTTACAACTCCAAACAATTTTCAATTTTTAAACCATCCGTTTTCGAAGGACCATTAAACGTTAGTATTTAAGCTTCAGCTATTTGCTGTACACTTTTTTGTATAAAAAAGAATGCTCTTTAACTCAATATCCTTTTTTGTATTTTTTAACAAAACAGTAAAAAAATAATAATTCTGATTCTAATGACAAAACTGACAAAAAATCTCTCCTGTCTCGACAACGACTCTCTAGATTATGCGCCTGACGGACGCTTGGAAGCATGCGACGTTGTCGATACTTAGAATTACAATATTATATTAATTTCTTAACACTGTTTGATAAAATTAAAGTAAATCATACTATTAAAATACATAAAAACATATACGTTTAAAACTTATTATTTGATTGACTTTTAATATGTCTTCAATTTCTTTTTTATATGTATGTTTTTTTTAAGTATCTATGGTATTTATTTTAACACAGTAGGAAAGCAAAACATTGTAATGATTAATTTATTTAGATTTTATTATTATATCAAGTAACTTACTATATTCGTGAAATACAGAACTTTAATTTCTAAAATTTTATAAAAAATTTTTTATATGTTAAATTTAATGAAAGTTGTTATTTTTTATGTTTTTATTATTGTTTATTTTAATATTATATTAATCTTTATGTTTGTAATCCTGTTTTAATTTATTGAAAGTTTTTTTATATTTATAAATTAAATTTATATGTTAAATTTATTTATATTTATTTTTGAAATGATAGAATGTAACAATAAATATTACTCAGCCCTTCTATATCTGATTTTCTATTAATACATGTTTGCCTTTTATCAATGTGTGTCATTTCTAAGAATAATCTTTTTTTATGGTTCCTTTCTCTTTCTAAAATTTTTGTTTCTTCAAATTTAAAACTATGATTATTTTTGATTGCATGTTCTGTTAGTGCACAAGCATTAAATTTATTATTTCTAATATCACTTTTATGAGAGATGTTCCTGCTGTGTATATAGGAGAAACATGCAGAACTGTACACAGCAGGAACATCTCTCATAAAAGTGATATTAGAAATAATAAATTTAATGCTTGTGCACTAACAGAACATGCAATCAAAAATAATCATAGTTTTAAATTTGAAGAAACAAAAATTTTAGAAAGAGAAAGGAACCATAAAAAAAGATTATTCTTAGAAATGACACACATTGATAAAAGGCAAACATGTATTAATAGAAAATCAGATATAGAAGGGCTGAGTAATATTTATTGTTACATTCTATCATTTCAAAAAATAAATATAAATAAATTTAACATATAAATTTAATTTATAAATATAAAAAACTTTCAATAAATTAAAACAGGATTACAAACATAAAGATTAATATAATATTAAAATAAACAATAATAAAAACATAAAAAATAACAACTTTCATTAAATTTAACATATAAAAAATTTTTTATAAAATTTTTGAAATTAAAGTTCTGTATTTCACGAATATAGTAAGTTACTTGATATAATAATAAAATCTAAATAAATTAATCATTACAATGTTTTGCTTTCCTACTGTGTTAAAATAAATACCATAGATACTTAAAAAAAACATACATATAAAAAAGAAATTGAAGACATATTAAAAGTCAATCAAATAATAAGTTTTAAACGTATATGTTTTTATGTATTTTAATAGTATGATTTACTTTAATTTTATCACACAGAATTCGCAGCTTCTTTCATAACCTCACGTATTAGTAAGTTATCACATATAAAACATTATAAAAAAAATTTTATTATATAAAAAATTTTTTCTTCACTATAGATGTCCTGAAAAAGAATTTAATAAATTCGAAAGCTTGACAAAAATAAACGAGTTTTCTTTATTTACATTGGCCATAAGATTGACTGCAACTCCACTATTGACTTCACGTTATATATATATATATATATATATATATATATATATATTATAACATTTATGAGATAACTAGTGTTCTATTATTATAGTATTAATATAGTCATCTATAAGTTACCATGTTATAAAGTACTTCTTACCTTGAAATTTTTTTATTTTAATATAGATGTGAAGAAGGTAAGATTCAAGTTAATTTCTTTTATTTTAACGATTATTACTTTAACATATGTTCTTATCTATTCTCTTTCTTAGGGTCAGAGTTCAAAATTCTCAACTAATAAATGGATTCAAATTTAACTAATATTGAAAATTTCAACAAAAAAGATAATAAAATTCAACAATCATATACCAAATTATGTTTTTGAACGATAATTCTAATTTGACCTTAACCTTACTTTTTCTTATTGTTTTGTGCGCATTGACACATTACTTTCAAAAATCAAACATCGTTAAATCAAGTGTTATGAAAAATTCTGAATTTTGTAACCAATAAATCAAATTAAACTTAATTAAGAATGAAAAATAACTTATTTAAACAGTGAAACAGTGTACCAGTGAAATTAAATGTTCATCAAATACATAAAAATCAAACACAGGAATGTTCTTTATTTTAAAAAAAATTGGAAATTGATACCGTGTTCTGAAGCTTTTGTATTCTCTCTGGACAACTAAGGCACAGGCTATCCTTTCCAATTGGAATCCACCATTTCCCAGGACATCAATGATATACGGACACTTTATAGATTTAGACGAATAAAATTGCTTCTCATCAGGAAATAATCTGCTCTTGCATCAAATGGTGAGTAAACTAATACTCTCTTTCTTATTAGAAACTAGTTTTACTTTAGGTAAATTAACTCAGGAAGCATTTATATAAATGAACTGCTCAGCATACCATTTCTAACATTCATTTCTCCATATATATGAACTTTAAGTCTTACCAGCTGCTATCAGGAGTTGTCTTGTGGTTTTGTTAACACTTTTTACTACTTGTATACTTTCTTTTATAAGTATTTAAAAAAAAATCGAAATTTTAACGGAGCAAAATTTATTACATGTTATCCATTCAAAAGCTCGAAAAAAAGGGAGACATTCAGAAATCAACAATTTAACAACTGAATCTCCAAACAAACTTACCCTATACATTATTATGCTCTATTCGCCTACTAAATTATTGATCAAATAAAATTACTAAAAATCTAATACTTAATTCCTTATTTACATTTTAATACAATAGACATTCTTTTAAAATTTGCTAAACTTTTGATAAGTTGTTAATTTTATAATATCTTTCGCCTACTAATTATTTGTCAAATCAAATTACTAAAAATCTAATACTTAATTCATTATTTACATTTAATACAATAATCATTCTTTTAAAATTTGCTATACTTTTAATGAATTATTAACTTTATAATATCTTATCTACAATATAATCTAATATCTTTCTATTTTCAGAACTTTTCATTTGGAAATTAAACTAATAACAAATCACAATATGGCTTGAAAACAAACATTGTCTATTTTGAAAGTAAGTACAATTTTTTCATTTCCTTCTATGAGTTCTAATATTTTATACTAAAATTTATGCAAAGCTTTACATTTATGTTTTAACATTTGATTTTCTTATTTCATTTTATCTTAATTTATTTAAAATCGGTTTTAATTACCAAGGTAACGTAAAATTTATAAACTTTTTCAATATTTACTCTTATTATCTATTTAATACATGATCATTAGAATTTTATATGTTATAGATTAAATTATATTATTTTGATTCTTTGAAATGAATATCTCTTATATGTACTTGTATATTTTAATTTCTTATTTTGTTTTATTTTTCCTTTTTAGGTATTGTGAAGAAGACGATTATAAATTATACCAAATTTACTACATTTGCACTCTGCCTTGGAATGAGAATATATTTTCCTTTTCTTTATTTTTATTAATTTTCTTTATATGTACTTAATTGATATAGCATAGTAACTTATATCATCTCAAATCCCCCAATTAAAATTTTTGAATCAATCATATTTTCATATTTGCTTCAAAAATTATAATTTCTATTCCCAATTTACCAATTTTATAACTGTTAAATAACTTTGTTTTATACTTATTAACTTTCTATGTCCTATTATATTTTAATAAATTTTATACAAATTTCTTTGTTCTATATTTCATATTATAATCTGTTTATATATTATGTACTTGCTTGTAAATAATTATTCATGTACAATGAACACCAAAAAAAAAATTAATTTCTCTAATATCATCTCCTGGAAAAATCTTTTATGAAAAATATTCAGACTGTTTATTCATACCAATTTTAATTTTTATGATTTAAAATTTAACTGAATTGCCTTAATGTTTATTCTATAAACATCACCCTATCAAAAAAAAAAAAACTATGTACACCTAAAATTACTATTTATAACATAACATTTATTTTTAAGATTGTTTTAAATATCATCTACCTAACATTTTTAATAAATTTTTCATTTCTATATTTCTAAAATTCTTTTAATCTCAAATTCCTTCCCCCTTTCTAACATTCATTCAAATATAATTTATTTTTCTACTTTTAAACTTGTTCCCCCTTATTAAATATATTTTCTTCTACATCTAACCTTCTAATAAATCTAAATACTTTACCCTTTCCTGATAATTCCAAATATACCTAATACCTATTGTAGATTTAAATTTCTTCCCCCTTTCTTGATATTTCCCTTTATACGTATAACCTATTATAAATTTAGTTTTCTTCCCCCTTTCTTTATATTTCCAAATGTACAATTTTTTCCAGAATGCTACTTGCTTTGCTTTATATCCATCTACAAATTTCTTAATAGTCTTCTCCCTTTCTTCATCTATTTGATTTGTGTCTTCCTCGGTACTCTTCAAATTGTCTTCTTTTATATAGTTAATTTGTCTTCTAAATATCTTAGTATTTTCTTTTATTTCCTCCAATCTTTTATTTGTTTGATCCATTTTATCATTATTCTCTTGAAATTTTCCTTCTAATTCCATATTTATATGTTCCCTCATATCTTCGTTTATTTCTTCAAATCTTTCTTTAGTCTGATTCAATTTTTTATTTTTCTCTTCAAATTTCTCTTCAATTGTTTCAGTCATATTCATAATATTTTTATCCATGGTCATTATAATACTGTTATTCATTTCGTCAAACTTCTTATCCAAGTCTTTCATAATATCCTCCATTTCCTTACTTAATTTTAACCCAGTTAATTCCTGGTTCTTACTGCAGACTCCTTTTTGTTTTTCTACTTCTCCCTCTAGTCTTTCAAATTCTTTTCCCAAATTAATTTTTAAATTGTCCACTACCTCTTCATTAATTTGTCCTTGTAAACGTATTTGTCCTATTTCTATTTTTATAACTTCTGTTTGTTTGTTGACTTCTCGCTCAATTTCTTCAGGTAAATTTTCTTTAATTGATTTTCCTACTTCTGTTACTCTAATTTCCAAAACTTTTTTAATTTCCCCCCTAATTTTCACTCCTGTGGTATTTCTGTTCTTAACTTTATATTTGGCTGTTCGATTGTCTTTTCACAATCTTTTTTCATAATTTTCACTTCTTCTCTGATCTTCAAATTGTCTTCTTTAATACTACTAATTTCTCTTTTAAATATTTTATTATCTTCTTTTATTTCATCCAATTTTTTATTGTTTTCCTCAAATTTCTGATCAATATCTTCCCTCATCTTCATATTATCTTCTTTAATATCTTCCCTCATACTCGTAATGCTCATCAAAAGATTTTGTAGTATGCTGTTCATCTCGGGTTGATTCTCTTCTTTTGGTTGTGCTTGTAACACCTGTTCTTCTTGTTCATTTTCACCTGCAGTTGCCTCTATCTCTATTTCAACCATGGTTCGATCCTGTTCTCCCCCTATCTCTACCAAATTGTCTCCTTCTTCTGTCTCTGCTTCTTCTTGTGTCTGTCCTGTTTGAATCAGCTCTTCCACTCGATAATCTCCTGCTCCTAATACTCTCTCTTCATGTACTTGTACCGCCACACTTTCAATCTCAATCTCTCCTCCATCACTACTCTCACTATTCTCTCCGACTACCTTACCATCTCTCAATCTCATTTTTTTATCCATACTTACAGTTCAAATTCCCAGATAAATACAAATAATGTGCAAATTTTTATATGAATACCTTTATACCAATAAATATTTTACAAGCAAATACCTGTTTATTATTATTAGTTATAAATAACCCAGAATCACACAAACAAAAAAAATAAAAAAAATTACCAAATCAAGTTTTCTAGAGTTTTGTTTTGATATGCGAAAATTTCTCAAATATTGATTATTTTAAAAGGCTCTAGTTTTGATTATTTAGAGCCCCACGTTGGGCGCCAAAATGTATAACATTTATGAGATAACTAGTGTTCTATTATTATAGTATTAATATAGTCATCTATAAGTTACCATGTTATAAAGTACTTCTTACCTTGAAATTTTTTTATTTTAATATAGATGTGAAGAAGGTAAGATTCAAGTTAATTTCTTTTTTAACGATTATTACTTTTACATATGTTCTTATCTATTCTCTTTCTTAGGGTCAGAGTTCAAAATTCTCAACTAATAAATGGATTCAAATTTAACTAATATTGAAAATTTCAACAAAAAAGATAATAAAATTCAACAATCATATACCAAATTATGTTTTTGAACGATAATTCTAATTTGACCTTAACCTTACTTTTTCTTATTGTTTTGTGCGCATTGACACATTACTTTCAAAAATCAAACATCGTTAAATCAAGTGTTATGAAAAATTCTGAATTTTGTAACCAATAAATCAAATTAAACTTAATTAAGAATGAAAAATAACTTATTTAAACAGTGTACCAGTGAAATTAAATGTTCATCAAATACATAAAAATCAAATACAGGAATGTTCTATATTTTAAAAAAAATTGGAAATTGATACCGTGTTCTGAAGCTTTTGTATTCTCTCTGGACAACTAAGGCACAGGCTATCCTTTCCAATTGGAATCCACCATTTCCCAGGACATCAATGATATACGGACACTTTATAGATTTAGACGAATAAAATTGCTTCTCATCAGGAAATAATCTGCTCTTGCATCAAATGATGAGTAAACTAATACTCTCTTTCTTATTAGAAACTAGTTTTACTTTAGTTAAACTAACTCAGGAAGCATTTATATAAATGAACTGCTCAGCATACCATTTCTAACATTCATTTCTCCATATATATGAACTTTAAGTCTTACCAGCTGCTATCAGGAGTTGTCTTGTGGTTTTGTTAACACTTTTTACTACTTGTATACTTTCTTTTATAAGTATTTAAAAAAAAAAATCGAAATTTTAACTGAGCAAAATTTATAACATGTTATTCCTTCAAAAGCTCGAAAACAAGAGAGAGATTCAGAAATCAACAATTTAACAACTGAATCTCCAAACAAACTTACCCTATACATTATTATGCTCTATTCGCCTACTAAATTATTGATCAAATAAAATTACTAAAAATCTAATACTTAATTCCTTATTTACATTTTAATACAATAGACATTCTTTTAAAATTTGCTAAACTTTTGATAAGTTGTTAATTTTATAATATCTTTCGCCTACTAATTATTTGTCAAATCAAATTACTAAAAATCTAATACTTAATTCATTATTTACATTTAATACAATAATCATTCTTTTAAAATTTGCTATACTTTTAATGAATTATTAACTTTATAATATCTTATCTACAATATAATCTAATATCTTTCTTTTTTCAGAACTTTTCATTTGGAAATTAAACTAATAACAAATTACAATATGGCTTGCAAACAAACATTGTCTATTTTGAAAGTAAGTACAATTTTTTCATTTCCTTCTATGAGTTCTAATATTTTATACTAAAATTTATGCAAAGCTTTACATTTATGTTTTAACATTTGATTTTCTTATTTCATTTAATCTTAATTTATTTAAAATCGGTTTTAATTACCAAGGTATCGTAAAATTTATAAACTTTTTCAATATTTACTCTTATTATCTATTTAATACATGATCATTAGAATTTTATATGTTATAGATTAAATTATATTATTTTGATTCTTTAAAATGAATATCTCTTATATGTACTTGTATATTTTAATTTCTTATTTTGTTTTATTTTTCCTTTTTAGGTATTGTGAAGAAGACGATTATAAATTATACAAAATTTACTACATTTGCACTCTGCCTTGGAATGAGAATATATTTTCCTTTTCTCTATTTTTATTAATTTTCTTTATATGTACTTAATTGATATAGCATAGTAACTTATATCATCTCAATATATATATATATATATATATATATATATATATATATATATATATATATATATATATATGTATAGTTCCAATATAACGAAATCTGTGGACACGATAGCGGTCGCATTTCTTAACCGATCAAAATGAAATCTGGTACAAAAATCAATCGTCCAAAAATCTCGGTCGAGTTCGTTAATGGGCCAAATCAGTAAGGCCGTTTGGGCGTGACATCAAATCAACATGGAAAAAAAATCGTAACTTTTTTACTTCACCCTGTACAAAAAAATATTAGGGGACTTTTTTGTTTGTCTTAAAGAGACCTACAACTTTTATCTAAAACATTTTTTCCTGAAACGTATACTTTTAATATATTCAATTAATATAAATCTACTGATGCGCCTGGCTTACCAAGGGCCATTTTTTAAATGCAATTTTCAAATGCAGTGATACAATTTCTCTTTTAACATTATGAAAAATAGCGACAAAATTTCCTGATACTCTAATAAATCGAATGCAAAAACCGCATTCCGATCCATCTTACTTTATAAATTTCGAAGGTTTTGCCGTTTTTAGTGCTTTCTCTTACTCACACTATGACATGTGTAATGATTTTGTCGATTTAATCCCATACAAATTTTTACCGCCGGGTCCACGATTAGAAGTATAACTTTAAAAATGATTAATTAAATTAAAAAAATACTGACAATTTGAAAATAAAATAAGATTAATTATTTTAATTAAATTATTCATATTTTCTAAATTATTTTGTTATCTCTCTAAAGGAAGTCTTTAAAAACCCTTTAATTAACTCATATATAATAGGTAACTAAATCTGTTCAATAAAAATGATATTTTCTTTAAAATCTAGGACCATACGTCTTAAAATTATTTTTGCTTTTCTTTTAAAAAATGACTTGAACTGATTAAATCTAGTTCTAGTTCAATAACTCGGATGGACATCTTTGCATGGTTATAACTTATATACGGAAATAGTGAGTTAGTTATTAGGAACTGTAAAGTGGTCTTTGCGAGTCCTACTGGATGCGACATTTTCTCAATTTCTCCTTAATGTCATTTAATATATTCTTGTTTGTATACTTTCTAAAAATTTTAAAATTTTCAAAACAAAGTCCATTATTTTTTCAGCACCAATGGATTCCATTATGTTAGAGACAATGAGTAAAAGACTTATGGACCATTTTACACAAAAATACGGTTATAAAAAAAGAAACAAGGTTGGACTATCGCATCATTCTAAATGTAATAAAAAAATTATGTCAATTGTGTAATGAATACAAATGATTTTAATTATTCCATTTAGACTTAAAATTATTGCTTTACTTTTTGTGGCATTTACTACATTTATTTAACTTTTACTTCGCTTTCATTTTTTTTTATATTGCAGATAAATGCTGCTATTAATAATAAAAACGCAAAGACAGTCGTATTCTAATTTTCCGGAAAGATTTATAAAAAGCGCGCAACCGGATTTACATCAATACGAGCTTTTCATTCGTATCATAAGTTTTTTGATGTGATTGATCACCGGACGTTTTATTCGAAGATAGGGCTAGGAAGTTCCCAGGAAGCACTTATTGTAACGTAACAATATACCTTTTAAATATAGTTATATACGTTGTATTAGTTAAATATCTAAAAATAAACAAAGAGTATATTGAGAAAGCATATAATTTTCTAAGACCGATATGTTCTTGGTTATTGTAACTTTTAAAAGAATAATAAAAAATAGTAACTTTAAAATGTAAAAAAAACAAAGAAAAAGTCTTGTCAAATTAGAACAAAAATAGAGTAAAACTGCATAAATTTACATCAAGTAGAAAGAAATTAAGCTTGTTCAAAAACTTTTAAAATTTTCCATTGTGCGTGCCTAAAAGAAAAAGTTAGTCTGGGTGAGATATCAAAAAGTATTTCGTGATTTTCACTAAAAAATTGTAGATAATAAAATTATCTATAAAAAAGATGTCATACTTTTTTTATACTATGCAGACAAAAATAGTAGGATCATTTTGACAAGCACTTGTAACATGCTGACGAAGCTCTTGGTCCTCATTTCGGTTCGTATCATTGTCGCTCACCAGCTGCGTTACCAATCTAAAATTTTCTAAATAGGTACATTAATACAAAACAAAATAAGTAGAAATCGATATATATTGAAATGGATCCTTCTTCCGGAACACCCTTTTTTAATAAAATTCTTGGTCGTGGATTCAAGTTTTCCAAATTAGTTGTCTATAAATACAAAAATTATAAATAAAAAAAAATTCTTTTGCTTCTTTCTAATTCTTTCTTCTTCTTTCAATATTCAATTCTTACTCCATATTTTCCTCTTCCTATTACTTTCCAATTCCTTCTTGCTGCTGCGTTTCTATTTATCTACTGGCTTTTGAATCTTCTAAAATTTCTATCTCTCTCTGCTTTTCTATAATTTCCAATCTCCAGTTTTTTATATTTTATATGATTTTAATCTTTACCTTTTATTTACTTTTTTATTTAAATTCAAATTCTTTTACTCAGTTTAGTTTACTCAATGACAATTCTTTTGCAACCTTCAGTCTGACAAATTGTATGTATAATAATCTCCCTTAACAACGTAGCAACACAAAAACAATCTAATTTTACAAAAATACTTAATCTAGACAACCAATTTAAAAATAATGGATCACGTTCCAACATTTCATTGAAAGAACGTGCCCATGAAGAAAAATCCATATCAATATGTATGTATAATGCGTTATTATAACAAAAATATATCCCAAGTCAAATTGACATATTTGAGCATTTAAGATATTTAACAAAATTACTGCTATTATGAGGCAAAAACGATGGAAAAGATGTAATTTAGCATTATTAGGGTTTCGTTCTGGTGAACATATTAGAAAAGTACTAAAATAAGATTTCCTAATTTAAGTAAAAAATGATATTTTACAAATTCTTTTTTTTTTAATTTTATTTATTTAAATCAAAAAATGATATTTTGCGAATCCGTTAATTTTAAACAATTTATTTTTAACTGAAGTGTTCTGCATAGTGAACCTACCATATCATGTTCAATTTTAGCTAAGACAGTTTTCAGTTGCAGCGAGCTCAAATGCACCGTTACATATATGTTTTTATAAGTCCGACCCTGTACGTTATTTTTGCTTCTTGATTTGTAGTCATGTTAGACTATTAAAAAAAAAAAATAAAAAAAAAACAAAAAAAAAAAATTTTTGCTTGGGCATCACTCCCAGATATCAAGCAACACCTTACTCCCCTTTCCGTTTTTCTTGACCACAGGAGCATACCTGAGAATATTAAAAAACCTGCTTGGGCATCAGTCCCAGATACTAGGCAGTCACCTTATCCCTCATCCTTTTGATCTGGACCGCAGGAGCATACCTGAGAAAGTAAAAAACTCTGCTGAACGGCAATCCCAGCCGATGGCAGATAACCCTGTGACTTGAACCGTGACACGACTATTACACGACTACGACATGACTTTGACATGACGTTGACATGACTCTGACATGACCTCGACATGACTTTGACATGACTAAATCCCCAGGAGTTAACCTGAGAAAGCTTAAAAAATCGGCGGAGTAAACCAGCCGGAAAAAATCCGTAATCTAAGGTGGGAGCCATCGTGCCGATGGATGAGTGGCCACACGTACGTGGTCGTGAACGATGCCTACTGGGCACCTGGTCGAACCCAGTAGTATTTAGGCCTTAGCGGGGCACGGGGTGCTCTGCCTCGCTGGACCGTTATTTCACCTATACTCGTGGGAATCACATGGAAGCAAACAAAACAAAAACAAAATTGAAACAAATGGGAAAGGCAACGGAAAAAGACAAAGGTGCTGAGATTAAACAGACAAGGAAGATGGACAGAAGGACTAGGGAAATGACTCCCGACTCAGAGCTGAGGCATATGATTTCAGCGGAGTGGAAGGGGGAATTCCCTGTGAGGGAAAGTGACGAAGAGGATCATTTAACAGAATGTGAGGAGGACAGAGAGAAGACAGAAGGGCAGGAAAAAAACAAAGAAAAGGACGAGGAAGAAATCATAAGAACGTGGAGCCAAAACCGAACTACGGTCGGGCGAACGCCAACCAAACAGCTCAAGGTAAATCTGGACAGGACAGGTGAAGTCTTTACATCCTGTCAGGCGTCGCCTGCAACGGCCGACGAAGCAAAAGACCCAACTCCAGTATGGCCGAGCCCAGTAAATGCTAATAATAAGAGGCCAAGATCGGAATACGAGGAAATGATACAGGAGAAGAGGAACCTGCCCTCAATAGAAGGGGAAAACACAGGGGATAACGAGAAAGTGATGCGGGGATTAGAACAAGTATTGGGAGGAATGCTGGATAAGGCGGAGAGGTTAATGAGACTCGTAGAAGAGAACCCCAACACTCAAACTGAGATCAAAAACAATATTATAGAGATATATGACATAAGAGGGATGGTAAGAGGGTACATGGAGAGGATAAAAGAGACGATATCCAGAACTCCTGCTGGCAGGGGAAAGCAGGATTCAGTAAGTCAAACGCTGCCGTGTAAATGCATGGACAAAATCTGGACCCTGGAGGCCATAGAGACGGTGGAAGACTTCCTACAAGTCAAGGAGAAGGAGTGGGAAGAAAGGCTGCTGGAAGACGTCACTGTCCTTGTGGGGAACCCAATCGAAACATCAGACTCGACCACCAAGGTAGTATTAGTGGAGCCAACAGACCCAAAAATGAATAGTAGTATCCAGAAAATGTTCAGGGACAAATTCCCAGACTTAGTGAACGTGACCGAGGACCTTGAGATCCTTGAACAATCAACGAGGATTGGCTCCAAAAGAGAGGTCATAAAAAGAAAGATAGTAAGGATAAGTCATGACGGTTCCATAGGAGACTTGTGGAACAAGCTGGAAAAGCTCAGAGATGCAACGGAGGGTGGTGAGATGATCGCCATGCACCATGTGCTGTCACTGCCTCTGAGCACTTTGCAGAAGTTAGTGGCAGCAATCTTTAAAAAGCAGGAAACAAAATAACTGTCTACATGACAGATAGATACAAGGAAGAAAATAAAATTGAGGGAAGGCAATAAAAGAAAGGCTGCCCCAACCACCTACAGCATGATCATCAGCGATGGAAACAAACCGTATGCTGAGGTGCTAAGCACTGTCAAAAAAGCGCTAGATAGCAACGCCGATCGGGAGGCCATCAGGGCAGTGCGTAGCACCAAGGAGGGAAAGCTCCTGATGATTATGGATAGGGATAAGGAGGCCTTCACAAGTTTAGGAAAGGCCTTAACTCAGTATGCCCCGCAGCTAAAGACCCAGAGGACGGGGAAAGAATACGCGGAAACCCTCTACATAAGGGGCCTTGAGGAGGGCACCACCAAACAACAGGTGGAAAAAGCCCTAGAAAAAGAATTGGGAACCAAAGATAATTATCGACTCGGGGATACACGCCCAATGAAGAACAGCACTGTGGCGGTAACCCTCATGACGGACCGAGATATAGCAGGGAGGCTTCTGGGGGTAGGATACCTGAGGTTGGGCCTGGCCAAGGGCCTCATTGAAAAGAGAGTAAGGGTCGAACAGTGCAAAAAGTGCTGGTCTTACGAGCACAAGACCAATAACTGTTCCGGCCCAGACAGGTCCCTCAACTGCTATATCTGCGGGAAAGGGAAACATTTGGCACAGGAATGCGGGAGCAAGCCTTCCTGTGCGGTTTGCGAGGATAAGGGCCTTGCTCATGAACACAGGACGGGTGCGAAGGAATGCACCAGTTTCAAGGAGGCGCTGCAACGAGCAAGAAAGGGAGGGTTACTGCCCGAGACAGTAAAGAAGAAGGATCAGGCTGAGTCGACTGAGGAGGGGACAGAATACCACGTCCCTGGAGGAGATGCTCAGGACATGGAAGCTGAGCCTACGGGCCCCGAAGACAAACCAGGGCCGGAGGATGAGCACTAGCAGAGCTTTACTTATACAAAGCTTTATTTATAGAAAGTTTTTATTTATACAAAGTTTTATTTATTCAGAGTTTATCTACACAGAGTTTTTATTTATATAGGGTTTTTAGTGATACAGAGTTTATTTATACATAGTTTTTTTTATTTCTTATTTTACATAGTTTTATTTATATAAGTATTAGTCTTTTATCCTATTTATAAGTTTTATCTTTACAACTTGTGAATGTCTTTTAACATGTTATTTATTATTTGTTACAGTAGTGATGTATTGTTCGGTAATAATTGCAATAAAAAGACCACATGACCCTTAAAATACTACAAATAAATGTGGACAGGAGGAAAGCGGCACACGACCTAGCACTAGCAACTGCAGCAGAAATGAGCGCCGACCTGATCATTATAAAGGAGCCAAATTTAACCCACATCCGAAAGGACCAGAGATGGCTAAGGGACCCGGAGGAGAGAGTGGCCACCCTGTGTGTAAATAGAAGATGTGGTGTAGTAGATCATAAAGTATGGAACGGGGTGGTTAAACTTTCCCTCGAAGGGATAGCCATATATAATTGATACATATCCCCCAATGTAAGTAGAGCCATCTTCGAAGCTTACATAGACAATGTAATGGCGGACATACGAAAAGAAAGAGGAGAAGCCATTATCCTGGGAGACTTAAATGCAAAGTCCCCCTTGTGGGGTGGCACACTGGAGGACTCAAGGGGCGAGTACCTAAATGGCTGGCTACAATCACTTAATATGGTTGTAACCAATGACGGAAGAGAACCAACCTTCTGCAGGGGGCCTCAGAGGTCCTTCATTGATATCACAGCCGTCACGCAAGGGGCCGCTCGAATAATAAAAGGTTGGAGAGTTCTAGAGGACAAAGAGTCTCTCAGCCTCCATCGCTACATTGTCTGTGAGCTAAACGATGGAATTAAAAGACCTAAGGGGGTATGGAAGCAAAGGTTCCTGGATGAGGGTACGCTGGCCAATGCGATAGCCTTGACCCTTAGAGTCGGTAGCTCGATGGAGGAGATAGTGCGCTGCCTCCGCAGTGCACAGAAAGCAGCTACGATGGTCGGTGACCGCGGGAGGGGACAACCCTACTGGTAGACTGATGCGATCACGGACTGCAGAAGAGCGTGCTTAACAAAGAAGAGACAGCTTACAAGAGCAAGGGCTGACATGAACCGGGATGAAGAGCTCATTGAAGTACTGGAGGCGGAGTATAAGACAGCAAGAAGCCTGTTAAGGAAAAGTATTAAAAAAGCCAAAGCTGCCGCCTGGACTAAGGTATGCGAGGAGCTGGAGGACGACCCCTGGGGACTGGGATACAAGATAGCGACGCACAGGTTAAGGCACCTGCTGTCACCTTACGAGATGCCACAGGCCGAGAGGCTGAGGGTAGTAAGGGAGCTCTTCCCTACTACCCATGACAGACCTATTTAAGGCAAGATCAGGTGCGGGGTGCCTCCCCCTTTTACGAGCGCAGAACTCACGGAGGCGACAAGTCGCCTTCGAGGAAAGAAGGCACCGGGTCCCGACAGGATTACCCCGGAATGCGTCAAGGCGGCAGTGAAGCATGCCCCACAAGCTATACTCCGAATAATGAATGAGCTCCTAGAACGACAGAGCTTCCCAGAAACATGGAAACTGGCAAGGGTTGTACTGATCCCAAGAGGAGAAGGTGCAACCCAAAATAGATACAGGCCACTGTGTCTCCTGGATGTTCTGGGAAAGCTCTTCGAGACCCTTATTCCAAGCAGATTGCTGGACGAACTGGAAGAAAAAGGAGGCCTCTCTGATAACCAATACGGTTTCAGAGAAGGAAAAAGCACGCTGGAAGCGGTCCAAAGGGTCATTAGTCTGGCCACCAGTGGACGAGTGCGATGGGGTGTGGTCTTTTTTATTGATGTTAAAAATGCGTTTAATACAGCAAAGTGGAGTGGGATAATGAAGACCCTGGAGGATAGGGGGGTGAGCATGTACATACAAAACCTCATAACTGAATATTTTAGTGATAGAAGGCTCCAGGTAGGGGAAGAAAACACTTTAAACATGACGCAGGGAGTTCCCCAGGGATCAATACTTGGGCCTCTGTTATGGAACCTTTTGTATGATGGGGTGCTGGGGCTGGATCTCCCGCATGGATGCGGGACGGTGGCATATGCAGACGATCTGGCCCTAATTGTCCGGGCCCAGGATGTAGAGGCCACCAAGCGCAAAGCTGAGGTGGCACTTGCACTAATAGGAGAATGGCTGCAGCGGGCGGGCCTGGAGGTGGCATCCCAGAAAACAGAGTGCATAGTATTAAACGGCCCAAGACGGAGAGATGGGGTAGCCTTCAACTAGGCGGACACCGAAATACTGCCAAGTAGAAAAGCGAAATACCTGGGCGTATGGCTGGATGGCAAGCTGACCTTCACTGAGCACGTGAGACAATCGACAGCCAAGGCCAGCAAACAAGCAGCAGCCCTTATGCGACTGCTGCCGAACATAAGTGGTCCTGGTTACCTTAAAAGGAGGCTGCTCTCAGGGGTGGTGGAATCCACTATCCTCTATGCAGCCCCGGTTTGGAGTGAGGTAACCAGGTTTAAAAAATACAAAGATATGCTTCTCAGTGCTCAGAGAAAAATGCTTCTGAGGGTCACCTGCGCTTACAGGAAGGTCTCCGCGGAGGCAGTATGCATGCTCAGCGGGGTCCCCCCTATCGATCTACTAGTAGTTGAAAGGGGAAGGCTCTATGACCTAGATAGGAAACCTAGTGCCGCAGACAGAATAAGAGAAAGAGAGACAACGATAAGGAAATGGGCACACAGGTGGGATAGAGTCGAGGTGGCGGGATGGACTAAACTGGTAATTAATGATGTAAAAAAGTGGTTGAGCTGAAAACACAGAGTGATGGACTACCACATCACTCAGTGGCTAAGCGGGCACGGGTGTTTCAGCGCGTATCTGCATCGCATTGGAAAGAGAGATACGCCAGCATGCAGCGACTGCGGAGACGGGATGGATGATCCGGAACACACTGTGTTTGCCTGCAGCAAATGGGTAGGGAAAAGAAGGGGGCTTACTCCTGAAGTCCAGTCCTCGAGTCAACTGTTGAACTGGATGATTGAGTGCCCCGAAAATTGGAGCGTGGGGCACAACATTGTTAAGGAAATAATTAAGGATAAGGAGGAGCAGGATAGGATCCGGTTTAATTAGTCTAACATAGCTACAGAGGAGGGTTTTTTTAGTGGGTACCTGGGGGTAGCCTCCAGAAGTCCCACACTACCTGGTCTTGAACATCAAGAGACCAGGTGTACATAAAGTATTTTTTCTCCCTCCTGCCCAGCCCTGTCTGACGTAATGTCGTAAAGATGGTTCCAGACAGGGCCGCGACACTCAACGAAAGGGCAAACACTAAAAAAAAAAGACTATTAGCCCTGCAAAAAGAAATTAAATCGCCAAAAACACAAAAAAGTTATTAACACGTCATATAATTACATTAGAGCTGTCGCTGTCGCAACAAAACTGGGTATAAATCCTACCATTATCCATGCTAAACACTAGGTACCTATATAGTTACCTACTTTGGAAATAAATAATTACCAAAAAAGCAGTGAAAGACTCTCCTTAGAAAGGAGTTTTATTGCCTTTTCTATGGTCAATGTTAGTTGACTACCTCATATAACAGTTTGATTGCTGACCACATGCAAAATGTTTTAAACTTCATAACCACTTGGTGTTTAAAGAAGAGACGTTTATCTAGTTCTAACAAAAGGACTTTCATGTTACAAAAGAAAATCAATGATTTATACTTATGTAATAAATGGAGTTCATTCTCAGAAGAGGTAAAATCGGAGTTATCCCTGTCAGAAAACTTACGTAGAATCCACACCTCGCAAATATAACCTCTAAAGCTACAAAGGCTTTGTAGACCTGTCGTAGGCTTTATTCGAAAACATGCGGTCTAAAACCAAAAATGATCTATTGAGCATATTTAACAGTTGTAAAACAAAACAATCCAACTAAAGAAGAATAATAGGTGCCAAACTGGCTTGTATACAGATCACTGGCGACATAAAATTGTGTCCTAGTGCGGCCTTGAAGATGATTCCAACCTTCTTCCCCATGCTTTTACATGCAAAAAGGTAAGTGATTATAGGTAAACAAGAACTAATTGTCCAAAACGCGGCGATATAATAAGACATTTTGGGATTCTCAGGGTCGGAGCTATCTAATTTATAAAGATGCCTACAATGTGTCTCCAAAACGAAATTTCGAACTTAGATAAAGTGAAAGTATTAATGAGTGTGGGTTAAAACAAAAAAAAATCGCCTAATTTACAAAAATTTACATTTATCATGCTGATAGGTCTAAAACACAAGAAAGAGTAGGTATAGGGGTTACAAGGCCTAACATTAGGCTCTGAATAGCCCTAAAAGACTCCTACAATCTTTTAAACGAAGCTCTTGGCGTTAAACTTCTATGCTCAAGGGTGTGTTAAAAACGTCTTAAATCAGCAAGAACATACAGTTCCTTTGATAGCCAAAATGTTTTAAAGGCTCTACAATATACCACGTTCGAGTTAAAAATAACCGGGAACTGCAAAAACACAACAAAGTAACTTTACTGTGGGTACCAGGGTATTAAGTGATTGTCGAAAACGAGATTTAATTTAATTTAGTAGCTTTATAAATACCTGTATAATTTTGTATTGTAACTATCCAGGTCAAATTTAGTAAGTCAGATCTCAAGGAGAGCTTAAACAGTTTAATTTTTATTCCTACGTAGAATATGAATTGGTTATAAAACAACGTCGTTAAGGTCGCACTCGGGAGTCCGAAATCTGAGGTTGTCTGTAAAAGTTACAAACCTTTCAGTCTAGGATGTTGTGACTATTGACATATTTTTCGTGAGTAAGATTACACGCTACCATATAATGTAATTAGTAAGATTGTTTAAGATTATTTGATTTAGTTTTTTCTTAGCCATATTTTTTACTATTCATTGTTAATGCTTGTTTCGTTATTAATATATTTGTTGTTTGTTTGCTGTTGTTTATTGCATCTTCTACTGCGTTAGGTTTCTGCCTTTAGCAAGATACCTACCAGGTGGTTAGATAACCACGACATGTGTTGGAAGTGCCTCTGGTACTGGTTACTCCTAACCCCCAAAATACTAGGAAAGATTCCCCAATCCCATCCAGGCGCGACAATACATTGTTATAATTTAAATAAAAAAAACCGTAGAATTGTTAATTAAGTAAAAAGTGGTAACTGAAGTTTCTCAAAGAAAAAATTAAATTCTGACAGAAGTACAAAACCTGAGATCCACTTTTTCTAATTGACCAAAGGGTTATGAAATTAAAAAATCAGTGGGGAAAAAATGGGTAGTCTAATTGTGGTAAATTATGCAAAATTTGCTGTATGAATTAAAAAAGATCCGATTTTCAAACGACGACAAAAATTTATAGTAAGGTAATTCATTTCTTATAAAAAATGCAATTATTGACATTACATCTTTTAAAGAACTCAGATATAGTAGATTTCGTACATTATAAATCAGGTTAGATGTTGTAATAGCATTTTTCAGGAATTAAAACTGCGATCTCTAATAATAGCAAATAGAAATGAATCAACAAAATGATACAAAAACGGCGACTATCCGATAGCTTCATTTTTGTCCAACCTTTAAGGTGGTTTTGGTTCTAAATAAAGATCACAGCTTCGGTTCCTGTCAGGTGTAACATTTTTGTTAGTTTTAAAAATAACATTAAAGATGTTTTAACTAACACGATTATTAAAAATCTACGATTCTGGTACCCAATTGGAATAAAAATAGCTGACAGGTTACAAACAGCGAAATTAACGTTTCAGTAACTAAATTAATATTTTTTCTCTTTATCATTAACGTCATATACGAGTTTTAAATAAAAATATTATTTAAGATTTTAAAACTAAAAACAGTAATTTGAAAATTCTTACATCATTTAATCGGATTTATTAACTTTAATAAAAAGGCCAAAATTCTAACTACCCGAAGACGCCTTTCCTTAAAATAAACCATGGAAGAAACCCGTGGTGAGTTTTGTTGACTATTAGTAAAATAAAAAACACGTTAGATGAACCTGTTATAAGGTAATTCTTTTACACACGATAAACAAAAAAAAATAAAGGCACCTGTTTATGAGGTTAATGACCAATAACACGGATTAAAACAATTTTGAACTTTCGTAAAAAACTAGCAAAGACCAGTATAGATTAAGAATCCTAGAAAAAAAGTTTTTAGAATAATTCTCGGAACACCGAATATCCAATATCAGAGGAATTCTCAAATATGAAACAAAAGCACAAATTAAGGGAGAAGATATTGTCTAATACATAAAGGCTCAAATGGATTAGGCATGTTCAAAGACGGAAGGAAAATGAATTAATAAAAAAAGAAAACGGTAAAAACCAGTAAATACAAGATAAAGGAGAATACCAAAGAGTAGTGGACAGACCAAGCAAGAGAAGACATAAGCAAGATCGGCATTCGCGACTGGAGGACTCATATAGAAAACAGAAAAGAATGTTATACAATATAAAATTAAGTAAGATAACACAAAACTCAGATTATTTTAGAAGCTAGTAGAAAAAAACTTTAATTTAAAAAGCTAATCCATATCTATATACATATAATAAAACTGTAGAAATGTATATGTTTGTGCGCGCATCACATGAAAACTACTGATCCTATTCGAATGCGGTTTTCAAAGACGGATTTGTCTTCAACTTTCTCCCCCCACCCTTTTAACGGGGTGAGTAAAGAAATTTTTATACAAAAATCAACACGCCACGCGAACGACGTCGCGGGTACATCGAAATAGAACCTAAATATGTGGTTAAATTTTTTTGTCTGTATGTCTGTATGTTTGTGCACGCATCACATGAAAACTACTGATCCGATACGAATGCGGTTTTCACAGATGTATTTGTCTTCTTTCAACTTAACATCTGGTGTATAAAAATTTCTCTCCCATTCCTTAAATGGGGTGGGGTAAGAAATTTTTATACAACAATCACACGCTACGCGAGCGACGTTGCGAGTACAACTAGTTGGAAATATATTATTGCGCCTAACCTAACGACAGATGTTTTAACCGAGTTAAAAATAAAGTAGGTTCTGAGTTTCACAGTATGTATTTTACCGCCATTATTATTAAAAAATTGTTGAGAGAGCCAATGCACATTCACCATTTGTTAGGATAAAACCTATAATGATATTTTAAATAAATTCGATTAATTAAAGTAGTAATTTAGGAATTTGTCGTTGGATTTTAATAATTTTATACCGACCTGTTCAGGCTTTATTTTTTTAAGATAATATAATATATATAAGCGAATTTTCTTTTCCCTTTTTTAGGTAACTTGGGAAAGCGCTGGAGAAATTGAGGAGGTTCGGAGGCAGGTAGTAAAAGCCGTGAACGAAGTGAAAAACTTTATTCCTAAATAGCGAATATTTTGGCGACTCTTTTCGCCTTCATCAGCGCTTATAATGGAAATTACACAGATGTTAGTAAGTACTAAGAATTTTTTATGGGCAGCCTTACCAGGAAAGCGTTCTTTGTGCTCCTGTTAGGTGCTATAACACACCATGAGGACGTGATGTTTACAAAACGTATGTAAAAATTGTAATTTCCAAAAATAATAAAAAAGATTCTTTTTGTTTAAATAAACACAGACAACCATAAAGTTTAAAATGTTCGTAATTGGATTTCAATTCTTTGGTTAGGATTGTTGATAGATGACATATCATTTCATTCGCGGAGCGACAGAACACACCAGAATACTTTCAGACAATTTTTTCCGATTATGTTACGTCTCATTTCAATGGATTGATTATATAATTCCAACCTCTATACAAACTGCTCCGTAAATGTTTCAAATTGGTGCCAGTTGTGTGAGGTAAACATCCAAGAATGCCTGGAAAGAAGATAAATGAACTATTGGTGGCTGAGCTCAAAAGAAAGCTCGAAGAATTAGAGTTGGACACCACCGGGAGCAAATCAGCATTGTAGAGTAGGCTCCGTAAATACTACGTGAGTAATAATTTGAATCCTGACGCTATGGGGTTCAAAGATCTAGTCCAAAAAGCATTTTCTGAACTCTCGCCACGAATGACCAGCCAATAAGAAGAAAAACTCAACAATTTTCCCAGCTGTTGCAACGAATCATAAACTAACAAGAGAAACTATCGCATTGAATGACGAGCCAGCAGGAGCAGCTATCCAGTCAGATAAGTAGCCAGCGCGATAATATGTCCCAGCTGTCACAACGAATGACGAGCCAACAAGAGGAACAGACCCAACAACTGTCCCAGCTATCACAACGGATGTCTACCCTATTAGAAGAGCTATTCAGTTGGTTTTCCCAGCAAATATCGCATTCGTGTTTTAAAATGTGCACTCTTCGTGAGTGGCTAACTTAAATCAGCAAGTGGACAATTTGAACCAGCAAGATTTGAGACGAGCAGAATCAGCAAGTGGCCAAGATCCAAGACGAGCAGAATCAGCAAGTGGTCAACTTACAAAACGAGCAAAATCAGCAAGTGGTCAATTTGCGAGACGAGATCAACCAGCAAAAGCAGTACGAAATAAGGAAGCTTCAACGAGAACAGAAAACTTGTCGTCGAAACCAGCCTATCCACTGCGGTGACGGAGATGCAGAAAGAATGGAAACCTGCCACGTAGACATCGACCGACGAGGAAACAAGGAGGCGACCCAGGTTTTAACGACGATGAAGACTTTCTAGCCAAATTACCTGAAACAATTAGACGCAGCGGCCAGAGCGAATGGATGGTCATCCCAGTAGAAGGCATTGTCCCTAGCTATAGCTCTGCGAGGCGAGGCTTTAGATGTCCTGCTTTCATTGACACCCGCTGAAAATTTCAATGTATTGGTGAATCGTCTGGAAATGCGTTATTGCCAAACTCATCTACAACCGGTATACCGAATGCAGTTGAAGAGCCGGAAGCAGAAAAATGGAGAAACTATCTAGTAGTTCGAGGCAGAACTGGCAAGAATGGTACGGTTTGCGTATTCAAACGCAGCGAAGGATTTTCTGGAGTGCCTACGGTCCGAACCTTTACCAATGGTCTTCGAGACGACAAGTTGCAACGGGCTGTACGGTTGGCGCGGGCGAGGTATCTTGTGGACGCCTTGACCATTGCCCTAAAGTTCGATGCGGCAACAGATTAAAGAAGAAAGCAGTGTAACGGGATAACCGAATAAGGAACCTTTACTTGAGAGACTGTTTTTAGGTTATTCTAGAAATCTCTAGTGTATAGTGACGAGATTAGATCATGTATCTCGCAAACTATAATTTTGATAAATAAATTGTGTTAAAGTACCCACAATTGTTTCAATATTATTACGCCTAACCTAACGTCAGGTGTTTTTAACCGACTTAACAAGGAGAGCTTCGCAGGTTTACGTGTATATATTTGTGCATGTTTGTCCGCGATTATTTTGCAATAAATAAAATTTTTTGTTACATAAAGGATAGTGTACTGTTATGTAGATTTTGTATTACCTACTTTAGAAATTTAGAAATTTTATTTTTAACAACTGTGATTGTTTAATTTTAACATCAACTTCAAAAATATACGTCTGATCATATAGACCTATATCACTGTATCCTGTAGTTTTGAAACTATTTAAAAAACTATTGCTAAAAAGATTAAAAGCACTAACAAAAGAAAGGAACCTCAAAACACCTCATCAGAGTAACTTATTTGATAAAAATAGCACTGGAAGAATAGAAAGTCTGTTTAGCCCTTTTCTGGATATTTTTTAAGCGTTTAATAAATTATGGCATAAGAGCCTGTCACAAACTGAAAAAAATAAAACCAAAACAGTTCACTCAATAATTGTAATCTTTCATTCTAAATAGATACTTTAGAATCAAGCAACAGGAGGCCTATTCTGCTATAAAAGAAATCAAAGCGGAGGTACCGCAAGGTTGTGTACTGGGACCAGTACTCGATCTATTATACACCAACTATATTGCAAAACTTAAAGATGATATGATAGGTACCTTCGCTGATGATCAGACTATCCTTTACGTTGGTGAGACCATTAAGAAGCTGCAGAAAGACTTCAGATTTCGGTATATAAAATTTGACAAAAAGATGGAGAAAAAAACTAAATGGTACAAAATCAGTGCATGTTAATTTCACCTATAAAAAAGCGATATCAGCCTAATAGAGTAAGGTCCTGTAGCAGATTGTTTAAAATACCTGGGGTAATATTTAAATAAGAGAATACATTGGAAAGTCCATATTAAAAAGAAGAGAGATAAAATTTAAAAAGATGTATTGGATGCTTGAAACACATTCAAAACTGTTCATTGACAACGAACTACTAATTTATAAGCAGATACTAAGACCAGTATGACCAAATATCAAAACAGGATACTAAGAAGCAGCGTTCGTGCTGCTTCGTACGTAAAAACCAGCTTCATCCACCGAGATCAGAAGGTAGAAAAAGTGGAACAAATAATAGACATAAAGAAAGTATAATACAAAATGTGAATTTTTTTATTAAGGATGTCCTCGTAGGTATAGACCTAAATACACATGTACTGAGAACATCTATTGGGGCAGAAACGACAATTTATTAATTTGGGATTTAAAGGCCTACAAGTTAGGACGAGTGGGAAGGTAAGGAGTTCCACAATCTGGAGACCCTGGGGATGAAGGATCGATCGAATCGATCCGTTCTCGATGTCCAGCATTGAGCAGTATAAGAGTGCATGGAGTTGTCAAGTCGTGTGTCTCTGGCTGATCTGACAAGTAGAGGCATTATAGAGCGGAGTTCTTCTGAGCAAAATCCGTTTATGTATCGGTAAAACAAGGAAAGATCAGACACTGCTCTTCGGTGGGACAATGGGGCTAGGGTGATACTGGTGTCGTTTATTAGTCGAACTGCTCTTCTCTGTAATGCATGAAGAACTCCGAGCGTTGACGGAGCCGCCGAACCCCATACATGCGAGCAGTATTCAAGATTAGGTCGTATTTGCGCTTTGTAAAGAGTAGCTCAGTTGGATGGAGAAAAATATTTCCTTGCTCTAAACAGAAAGCCTAATTTCTTTTCTGCTGCAGTTGCGATGGATGCAATTTGTTCGTTTCATAGTAAGTCCTGGAAGATCGTTATACCAACCAGCGTAATGCAGTCGCCCGCTACCAGTGTCTGATCGTTGATTGTAATGGATGAGTCGCATGTTTGCCTCTTGTTGGATAGGCAACATGTCTTTGTCTTGGAAGCGTTGAAATGAACTAGATTCTTTTTTCTCCCCCACTCGTCTACAATTCTTAAATCTTGATTGAGAGAAGCCGTTTTGGATCTTCTGTCCTTTTCCAGAATACAGTGTAGGTTGCTATCATCTGCAAAACCATGTATCGATAAATATCGTTTAACATCCAACTCCTCTATCCCGCAGATTAAGAAAGAAGGCTCAAAGACAAAACCCTTCGAGCTAGTGAAGTGAAAAAAAAAATTGGTTAAAATTGTGCGAGTTTAATATACCTGTGTAAAGTGTACATATAAGTAATTTAGTGCCTTGGAGCTATAGTTTTAAAGTGACAACTGTAACAATTTAGGCTAGAATTGAACTGCTTATTGATCATCCCTGATCGAGTTGTAGTACAAAACACCCTTAGTTTACTGGTATTAAAAAAATCAATAATCGTTAAAGTTTTATCTAAATATTATTTCTAAATAGTGTACTTTTGCTGTTTTTTACGGTAAAATGATGTATATACTATTTTCCACGTTACAAAATAATAAATAATTTTCTGTGAAAAAAATGATGTTCGGAAATAAGTGAATTATACAATTATTATCATGTATCCAGCTAAGAGCAACAAACCCTCCTGCACTTTGTAGTATGTTTACTCGGTGTAATAAAGTTAATGGACCCTTTTGTCTTCGGAATCTTTTAATTGAATTAGGGCTTAAAGCTTCAGGTAAAAGCAGAGTAACGTTAATCTGTTTTAGCTAACGTAGCAAAAGTGATCGAAGGGTTTTTCTGAACTGCTAACCTCATGAGCCATGATATATTTTTGTTTACATAAAGTAAAATATAGAATGATATGTAAGGTTTACCTCGTGCAAGATATACCAACTCTCTAAACTGCGATATTCAGATTAGATAAAACGGATCATAGCTATCAAAGCTACCAAATCTTCAAATATCTTTTGGTTATGATATCACCTGTTATAGTTTATCTAAGCACAATTTACCAAAATAAACACGCCTCCTAATCCTATCAAAGAGATCGGCTTCCGAATCAAGATTTATAGATCCCTAGCCCTAGATTTAAAGTTATATATTTAAAAAAAGTTTTCTCTACTTTAATATTTAATTGTTATTCAATGACACTCCTAGAAAGATAATATGTAATTAAAAAAAGTTAAAAAAAGGTTTTTTTTCTACGGTTATTATACAAATGTATCATTTTTTGACAGTAATCTCTAAAGAAATAGGGTACGTTGTTATATGTAATAAAGAAATATTTCATTTCTTTTAGTCCGGCAGCTAGGGGGGTTTCCGTGGCCCATTCTCCTCCTGTTGATCAAGAATGTTTTTTTTATGTATTTTTTCTCGCTGAATCATCCGAATATCAAACCTGTTTTTTCGAAAAATGGTCGGGTATATTCTTATTAACAATTTAATTGTTTAAACAATTATAACCAGAAATTTTTTTCAAATACTTTTTTGATCCTTGAGAAAAAACAAAATGAGCTTTAAAAAATTAAAATCCGTTTGTTAGAACCCGAGGTATTGCAAATATAGTGACAGAATATTGCAAAATATCACTCCTAATGGTTTTGATCGCAGATTTTTTATCATAACTCGGGTTCTAATAAAGCTATCATATTTCACGACATCTTATTTTAAAGGCAACATATTAAGCTTTAAATTGAAATAATATAAATGTCTCTAACAATGTTTTTAACAAAGTCATACCTACTTAAAAGCCAAATTTTTACATAAAAATTGCTAAGTAATTTGTTTATAGCAACTTTTCATTAGGTCAGGTATAAAAAGTCTCAAAAAGTTTTTCTGTAATCTATTCTACGATTAAAGTAGAACATTTTACGCTTTGTTTAATATATCTAAGTTATTTCTTTCCTAAGATATAGCACTTTTAAATAACATAGATATTTAGGTGCGCTAGCAAAGCACAGCGCAAGCGCTTTTTTTCGAGTTGTGAACTGCTAAGCTCCTCTTTTTTTAAAGGTATTATAAACATACAAATAAAAAAATATACAGCTTATTCACAAATATATAAGTAAAGATATAATGAATACAAATTCATTATGTATTAATACACTAGAGACGGCATACAATGGATACGAAATATAAACTTATATTTTCTTCTTATATTTATATATACATTAACATTTTAAACATTTTTAACATCAATTGTTAATATTTTTACATGTATTATGTTTGTGACAAACAAAAAACATACAACAAGGGATGTTTGAGGAGGCACAAATACACCACTTTGTGGTACATTCTTTACATGTACATGAAGGTACAACAAATTCTTTTGAAAGTGGTAATAAATTGGAATTTTTTGTTGGTAAAAGTAAATTTTCATCTCTTAACCATCCAAAATTGTCCGGATTAATAAGATTTAAATTTATCTGAAAAAAATTAGTGTGACAGTAAACTATATAAATGGTTCTTAGAATATGCAAATGGATGAAAGCAGAAGTAGGTGGTAACTCTTCTATAAACTTTTATTTGAATGGAAATATGAATGAAAGCGCAGTTCATCAAATGTTTTACAGTCAGATATACTACTTATTAATTTAACAAAAAATTCTTCAGCTCGCTTCAAGCCTTTGTCAACTAATTCTTGTAAAACTTCATGTTGACGAATTTTTGCAGCTTCTCTTATTTTATTTCTCCCATTAGATGTGCTAGTAACAACTACATTTTTAACAGCCTTTTGACATCTAATGCATTGATCACGGTTTAATTTATTTATTTTTATTACGTTTACGTTTTTTATAATTATTTTATTATTCTACAAATAAATTATACAATTTAACTTTTATAGAAAATACTGATTTGATGTTTTTCGCGATGCACCATACGATATAATAACGCTATTAATGTTATAAACGCTCACCTTCTCAAAAACAAGTTAAAGCATGAATTAAATGGGAAGCACATCCTACGCCAATAAATTCAAATTTCAGTAATAAGCGCACGAAGAATGATTTTTATCAAATTAGGTAATTAATAAAATAATTATTTAAAAAAATCATAATATATAAAATAAGTATGGATAATACATAAAAAATATACAAAAATATACATTAATATAGAAATATTTATATTGTGTTATGTACTTACTTTAAATATAAATTGCTAAAGCAGCATAAATAATAAATCATTTAAGGATCTAGCTTGATTACGATAATTATACCTTTAAAAAAAAGAGGCGCAGCTCACAAAGTGGTGTATTTGTGCCTCCTCAAACATCCCTTGTTGTATGTTTTGTGTTTGTCACAAACATAATACATGTAAAAATATTAATAATTGATGATGTTTAAAATGTTAATGTATATATAAATATAAGAAGAAAATATAAGTTTATATTTCGTATCCATTGTATGCCGTCTATAGTGTATTAATACATAATGAATTTGTATTCATTATATTTTTACTTGTATATTTGTGAATAAGCTGTATATTTTTGATGTGAAACATCTATAGCGGCACGTAAATCAGATTTTTGGCGTGGTGACGGTGACGTCATGACGTAAAAAACCTAACGCATCGATAATAATCGATAAGAGATGTACTGATATCTTATATGAAATTGGTGTCATGTTTTGAGCGACGCGACGGTGGCGCGCCAACAATAGGGGGAAGAAGCTCATCGATTCAAAAATTTGGTGGGACAGGGTATGAATTGTTTCATAAAAACCTAACTCGATTCCGCCTACTATCTATTCTATATATATGTAAATGATTGTTTGTATAGGCAACATAATATACCTACATATTTTGCTGACCTGTAAAATTGACAGCTAGTCAATCAAAATAGATTGTTGGTGAATAGTTGTCATATAGTTGTCCGCGTAAAATTTGTGTATTTAGTTTTAAATATGAATAAACAAAGTGTTAATAAAGAAAGTGATGAAAAAATATGAATAAAAATGAGTGAGTACTCTATATACATTGGGGTGTCCGTTATTTCCCAGATTTGGTTTTGTTCTCCAAACACCCATCAAATTTTTAGATTATGACCTAACAAAAATTATCAGACCTTAACCAGCCCTTCATATTCACATTAACCCGTGCCTAAATCATAATACATTTCCCATTTAAATACCGTTTAAAAGTTATTCAACGATAAAGTTGTATTCATAGTTAAATTCATCATTTTCCTATTTTTTATTTAGTATCGCTTTTTGTTTGTACTAAAATTATGAAGTAACTACAATTATATTAATATAGTAACGTACTTCTATATAAATTTGTGTTTTAATAATTTCCTTTTTTAAGATTATTGAATTTAAGGCAATTAAATAAAAAGCTAAACGAAATCACTTTTTAAATTTATTCAATAAATAGTCATCGTTATCTGGAAAAAATCGTAATATTTTATTTTATCATTATGACATATTTAGTTCCTATCACAATCTGTTCTTTTCTGCATATTACTTTTACACAATAATGTCGATGTTTCACATCTGCCAGGCGTCCCGTGCCGGCTCACATTTTTTTATTTGTATATTTATAATACCTTTAAAAAAAGAGGAGCTTAGCAGTTCACAACTCTAACAAAAGCGCTTGCGCTGTGCTTTGCTAGCGCACCTAAATATCTATGTTATTTAAAAGTGCTATATCTCAGAAAAGAAATAACTTAGATATATTAAACAAAGCGTAAAATGTTCTTCTTTAATCGTAGAATACATTACAGAAAAATTTTTTGAGACTTTTTATACCTGACCTAATCAAAAGTTGCCATAAAAAATTTGGCATTTAAGTAGGTATAACTTTGTTAAAAACATTGATAGAGACATTCATATTATTTCAATTTAAAGCTTATAATGTTGCCTTCAAAATAAGATGTCGTGAAATATGATAGCTTTATTAGAACCCGAGTTATGATAAAAAATCTGCGATCAAAACCATTACGAGTGATATTTTGCAATATTCTGTAACTATATTTGCAATATCTCGGGTTCTAACAAACGGATTTTAATTTTTTAAAGCTCATTTTGTTTTTTCTCAAGGATCAAAAAAGTATTTGAAAAATATTTCGTATTTTTCTTAGTTTTCTAGTTATAATTGTTTAAACAATTAAATTGTTAATAACAATTTACCCGACCATTTTTTGAAAAAACAGGTTTGATATTCGGATTTAGCGAGAAAAAATACATATAAAAAACATTCTTGATCAACAGGAGGAGAATGGGCGACGGAAACCCCCCTAGCTGCCGGACTATTTATCTGATAACACAAAATGTTCATTTCTTTATTGTTTTAACTTAATCAAGTATACTGTGACAATCATGTATTCATATATTTAACAGTACAGATTGACAGTAATAAAGTAGTGACAGGTACAACAGATAGTTTTTAATACATTATTTAAATTAGATTGTTATTTAAGTAAAAATGTTAAAAAGTGATAAAAATGAATTTGAATTAACTCCTCTTGAAATAAGAGAAGCGGCAAACAAAGCTTGTCAGAATTTGATTCCCGAAATTTCAAAACATAAGTACCAGAATGCATATGAAAGTTTCGTGACCTGGCAAAAGAAAAAGGCAACAAATTCCGTTTCAGAAACTGTGCTTTTAGCTTATTTTTTTGAATTAACAAATAAATTTAAGGTATGATAACTGTAAATATTGTAAATAATAGTTAATTTTACTTAACTAATATAACTTATATCGTTATGTTTTGTTTTGTATTGGATTTATTTTTGAATTATTGTATTATTATGTGGTATAACCGTAGAAAAAGTATAGTGTTTGACTCGCAAGGAATAACTCATTTCCCACTCATACGATTTGCAGCATTCGCCTGCGGCTCATGCTGCAAACATCGTACTCGTGGGAAATGAGTATCATTCCTTGCTCGTAAAACAATATACTATTTTAGTGCATAGCATTTAGATTCGTATAAGTCTACTGGACCGATTTAGATGAATTTTGGTAGTATATCTAGGTTTAGGACAATAATTTTATCGATAAAATAAGCTTTTAAAAGGAGTCAGTTTAGGTTGTTGTTAAATTAGGACGTACTTAGCTTAGTAAAAAAGGCCCTTCAACAAAATAATAACAACAAAGCAATTAGGTCACTGAGAAGTACCAACTTCTCATGATAGTAGACTGGGACCGAGAAGCCTTCACGAACCTGGGCAAGGTCCTAAATTAATTTGCACTGGACCTGGAACCTGCTGGAAGCCCTATAAATCAGGGGGATGGCAGAAGGGACTACAAAAAACGGAAATGGAAAATGCACTAAAGAAGGTCCTAAACAGAAGGTGTGAGTACAGGCTGAGAGATACTTACTCAATGAGAAACAGCACGCTGTCCTCGACATTTATGGCCGACGAAGCTAGGGCTGATATGCTTATGACCATGAAATATCTATATGAGCTGCACTGCCAAAGGGAAGAGAGGCCAAAGGGCAAAGAGAGAAGGCTCAACGTCAAAAAGTGTAGGAAATGCTGGTCCATAGACCATAGTGTAAAAAATTGCCCAGGCTCAATCGGTCTCAAAATTGCTATGTTTGTCGCAAGGGTAAGCATACGGCCTATGAATGCGGAAGAAAGCCCACCTGCATGCCGTGCAAGAACAGGGAGCTCTAAAGCAAACGGGTCACAGGATTGTAAGAGCTTTCGATAAGATTAAGGAAGGCATAAGAGTTTCTTAATAGAACATTTGAAAATAACCAGGGTACAAATGGGACTCCGAAAGAAAGTAAAAGGATAGCGACAGTCACGATCCCAAGCATGGCATAGAGGTCAGAGAAGTCAACCCTAGCCACGAGACGAAGATAAATGAAGGTAAGAAGTTACAAATGAAAATGTAAGTATTGATAAGAATACTTTACTCATTATTTAGCTTGCAAATAACTTATAACAATTTTATTACAATTATCTGTAAATTTGTCCAGATAATCTTAAAAGATTTACCTATGGAATATGCGTTTGTTGACCTGGTCCTTGTTCTTCATTTCCACGCCAATGGTCGGCATTGGCCTCAATAAGATTAAAAAGCCGACAATAGTAAACTGACTTTGGAAGAACATTACTACTAGGTATTCTTTTTCTGCACCGAATTGGTAGAAAACTTGAAATAGCCAACTAATTTTATACAATTTTTTTTTAATTTAATAATTTATTTGTTCTTACACACCTAACGTTGGTTATTTTTGATATAAAATGGTTTTAGTGCTGTTGTTTGTTATTTTCAGCAACTTCACTCTATCATTACCTTCCACTTTCACGTGATCCCTGTTTATTATACACATTAATTTGTCATATACCATTGTTGCCAATTTTAAACTATTATTACTAACAAAAAAATTTGTTTTCTTAACATTTTTTGACACTTCGTATACACATAAAGTGTCCTTTATCTACTCTACCTCATATTATGTATCAATTTCTGGTTCGTGAAAACTGTCATTATAGACAGCAGTGCGTAAAGGATTGAAAGTGTGCGTGAAGTAACAATGTATTTTGAATAGGATTTACTTTTTCGCACTGTTTTTGACACACCTTCATATAATCAAATATCCTTAGCATTCGCGTTGCCATGGTGTTGCTATGAGAGCATTAGTTTTGTTAGTATCTTGTAAATGAATTAAAAATAAATTGCTTTCTTGTAATTATTTTTTATTTGATTATCGTAGATAAAATATTGTATGAAACTGTGCGTGAAGTGCTTTTTGCGCACTTACGCGATATATAGCACTCGCTTCGCTCGTGCTCTAAACATCGCGTGCGTGCGCAAAAAGCATACTTCACGAACTGTTTCATAAATAACTATTATACGTAAAAATTTTGACTCAATAGTTCTTTTGGCACTTAATTTAGGAATATTAACTGTTAAAATTTGTATCTTTAACACGTGATCCCTAGACAACAGGACTTTCAGAGTAAAAATAAACAACACATATTCTGAAAGTTTTGAAATGGAGGCAGGAGTCCCACAAGGCTCAGTTCTGTCTCCAACACTTTACAATATCATGACATCCGACATACCCATAGATACGGCAGTAAAAACAGCACTTTACGCAGACGATACTTGCATTTACAACAGATCGGACATGATGGAAATTGCTGCCAGAAAAATCGACATACACACAAACAGAACACTTATACCATACTTACAAGATAACAAACTTAAACTCAACGCAAACAAAACAGAAATTATAACAATGACCAAAAGAAAAACAAACAACAAAATATTCAAAACAATAAAAATAGAAGGACAGAAAATACAAGACAAAGACACCATTAAATACTTGGGTTTTCATCTAGACAAAAAACTAAACTACAACGTACACATAAACAATTTGACAAACAAAACACGAGGAATCATAAAGAAACTGTACCCACTTTTATGTAGAACCAGTAACATGACAAAGAAAAACAAATTACTGACATACAAACAAATTATTAGACCTACGCTGACTTACGGATACCAGGTATTCTGTTCTGCCAGCGATTACAAAATAGAAAAACTACAAAAACTGCAGAACAGATGCCTCAGACTAATACTCAACAAAGACTGGGGTACAAGAATCACGGAACTGCATCGCGAATCGACCATGCCAACCATTAGGGAGTTCATTGTTCAAAACTCGGACAAATTTTACAAACATTCGTTACCAGACAAGATCCGAAACGACATTACCAACCACAGAGCAATGGACAACCCTAATAGGAAACATGGCTTGATGCATGAACGGCTTCCGTTGTTTCATGAACCCCCGGACTAACACAATGTACGGGACGACATAACCTAAACTGAAACAAGACAGTAAGTGCTGCCCTCGCCATTCCTCAATTCGAGGCTACTGGAGGAGGGGGATCGCGATGGAGGTAATTACTAACGGAAACGAACAAACACTGACATGGTTTTTTACTCGACTTTTTCCATGACATAAACATTACCAACACACACAAACATACGACAAAATTATGAATCTTTCACAGGTAAGAGAACTTGTTGCAAAACCGCCCTATAATACGTTAACAAGTAAGGAGGGGGCGTAAAAGAAGAATACTTCAAATTTTCATGTTGTATATATTTTATTTTATCCGTGTACTAATATATATATAGAAAATGTATATAAATTAATATAATAAATGATTTTAAACCTATCCCGATCAATGTTAAAGCAAATGTTTTACTTAATAAAAATATTAATTTTCTTACGATGTTTGTAAAAACCTGAGGACCATTAATAATGATATCAAGTGGTATTTGTTTTGTTATAAAAAATATTCAAAGTAAGGTAGTTTTTACAGTTTTCAATTTTTCATCTCTTAAAAAGTGAGAGATGGCGACTTGGCATCAAACAAAAATAAAATTCAAAACATTGTAATTTACAAAGCACTAAGGTCACATATGGCCCATTGTACATCCTTCCGTGTATAGAGATATCCTCACCCTAGGCTGTCACCAGGTCTAGAGATTTAAAATAGGTGATGAGGCGCCCGAGGGGGATCTCCCTGACATCCGCTGGTGTAAACCAGTACTCGCCCAACACGGATCTTCTAATTTCAGAAAAAGCAGAGCAGTAATACATTATATGTTCTTCTGTTTCCTCTTCTTGTTCGTAGCCTCTGCAAAGCGACGATTCTGTTAATTTCATCCTAAAGAGATGTTGTCGTAATTGGCAGTGACCTGTTAAGATTCTCACAGCTGTTCGGAGATATTGTCTGGTCAATGCCTTATTTTTTTTGCTGTTTTCTTGCCAGGATAAGATAATAACTCTCTTGCCAGTCTACAGTTCGTACTTTCATCCCAGTACTGTATAAAATTTTGGTAAGAGTGCTGTTAGGACAATGTTAGCTTGGTAGATGGGCGAGGGCTAACATAGCCCTCCTTGCTAAATGGTTCGCAATGCGGTTGACTTTAGAGTTCCCATGTCCTTTGATCCAGCTTAGAGTGACCACGTTATTCTGGCTGGCATTCTAGTTCTGAACTTGATGTGATACGTGGTCTATTCAGGGTCAGTAGAGCTTGTCGGCAGTCTGTGTAAATATTTACATTCCTGCCTGTGATGTTTCTATTGATTAATTTTTTTGCAGCTATGGTTATGCCTGTGAGTTCTGTCTGAACGACACTTCACAAGCCATCCATAGCCCATTTCATTTTTAGGTTCAACGATCTAGAGTAAATTCCACATCCCACCCCTTGCTTCGTTTTTGATCCATCCGTGTAACCGTGTAGGCGCTTAGAGCATTCACTACGTTGGGGTCTGCTGTCTTGTTTGTTAATATTTTGTAGGGTTTGTCTAAGACAAATCTTGGTACTACGTAATCCGTGTATGCCTGTAAGAGTGGTATCGCCTTTATCGATTCCCTCCACAGACTGTCTCTATGGGTAATTTATTAAGAGATTGAGCACAACTGCTACTTGAAAACGTCTTTTAAGCTTTATTTTTGTGTTTTCCATTTATACTTAATTTAAATAATTTTCCCTCTTATAAATGTTATTTATTACATATGATATATATTTTATGGGTTCTTTTCTTAGCTCCGGTTTTCAGGTCTGGGTTCCTTTTTATTGTTATTTATTTTACATTATTATTTATTTATTTCAATATTTTATTTTAACTTTATATACATTTATAATTATCTTCATGATATTCAAATCAATTCACTTCCAATTTAAAACAAAATTCTAACTAACTTATTTATTCACCTTAGGTAACCTCTGCTCAAACAAAACAAAACAACTATATCAACACTTTCTGAAATATTTTTTTTAAGACACATTTTATAATGTTAAATTTACTTCATATTCAACCTACTATCATATCATCCCTAACTATTATACCTTATTTTACCTTTATTTTCGAATTCTACCAATTTAATAATTTTTATTTATTTTAGTTAATCAATTTATTTATTTATATATATTTTTTACATTAAATATTCCCCTAATTTTATTTATATAAGGACTTTCTAATTCAAAACTTTTTATAGCATTCTCGGTTTTTACAATATAAGGTCCTTCATATAATAATTGTAAATTTGCCATCTCATTTTTATTCAGATTTCCTATTTATAATTTTTTATAATTACTACTGTAGCGTAAAAATTACCCTTTGCTAGCTCCAGGGTTCGTGGCTTCCTTCTGTTTCTTTCTCAATTCTCCCCAAACAATAAATAAAGGGCGCCGACAGACAAATAAAATTGCAAAATCAGTTTTATTTATTTATTTAAGATAATAAATATATGTAATGAATGATTCGTTTTATAAATAATTTTAACTCTTATCTTTGTGTTCTCTTGGTCTTCGGACGGAGTTTTGATCGGGTCACTGCTGTGGTCTGAATTAAGGGAGGTAGAATTTCTTCCTTGATTCTACTTTGAAATTTCTATCGGAGTGGACTGTTCTCCGGAGTGAAGGAACTGACGTTTTCTTTTCCTGTGGTAAGGTAGGTGTAGGGAATATGCCCACGTTAAGAAAATCCATTCACAAAATACAGAAAAAAATTGATTTTTTTTATGCTGGGCGCTAGAACTACACTCATTGCTTTATTGAATAACTTTCTTGCGCATTAAAGTAGAAAACATTCATTATTATTCTTTTTTGGATTTTTTTAAAAATCCTTACAACTGGGCATATTAACAACATAGGTTGGTAATATGCCCATAGTGGGTTTTTAATATGCTCAGCGAGATCTCTAACAGTATAAAGCAAATAAAAGCAACAGACCTTTTTTTATTTATTAATAAAATAAACGTACAAATAAATAAAATATGTAACTCTAAAACAATAAAGAAATTTTTATGTAAAACAAAATAATTTTGTTTCTGTAAGGAAACATTTTAACATAACATTTTCAAACTGTTACCTAATTACTTAGGAACAATCTGGACAAACAAACTGAATTTTATCTTTTTTGGTAAGACCTGCGCATTCTTCGTGAACGTAGACAAAGCAAAGTACGCACAGCCTCATATCTTTTTGTACATCTTCCTGACAAAGTTTGCAGTACCAAGATTGTTTGTTCTTCCGCGTTTGTTTAGTGTCCATAGATTTCTTAACACTGGTCGTTTCAGGTTCCACATTTTGTTGCGTTTTTACTTGTTCCTTGTTGAAAACGTCTCTTTTAACTACCAAAGCTTTGCTGTTGATAGCCTGTTTTCTTTTTCTTTTCTTTTCTTGCTCCTTATATGGTGTATCTAACATCTCTGTAAAACTTATATCATGTTCTTCTTTTTCTTTTTTCTCTGTGCTCCTTTTTTTATGTTTCTCTTTATTATCTTCCGGTTTTTTAATATCCTTGTTACTCTGTTGATTTTCCGACTGTCCCACTTGTTTTATTATTCTTTGTTGAACTGCATGTTGTTCCAAAGTTATTTCTTCCTTTTTGTTCTCATATTTCTTATCATCTTCCATGTTTCTTTCATTATCTGACGAAAAACTTTCAGATAACGTCTCACTGTACAAAGACATGTTATCACTTAAACTCTCACTATCGCTACTTGAGGTCCACATTTTCTTACGTTTTTGTTTTTTTGGTTGTTTTACATGCGTTGGAGGTGTATTTTCTTTCGAGCTTTTGAATTTCCTTCGCTGACATAATCCGGAGGGCCCTGGTTGCGGTGAAATATCTCTGAAGATATCGATTCTCTTGTCATTAACCGCCAAAGACTGTGTTTGTTCATAACTTTGTTCTATTTCTTCGGAACGATACTTGGTGCAAAAGCGAGATCAGAAATCGCTCCGGGATTAAATGGATATATCCCCGTGGCAGAAAAACCAGATGCAATATTTTTTGGGGTTACGGCTTTGTCCCAAACGAGCGAAAATATCTCACCGAATCTCTGTTTTGTAATGCTTCTTTCTTTGTGACGTGTCCAGTATGATAACACTTCTTCATCCCAGTAATATTCAAAAGCTTTAAAAACAGCTTTGTCCATCGGTTGGAGTTCGTGGGTTGTATTACTGGGGAGACAAAATAGTATGATGTCATATTTTTCAGCTGTCTCTACAATAGATATATCTAAATGGCATGAAGCGCCATCAAAAATTAGAAGACATTTTCCTGGCAGTTTATACTTCGCTAGGTGTTTCAACCATTCATTAAAGGTTTCAACGGTCATGCTTCCTTTATTGGTCATTAGAGTTAGGGTTCCCGGAGGTAGACTGTCGCACCACTCTGGCTTTAGCCTTTTTCCTTTAAACAGAATTGCTGGGGGAATTCTTACTCCACTAGCACTGCCGCAGGAAACCACTGTCACATTTTCTCCGTGCTCAGGGGCCGTTAAATGAACTCGCTTTGCTCCTGTTTTAGGCAGAACACTTTGTTGATGGTGTAGTGTTAACCTGCAACCCTTCTCGTCTACGTTGTATATTCTTTCTGGTTTATTCATAAGGTCATGCTCCAATAAGACGTTTTTAAGTTTGTCGAAGTAATCTTTTACTACGTGCTTATTTAACTTCTGAGCTCTAGCCGAATTAAGATTTTGCGCCCGCCTGGTAGTGATTTCTGGATGTCGAGTTAAGAACGCTCTTAACCAATATCGACCAGCTAATAGTTTTTGTTGCGAAAAGGGATGAGATATACGGTTTTTCTCACAGTAGTGAAAAACACATTTTCGCAGAATCCGTTTGGTTAGAGGATAACCCACTTCAGCTAGTCGTATGATTCGGGACACTAATTCGGTCTCATTTTCGGGACCTAACACCGTTTTTCTTCCAAGAGGCTGCTTTTTATTAATATTTTTATTCATGTAACGAGATAAGGTTCTTCTAGATATGAGAAATCTTTTTGAAGCGGAGTTTTTTGACTCTCCGTTTTGAATGGCCAATAAAGCTTTCTGGAGATTTTTTTCTGTCCACTGTGACCGCAAACCCCTACTTTTGTAAGGCGACATCTGCAAAAACCAATTTAAAAATGTAAACATCAATCATTGTTTAATGTAGAGGTAATACGCCCAGTGGGCATATTAACTTCTACTAGGCATGGGCATACAAACAGTTATGCAGTGGTAGGTAATTTCTCTAATTCATAACGTAATTTTCAAATATAATCTTAATGAAAGTATACCAAAATTATCGTCAAGGAACACACTTTAGCATGTTGTACTCACCGTCTCAAAAACAGTTCACTATAAAGTTTGCCAGCGTAATAAAAATTAGCGTTTTTTATAATACCCGCGTATAGAATAGACGTTCACCATCCTCCACGAATCTAAGTCTCAAACTAAAGTGAAATTAGATGCACAATACTTTAAATGGTTGCGGTTAACCCTTAATGACCCATCTAGTGGACGGTAGCCGAAGCAAGTTGAAATATAGGCTATGGGCGTATTACCAACATGGGCATATTCCCTATACCTACCTTACCACAAGAGAAAATGCTGTTGGAATCCACCGGTGTTTTTCACAGCGAGATAGTTGGAAATTGGTACAGTCTCAGCAGTCTCTGAGAGGTATTTCAAAATATTTTCTACTGTCCAAGGTAGGACCCTTCACAAGATGGTACTAGCCGATTCGAAGGGTGTAGAAATTAAGAAGCCAACTGTTGACTTTTAAATATCAGTATGAAATGAAATAAAATAGCGTCGAAACTCATCAAAAAACCACATTACTCCTACTCATATCAGATAAAGTAGACGCGTCGACGCAAAATCACAATGTAATTTATAAAAATAAATAGGCGAGGAGCAAGTCCCATAACGAACGTTACACTACTTTATTCTTAATTTTTTTATAATATTTTGCCCATATTCTTTTTAATCTTTTGTTTACATTTTGTTTTATTTCTTCATAATTCTTTTGGTTTTCAAATTTCCATATTCTTTCTGGATTTTCTCCTTTCATTAAATATATTGGTGTTTCTTCTGTACATAAATTTGGACTTTTATTTAAATATTTTTTTACATTCTCTATATAATCCTCCCAATCTCTATGATTTTTATTTTTCAATAATCCTTAAGAATGTTATTATCTCTCTGATATATCTTTCTGCTGGATTTGCTGCTGAAAGTCTTATACTGATTGTTTTAACAGTAATCCTCAATTTTGACAAATTTTTATCCATCTTTCACTTTGAAAATATGTAGCATTATCTACAATATTCTTTTTAGGTTTTCCCACATCTTTAATATAACATTGTAGCATTTTATTTATATTCTTAAAATTGGTCCTTTTACATGGATATAATTTAACATATTTTGAAAATATGTCAACAATTACTAAAATATGTTTGTTTATTTTTTTCATTTATTATTAAATTGCTAATGAAATCAGTTGCTTTCATATCTAATGGATTTTCTGATGTAATACTTTTCCCTATATTTTTATTTTTCCATTTCACTCCTTTTCTAAGTAATTCCATTAATGGCATTTGTGTATGTGTTACATCTGGAATTAATTTTTTGTAATAATTTAACATTCCTAAAAATCCTCTTACATTTTTTAAACATTGTTTTTCAAATTAAACTTTTTTTTTAATACTTTCTTCGTCCACAGTTACTCCATCTTTGTCTATTTTATACCCTAAATATATAATTTCCTTTTTATAAAATTTACATTTTTTTATATTTATCTTCATTCCTGCTTTATCTAATTCTTGAATAACTAATTTTATATGTCTAAAATGTACTTCTTCATTGTTTGAAAAAAATCAAAATATCATTTAAATAATGAACAACAAAATTTTCATACTAATCCAAAATTTTATGCAATGCTCTTACCAAAACTGCATATGCAGTTTGTATTTCAAATGGAACAACTTTAAATTGATATAGAACACCATCCACACAAAAACCAGTATATTTTCTACACTGTTTACACTAGCATATCTAATAGATAAAATTTAAACCAACCCCGTTTGACACATAGTCACATAGTAGTTGTTTCTTCTTGGTTAAATGATCAATGTCTTTGAAAATGTTTTTCAAAAACTCGTAAAGCGATAGAATAATTAATATTCTGCATTCTGCAACATTTGTTGATTGATAATTCGCTTTATTAAATAAGACACTATTACAGTTTCTTGTAATAATACTTTAAGGTAATTTATAACAAAATAAAGTCCACTTCAAAATTCTAAAAAAATTGATTGGTTTTTAATTCATAACCCCTTTAGTTTTTAAGGTAAGAACTCCGAAAAACAACCATCTTGAAAGCTATTTTAAAAATTACAAGATGACGGTGCTAAACGCATGCGAATACAAACTTTAAACAAGCATATCTTGTCTAATTTTTAGTCTTTAAAAATAAAAAAAAAATAATCTTTAGTAAAGAAAAATTTTTTTGTGTTCTAGAATATTTTCCGTATCTTTTCTAGTTTTTGAGTTATTCAAAGCAAGGGGATTTTTGGAGAAATTTAAAAGATAACGTGTTCAGTTTAAACGCAGATTATTTTAAAACTAAACCTTTTAAATTAGTTAAACTCATAGAATGTAATGTTTATATATAAACGAAGTAAATTGTAAATGGGCAACGAATAGCTTCAACGTGGGTGGTTTTGGCGAGGGTGAGTTTGTTACTTTTTGCGTCGCAAAAAATAAAAGCGGACATTAGTTTCTTCAACGATGGTCCCAACTTAGACTCTAGTATTAAACGAAGCAAAGTCTTATTTTTCTTAAGGTGCCCTGGGTGAGACTACTTTTGTGTCATTAAACTGAAATGAATATATTTCTCCAAAATACGATATTTGTTGAAGAATCAAACCATATTTATTTGGATGTAAATCCGAACTTACAGTTTACCGTTGTTTCTCTACAGTTTAGAATAGAACCAATAAGATGGATTGTGCCGAGCTGGTTTCCAAACTTGAATGTAAAGATTACTTTAGGAGCTATATAGGTCAAACAAAATAAAGATTAAAAAATAGGATTACTCAACAAAAAACGATTCTAAATTAAAGCCGCAGAATTGTATGTTAGCGAATCATCTCCAAACGTTGAAAAGTACAATTAATGTATCAAGAATCAAACACTCGAAAAAGAGAAATCTTTGAGACTATCTACATTAATACCTTTAAAAACGACAATATTGAAACACTTATGGAGACTAGCCATAAATTCCCTAATATACAACAAATGAACATTCTAGAATTTGTGACAAACATGATCTTATCTAGTCACCATACACTAGAGATTTCTAGAATAACCTAAAAACAGTCTTTTCAGTAAATGTCCTTTTTTTATCGGTTATCCCGGTACAATATGAATGCAAACACTAATATAAATTTATTAAATACCAGTTACGCCTATTTAATTGGTACTTTAATAGAAAGATATCTAAAAAGGTATGTAAATGTTTATAATATTTTGCCTAATTAGTAGGTATTAATAAATAATTTGTTTACTTTTATATTTAACTACATTCAATTGTCAACCTGTCCTTTAATTGTTTCGGACTTGACCATAGATGTCTTTGTATAAGAGTGTATGTTGATAAATGTGAATTGTTATCAGCCATTTATTTAAATTTAATTTTAAACTTCTTTTTAAAAATTATGTTTTATATTAAGATCTAAGGACATCTTAAATTTAGGTAAATATTTTAATCACTTTTGTTTAAAAAAATTTTTTATTAGCATTTGTGGTTTACACAATTTTAATTTTGTAGTGTAAGAATTTTTCACGAAATATATTAATCAAACACTACAATTTGGTTTTTAAAGATAATTATTGAATTTACTCACAGAATTAATAGCATATGTTACATATGGCCATGTTTTGTACTTGTAGGTAATAAAAGGAGCAAATAAATTTTGATAAGGAATGTAATGCAGTTTTTATTAACATTTAGTTTAAGACTGACTTAAATAGAAGTGTATACTACTATAGCATCCTTTATATTAAAAAATAAGTTCTTCCATAACAATAAGTTAATTTTATTTAAAGAACGGTTTATAGGTTTTTTTAAAACCGGCCAGAAATTAATACTTTTCGGTTTATTTTTAGGTCAGAAAATCTCATTTTGTCTGACAAGGCCAGAAAATAAAAATGAGTCCGGTAAAATTGTTAGTCTAAGATAGCGGTCAATTCTATGGTAACCGAGTTTTGTATATATTTAAAACTATAAAATAACTTGACATATTTTGACGTTTAGTTGAAAACGTGAAATTTATTATAAAATGAATCATTAAAATGATGCATTTGATTGTGAATTAATGGAAGATGAAATTATACCAGATGAAATTGTTAAGGCGGCCACCCAAGCAAGGTTTGTTAAAAAAAATGTTAAACTTAGTTTGGACTTGTTACGTAAACTACTATTTTATAATCTATATCACAATCAAATTTTACAGATGAAATTCGAAAACTAAATAATCGAAGGAAACGTTTCTTCATCATCCATCTATAAATTATTGTTGTGTGAAACTACTTTCGTTAGCGTTACCTTTCCTAAGATTATAGTAGCTAACTGTAAACGCAAATTTAAAAGTTTGATCCTATAGATACACATAAAAAAACCTAATACCTTGAATATTTTTTTTCACCCCATTTTTCTTTGTTCTAAAGTTATATGGCGTTTGCCTCAGTAATTTTGAGTGCAAATAACAATAACGGTCTAAAGTTGTAACAATGATTTATGACAGAAAAGAATTGTAAAGTAAGAAATGACGGTGTAAAGTATCATTTCGTTGATAAAGGTCTCTATAGAAATGAAGTAGTTAGGCAGGAAAATACTACAGTACCTACTGCTGTCAGATAGTAAACATTTATTAAATGAACAGACTTCGTCTAAATGAAATAGAGGTTTAACAAAGGAAAATAATAACCAAAACCGTAAATGTAATAAAAACTTATGTTAATATTCTTGAGTTAAAAATTTTTTTTGTTGCAGTTTTTTTCCTCTTGAAAATTCTAAGTTTCAAACTCTTTTAATTGTGCTTTTATTGGATGTCGATGTTAAATTTAAATAGATTGTCCCAACTTTTTTTTCACTTTCTAGGTGTTAATAAGAGTAATAAAGAATGTTTAGATTAATTTATCTTATGATACATACAAATAAACAGAAACGGAGCATCAGAAGGTCACTAATTGCGGACGGCACTCAGAGGTAGGTGGACAGCGAGTCGTGGATTCAAGATGTTATGGTGGTCAGCAACGGAAAGGAAAAACTACATTAAGCTAACCTAATAAAAGAAAATATCTAGATGGGTAATATATAGAGCGCCATCGTATTTTTATAAAGGAAAACGAAAGTACTAATATTAGTGATGTTAAATATATACACATGAAGAAAATATCCTTTTATCAAAAGTTTCATAAGATTTATAGCCATACACTTCCTGTTTATTTCTTGTGCTCAATATTTTAAAAAGATGTTAATAGTGAACTCATGATGTAAAAGAATGCTTTAAGATTTTAGATAACAACTATATTAAATATAACAACAAAATACTAGTAACAAGGTGAATAAGTTGTCTTATTATTTATAAAAAGGGATGTAACGAGCTTAACAGCTAACACTGTGGTATAACTACAAAGATGCACATAGAGTTTACAAACAAAAAAAATACAACAAGTACATCGACATAAAACAAAATGGTATATTGGTTGAACTGGTACCAAAGAGGATTTGTCATACATAATGCAGGTAAAAAAAGTTCCTTAAGATTAAATACTGTAAAAAAGAGTTAACAAAAACAAACTATTTTAAATTTAGTGGGCAAATTATCAGGTTATTTTGTTTTAGTTCTGTAATTATAAAAACCCATTTATAACTCTACTGCCCATTTTTAGCAGACCGTATAACTAAATTGAAATCCATTGATGTCTGTTGTACCTTAAGTTAAAAAAACGGTCGCCGCAAACTGATCAAATACTCAGAAATCTATTCTTGAGTTACAACAGTTTTTGCTGCATTCTAACGTAAAAAAAGAGTTGTTTACCAGTTTAAGAACGAAAATTATATAAAACTGACTTAAAATAAAAACAATAAAAAGGATAGGAAATATCTAATAAAAAGAATCGAACCTGTGTTTTTATTTGATAAAATCGTTACAATTGGTGTCAGAAGTGGGATTTGTGTGCTGCGAGTAATGGAACCGTTGGCAAGAAAGGAGCTCCCATGAGGCAGTATAACGTGGGTAGTCCAATGAAAAGAGTGGCGATAGATGTCGCGGGACCATTTCCGGAAACGGATGTTGGAAATAAGTACATCCTGGTAGCCATGGACTATTTCACGAAGTGGACGGAGGCTTACGCGATCCTTAACCAAGACACTGCGACCGTTGCGGAAGTGTTGGTCAAAGAGTTCTTTAGTCGGTTTGGTGTGCCTTTAGAAATTCATTCGGACCAAGGCAGTCGGTCCTCTTTCAAGATGTATGCCGTTTGCTAGGTGCCCATAAAACCAGAACAACGCCTCTGCATCTTCAATCAGATGGCATGGTCGAAAGGATGAATCGAACGATGGGAAAACATCTTTTCAAATTGGTATCGGAGCACCAGAGAGATTGGGACCACTACCTACCCATGTTCCTGATAGCGTACCGATCAGCAGTTAATGAAACCACCGGCCAGACACCTGCCTGTCTCATGCTTGGACGTGAATTACGCCATGCGATCTTGAATTTGGCTGCAAACCTTCAGAAGAGGGCGTCGCTGGTAAAGGCTACGCAGACCAACTTGAGCTAAAAATGCATCAAATCCATGACATCGCCCGGAAGAACATTCAGATTGCTAGCGATCGCATGAAAAATCAATATGATGTTAGGTCAAATAACAGAATATTTGAAACAGGAGAACTTGTATGACTTCACAACCCACAGCAATGCAAAGATTTATGTCCCAAGCTGCAGAGACAATGGGAAGGCCCGTATGAGATCTTAGTATGGAAAGAGGCATTGCGTCCTTCTTCAAGAATAAATTTGGAAGTTTAGATGAACTGCTTGACCAACAACCACGGGTAGGCAAAGTGTTGCGATTAGAAGATTGCCGCAGGTCCATACTTTATCTGGTGACGAAAAGGGCGTCCAATGAAAAACTGACCTACAGGGACATTTGGCACGCATTGAGTAACTTGAAGGACATTATAAGTCATTACGGAATCAAGGAGTAGGCGATACTAAATTTTGGCAATGGTTCGGAACAAATTGACTGGAAGATTGTAAGGAGCATGATCGAGGTAATTTTCTATGGTTCCGGAGTGTCAATAACAGTTTGCTGTTACCAACCGAAAGAAATAGACCTACAAAAGAGCGTGGACTGTTATTTCTTCGGTAAAGGAAATCTGTCGGGCTGGGTCCAACTGTCGTTTCCGTCATACACCTGGGAAGCACTGGAAAGTCTCTGATCGGGACGTTCAGAGTTAAGGAGGGGGCTGTGTAACGAAACTACGCCAATGAGCGAATGTTCTAGTATCAAAACGAACTCTCGAACTCTCTGGAATGATCGAGAGATGACGCCACGGTATATATAAAATCGTGAGTGGAGATGAGGACACAGTGAGAATCCAGTATCGCGCGAATATTTAAACTTTCGAATAGTGCAATAAAAAAGTGTAGATAAATTATTGTTAATTTAGTGTTTGTAGTGTAATAGTTTAGTGTAGTTGTTCGTTAGAAATAAATCGACTTAAGAATAAATCGAACCTGTGTTTTTATTTCATAAAAACGTTACAATAATTTTATTTTTCCGTTTTTACAATTTTCTACTGTTTTGTTACGTTTTTTTTTTTGTTTTTAATGTTTTTTTGGTTTTGTCGTTTTTATCACATTTTTCTTAGTTTCAACGTTTTTTCGTTGTATTTTTCATAGTAAAAATTGCTCATTTAAATGTATGAGATACCTACTAACTGCGCACTTTACGGTGGCGTTGTAGTACGTAATTAAGTAACAAATTAATATTTACGAGATTAAATGCACCATTTTACTGTTACGTGCATATAATATCATAATAAACTTGTTTTTAATCAAAGACCCGAATATTAAATTTTGGATTTCCGCCGATCGAGTTCCTACGCGTCGCTTCCAACTAAATCAGATTTCTATTGATGATATAGATCTGAACTTTATTTTACTTAGTATATGTTACATGAATGACATAACTTGTTTACTTGTTAAACACTAAATGTTAAGAGAAGTTCATGACAATATATTTCAAGAAACTGCATCCAAATTAGTTCAGTCGTTTCTGAGATTGGCCATAACATACAGACATACAGACGAAATGGGAAAAACATTGTTTTGGGTTCTCTTGTGTATATTTTAAATGTATTTGCCATGCACGACAGTTTTATTATTTGTTTAAATAAAGGTTTTACTCCACATATTGGTTTAAATTAAACAGACCTATTTTAAACGTATATGGCTAAAAAACTTTCCTTTTCATAAAAATAAAAAACACTCTTATGTCTAGAAAAATTCAATTTTAAACTTTCTTACATCTTTTTGTTACGCATAAAAAATTTACAACTTACATCGGCACTTTCTAGAAATACCATTCAATGTTTTCCAAGACCAAACAGCTTGATAAATATTTATGAGCTTGAAAGATTGATGTGAATAGAAAGGGTATAACGGTTTTTACTTTCGTTTTATTATCGAAGTATAGTATCATGTCAAAGTTAATGAAGATAAAACTCTGCATTTTGTATATCCCATATTTTATAGATTGGTATGGATTATATGTATGTTAGTAAAGGAATATGTAAAGTAAAACGATAGCTATTTAAAAGTGACTTCTATAATATTTAATCTTTTTAAAGGCCCTTTAAAGCAGTGTTAATATAACAACAAAATTAGATATCATTATGAAGCCGACAAATACTTCTTAAGTCAGCAATAACAATTTTAAAATCTTATTAACAAAATGATTTCTATATATAAGAAAATTGTTATTGATGCTGATACTTATGTGTATTAAATTTCTTAGTTATAGGTACCTACTGCATAAAAAAAAATCGTTATGGACATTATGATGTAGTCCAATTCTAAAGACAATGCCAATTAACAATAATTAATATATAGCAAGGTATGCTTTATAAACCATTTAAACCATTTACTAAAAATATACCTGCTGTGAAAGTCTTCATCAAATACGATGGTCGTACTTAATTAGAAACTATAAGATTCTTGATCATAATTAATTTAAAAATTTCGTATTACAATTATTCTGTAAAGATATTGGATGAGAAAATTGATCAGCAATTATATAATAAGAAAAACAGTACGACCAGAAGGTTCTAGAAGGAAAGGTAGACCAACTAGAAAGTCAGTTAGAAAAGAATTCTGAACTAGCCGAACAGTACACCCGATTGAATAATTTAAGAATTTCTGGCATCCCTAAACAACCTGATGAAGACACAAATAAACTTAGGAGGGACTTTTGCAAAGAAAAACTAAACATCAGTATATTCAAAAACTATATTGATTGCAGTCACTGGCTACCAGCTAGGCACAATCAAATACCACCTTTATTGTGCGATTCGTTCGAAGGAAAATTAAGCAATTAGTGTATAGTTACTTGTTTTTATTTAAACTTGAGATTGGTTAATTTTCGGGCTAATGATAATGTTACTATTATTGCTTAACTAGTAGCTACTTAATTTTCACTACTTATTATTGGTATCATAGAGATCAGATGACTTAAGTGTACTGGTTGTAAAAAGTTGAATAACCTTATTTTTATATTATTTTGTAGGTTTAAGATATTATTATGTAGTGCTGAACGTGATGACACAATGTAAAGAAAACAAAAGATCCTAGATAACTTGGATGCTATTAGATTGGAGAATGCTGTGGCCGATGTGGAGACATTGAGAACATATAATGTTAATAACTGTAAGGTAATGTTGAGTAACAATGGTAGTCAGGTAGGCATAAAAGTTTTCGATATTAATATAAGAAGTGTTAACTGCAATTTTAATAAACTAATAGTGTTTTTGCAACTTTCGATTTTTCATTTCATTTAATTATATTAACTGAAAGTTGGGGATGTGCAAAATACAGATTTTTAACATTAAAGGTTATAATCAATTCTATAACAACAGCAATTTCAACAAAAGTGATGGAGTAATTGTCTATGAAAAAGATGATATAACAATGGATGTTTCGTACGATACCATAGAAAATTTAACATTTTCTCTATTGAATTTCTCTACGACGCCGACGGGCTATACTTTTTCTCTTTTGGCATTGTACAGACCTCCATAATATACTGAGAATCTTTTCTGCGAGCGGTTAGAGCATTATCTTGAGATCCATTGTAAGGGTCGAATAAATCTTCTTGTAGGTCATATTAATTTCGATTTACTAAAAAGTGATCGAGTATCGGTACAAAATTATTTAAATATAATAAGAGTAAATGGAATTATTTCCCTTATAAATATTTCATCTCTAGTTAGTGACAATGCTGAGACCTGTCTGGATCATATATTCTTGAAATCCCATATCAATATAAATATGATAGTAACTCCTATTGTATTGCAAACATATATCACTGACCATTTTCGGCTAATTCTTTATATATATTTGGAAAATAAAATCCGTAGTGTCACTGAAAATGAGACAATGGCTTATCGAGTTGACTTTAGACGCGTAGGCCAGAAACTAGGAACTGAACAGTGGCAAGCCGTTTATAATTCAGTGGATGTTGACCAGGCCTATATTCGTTTTATAACTACATTTTAAAATTACATGGAAAAATGCACGTTATTAATAAAAATCAATTCTAAGAATAAAAAATTAAAACCGTGGATTACGATGGACCTGATCCAATCAATTAGTCATCGGGATAAACTGAAGAAAAAACTACGTAGAAATCCTTGTCACTAGCTTGAACGCAAATTTAAAGATCATAGAAATAAACTAACTTAAATAAGCACAAGCAAAATGCAGATACTATCACAACAAAATTTTGAATGCAGGAAAAAACACGAAAAAAATCTGGGAAGTGATAAAGGGTAATATGGGTAATAACATCAATAATAATAATAATACTGAAGGTAGATAAAATACTAATGAAAATTAAATTTCAAACAATTTTAATTATTTCATTAATGTAGGTCTATCTCTGGCTAATAAAAAATCTTCTAATACATAGTGTTTCAATTTAGATAATTTTAAGCGCAAAACAGTAACTGACTCAATCTTCTTAGCTCTTGGTAATTATCAAGAAGTAAATAATATTGTGATGAGCCTGAAAAGCAACTCTGCGGCTGGCTGTAATACCACCTTTAGTTTTTATAACTAATATGTTTATTCAACAAGGTCGATATCCAACAGAATTAAAGCGTTCGACTGTTACTCCATTCTTCAAGGGTGAAATTAAATGTTGCACTGAAAATTACAGCCCAATTTGTGTAACAACCCAGTTTGCTAAAATTATTGAAATATATTTACAATTGTATAAATAATAATAAAAAAACACCGAAACATTTTTCTTGGATCTTGCCATATGAGCTTCTTTTACTTAAATTAGAACACTATGTAGTAAGAGGCCTCGCATTAAGTTTGTTAAAAAGCTACCTCATATATCGCACTCAAACTGTTAAGATTGGAACACATCTCTAGTTCTCCTATGCTGGTGAGAAGCAGTGTGCCACAAGGTGCAGTGTTCGGTCCACTTTTTTTAGCCTTTTTATTAACGATTTGTTAGTCAGTAATGTGTGGGGACAGATTGTCGCGTACGCTGATGACAGTATTTACAGACAACAACTGGGAAGCGGTAAAACATAAAAGTGAGGATCTTTTATTTTTAAATGTGAATAAGACCAAGTTCGTTGCCTTTTCCTACATTGCAGGTCAACCGGATTTTAAAGAAGTAACCTTACATACTTGCACCAATGGTAATTGTTTGTTTTTGATAGTGTGGAAGGGGTTAATGAGATTAAATATTTGGAAGTCATTATAGACAGTTTTTTGCGTTGGAAAAAGCACATCGAGATATTAAAAAAGAAATTAATTTATTTCTTCCATAACATCCGATCCTTTTTCAAAAACATCTACTAGTAATGGTTCATAGATCGTTAGCTGAGTCTGTCTTATTGTACAGCATTATAGCGTGAATATTGCTTATAACACAGTATTGCAGACACTTCAATTATGCAGAAAGATGTTCTTAAAGTCATTTTATTTAAGTCTCAGAGATTTGCAAAGGATTGGCTTTTCGCAGAACATCAGAAGTCTTTTTTATCTTAAAGCTGTCACTTATGTACGCAGACATCTTTCATTGCTATAAACAGCACACCATTCTTATGGTATAAGAAATCGTTTGGCTTTGTGATACTTATTTTGTTTTTGTATCTTATAGTTTTTCTGTTGAAGCCTTAAATATCTTAAGGTATTCACTTTGCCCGACCTTCCCCTACAATAAATTGACAAAATCTTTAACGCTTGGTCAGCTTGCTTTTCGTGTACAATTTGGTGAATTAAGACCACTTAATCGCGATAAAATTGTAGATGTAATACCGTTATTAGAATTTCAACGTAACCGAACAAACTATAAAGTAGGTAATGTCGAGAAATGGTACAGTGAAACCTCTATTTACGGACACCTCTTAATATCGGACAACTCTATATATCGGACAAATAGCCATATTAAAAAAGGTTTACTAAGGTATTTTATGTATTAATTCCCTCTATATAATGGACCCTCTACATAATGGACGCGGACAGATAACTGTATACTTAAATAATGCTATTTCATTGAAATGGACCTCCTTTTATCGGACAGGTACCTATAAAAATTTGTTTATTGAAATTACACTAAATTGTATTAAACATTGTATTCAAAATTTTATTGAAATGGTTACAGAACAATTGTGTTTCATTGAATTTCGACCCCCTGCTATCAGACAGGTACAGAGATTTATTTTAATATTTACCCTAAATTGTCATTGAAATCATCTTTTAAATATCTAATGGATGTATTTTATTGTTTAGTTTTATATACTATTGGATGATATTAAAATCAAATTAAACAGTGATGCACAATAAGTTTTTGTATAAATTTTTATCTACTTTATGCAGAAAGTGTTATTGTTGATTAGCAGTTTACTGTTGATCAGTTGTTGTACTTGTATTATTTGATATGAAAGGTCAAAAAAGAAAACGTTTAAGTTTATATGAAAAAATTGAAACTTTGGTTTCAGATTTTTTTTTAAATTTAAGTCTGTGTATCTATTATGTATGTATATATATGAAACTATTTTAGATATTTATACTTCTGTAAATTGCATAAATAAATATCTTCATATTTCTATCAAAACAGTTTTAATAGAATACATTCCATACCATAATTTTCAAATATTGTTAGAATGAACTCTAAAATTTTAAAAATTGTTAGCTATGTATATATATCGATCCTAAGTTGGAATGGAATGAAAATATATATTTTACATAAGAAAACTATGAATTTTAACACTTATTTTATATGAAATTCGAAATATTTTATTCCAAGTACATATACCTAAGTAGATATATATTGTTCTGATCACACCTCCTAATAATGGACACCTCCATATAGTGGACAAAAACTAATTCCCCGGAGGTGTCCAGTATTGGGAGGGTTTACTGTAATAAGGAATAAGCGTATTAATATGTATGGGTTAGAAAACATCCTACACAGCACAGATAAACTTGTTTACTATGATTTGTCGAAGGGTGTAGCGTTTATCTATTATAGATAATTAACAAAATTGGCTATAGGTATATTGTATTCAAAACCAGGAATAACAATAATTGACGCATATTACTGTAATGTGAACCAATTTTTTACATGCGTAATATTTTATTAACGTCTGTAAAATATTTACACATAATTTATTACAGTTATTTCATGTATCTTTTAGCACAAGTATAAAGTTTTAGATTATTCATCTTCTGCTTGGTATATTAATTGATCACTTAAAATTGTAAAGTATCTGTCGATTTTATGTAAAAGAATCTATTTAAATATACGAACCCGTAATAACTTTTCCAATAATGCTTTTTTTCCTATTAGTATTGATTGTGTACATATAGTTAATTATTTGTAATATAATGAGATTAAAAAGAAGCTTATTTTCATAAAAACGATAATCAAGCTATTAATAAGCAGACTGGTTTGTTTTTAGTGGTATGTAATGGTTGGTTAAAAAGTTTTGAAAGCAACACAAAATGATAAAATTGTTAAGGAATCTGCTAGTTTGTTTCCTTCTGTAAATCTATGTGTTTTAGAGTTTAAACGTGGTCGTCCAAGCGTCGAAGATGAACCAGAAAGTGCAACAACACTAGAAGTCATGGTACTGTTTGTAAAGATCTAAGTGTGACTAAGCGTAAAATTGCTGATACCATAGGCATCTCAGTGAATTACATATAAACAAGCTGTTCGGAAAGTTATTGCCACTTTCGGTCAAAATTCAACAAAAACTAAATCGAGAAAACAAATTTTACAGCGTAGTTTGGAGCGTTTTGGGCAGAATAAAACCGATTTTGAGCGTCGTTATATAACTATTGACGAAACTTGGATCTTTAACTGATACAAGAACGTTTACAGTGTACTTAAATTGGTACTATGGTTCCAAAACAAGTAAAATCAGATCAATCAGCAAAAAAGGTTATTGCCACCTACTTTTGGTCATGAAGTAAATACATCTAATGAAAATGCAACTTTCGTTACAGATCTAAGAAACGAAGAAGTAGGTACCAATTTATTCCTATTAAAATTTTTGATTTTATACAAAGAACTACAGTGTTTTTACCAGTGTGCTTGCTAAAAATAATCTTTAAAAAATATGTATTTTAGTGATTTTATTTACTCTTTATATTTTTTATTAATAATTTTAAAATAGATACTCAATTAACTTGAGTTAATAGTAAAACGGCTGCATGTGACTTGCGCCAATCTATCTGAGTTAATCTTTTGAACTGAAGGAATGGGATTAAAGCCAGGGTGAGTTGCGCCAAATTATCCGATTACAACCGGGGATTAAAATCCTTTTCCAAAAAGCAATCAAATGGGTTTTTCCAAAATCTTTTGAAAAATTTGAAAATATTTTGATTTTATCCCTTCAGGTAGTTAGGAAATTATTTTTATATTGGTTGTCTTGGATATCAGTTGTTCTATTCTGTTGCTTTTATTTTAATATGGCTGAAACAATCAGTTCTAAAGACAAAAAATTAATAGTGATTGAAAATTTTAAATTTCGAAAAGTTAATGTCTTGACAAATGGAAAAGTTCGGTGGAGATGTACAAAAAAAAAACGTATGGTGCAAAAATATACACAAATATCATTGATAATAGTGTTTTAAAGGAAGAAAGTGGTTTTCGTCATAACCGTATCGTGGATCCTCATCTTGCAAGACAAATGATAAGCAACGCAGTTAAACGAAAAGCAGTCGAAGAATTAGCAGAAAAACCAGCAAAAATTTTGCGTGCCGGGTTACAAAACAGTAAGTTTTTTTAAATTTATTACAAACATAAAAACAACATCTTTATATTTTGTAAAAGAATTAATGAATGTTGATCTAACAATAAAAGATATAGATTATATACGACACAATATGTACGTCTCAAGAAGAAGTATTTTGCCTAAAGTTCCAAAGACCAATGCAGAAGTATTTCAAATTCTGAGGACAATGGATATAAAGACGAATAGAGAAGAAGATTTTTTGCAATGTCCGGATAAAGAAAGCAAAATTGTAATATTTACATGTTAGACAAATATGCACTTTTTAAATTGTACTAATACTTGGTATATAGACGGAAGGTTCCAGTACTGTACAAATTTTTTTTACAATTATTCACCATGCATGGTTACAAAAACAGGCATTATTCTCCTTTAATATTTTGCTTATTGCCCGATAAAAAATTTGAAACCTACTTAAATGCTTTTAAACTTTTAGAAAACTTTTTTGTTTCAAAAAATTTAAAATGCAATCCTGACAAAATTGTAATAGATTTTGAATTAAGTATTCATAAAGCTGTAAAAGTAATGTGGTCTCATACGAATAGTCAAGGATGCAGATTTCATTTAGGACAAGCACGGTACCGAAAAATTCAAAAACTTGGATTAAGTTCCGAATTTAATAATAAGTCGTCAAATATTGGCCAATATTTAAAATTATTTGTTGGTATGCCATTATTAAATCCTGAAGAAGTAGGCATTTGTTTAGTCGAATATTTATTTGAAATTGCACCTATTGATTCAAGAGTTCAATCTTTTAATGACTACATCGTTCAAACTTATATTGATGATAATGCTCCTTTTCTACCCAGAATCTGGGCATCACAAGATAACATTTTTTTGTAGAACGACTAATGCCTGCGAGTCGTTCCACTTAAAATTCAATAACAATTTTTATAGTGCCCATCCAAATTTACATTTGCTTATATATTTTTTATTAGAATTTCAAACAGATGTATACATTAAAATTAATAGTGCCAATAAGTATGTTAAGCAAATGAGAACTAAAATGCAAGAAAAAGAAAATTTTGTAACAACTTTAAGAAATAATTTAGACAATAAACATATTACTAAAGAATATTTCTTAAGATGTGTATCATACAAATTTTTACCACCTTGTATATAATGTTATAATAGTTATTTATGAAACAGTTCGTGAAGTATGCTTTTTGCACACGCACGCGATGTTTAGAGCACGAGCGAAGCGAGTGCTATATATCGCGTAAGTGCGAAAAAACCACTTCACGCACAGTTTCATACAATGTTTATCTACGATAATCAATAAAAAATAATTACAAGAAAGCAATTTATTTTCAATTCATTTACAAAATACTAACAAAACTAATGCTATCATAGCAACACCATGGCAACGTGAATGCTAAGGATATTTGATTATATGAAGGTGTGTCAAAAACAGTGCGAAAAAGTAAATCCCTTTTAAGATACATTGTTACTTCACGCACACTTTCAATCCTTCACGCACTGCTGTCTATAATGACAGTTTTCACGAACTAAAAATTGATACATAATATGAGGTAGAGTAGATAAATATATTTTTTTTGAAAAAAATGTGTTTTATTAATATTATACATATTGACATAATTATTTCAGGAGAAATAGAATTTAAATTCTAAATTCTAGTAAATATTTGTTAATCCCCCTGGTCACTTTTCGTTGGCGCAAATCACCCTACGGATTAGGACCGCTCAGGTAAACTGGCGCAAGTCACTTGCACCGGCACAAACTATTAGGTAAAACCAACAAAATTTTATATGTTTTTCCAACTACTTTAAAAAAAATATATTTACCTTTTTAGGTTTATTAAGGGTACAAATAGATAGCAATATTTTATCCTTAGCTGTTATCATTACGTGTGTATGATTATTTTAAGATTCAATTAATAGGAATATTTTATGTTTTTTTTATTGTGAAATAAGATTTTATGTTTTTTTAATTATTCACCGACTGAATAAATAGTGTTATGTTTTACTATAAAGTTTCATTTCTCACTGTGTTGTTTAGATCAATATTTTTTTTAACTTTACATAAAAAAAACAGAAGTAAACTTTTATTTATCTTAAATTTTCTTGTGTTGTTTTAAACCAAAAAGGATAAGTTAAGGATTGTAAGTATTATTTTTATTATTTTTATTTTTCGGTTACAAGTATAAAATTTCCAATTTCCTAATAATAAGCTACCGTGTTGCTTTAACTTAATCTTTTTTTTCTGTGTTTCTTATAATTGGATATACCTATTTTTTTTAAATTTAGTTTAAACGAACCTACTACTCGCTTTCCACCATACAACTGAGTGTCGTTCACATAAGTAAACCTTTTCGAGCTATTAACATCCATTAAAAAGAATGCAATATCAATATTAAATTTATTTATAAATGTTCTCCAGTATTGTATAAATAAATAAATCCACTTTATGCTCCAAGCCCCTTAAGAAAATTGCTGGAATAATTTATTTACTTATTTATACATGTAGGTACATATTTGGAACAATCTTGTTCTATATGTGTAGTTTTATAGATATTTATTCAGTAGATTATCCATTATTATTTCCTAGGGAGAACTTCACCTATAACAAACTACTACCTTGTTTGAAAATAACAGTATATCAGATCTGCCAGAGTTATTAGATTATTAAAATTTATAATAGCCACATTTTAGACTTCCAATTTAAACCCTCGTATATAACTACATGCGTCATGATTACTAATGTGTTATGAATTATGAGAAAAGTTGATGTTTACAAATCAATAAACCAAATACATAAATATAATGCGGCCAGTTTAACGTATTTCGAGAACTTTAGTTTCAGATTCGGTTGTTTTAAAAAATATTCAAATTGGGTGAAATAAAAGTAGTTAGGGCTGGTTCAAAAACGGACCGATATCATAAATGACTAATTTTTTAAAAATCTGTGCGAAGCTAATTAAAATACATATGGTGCAATTTTTAGATCGTTATAAAATCATATCAAAAAGACAATTTGGCAAATCTACAAAAGACGCACTATTAGCACTTGTTAAAAAATATATGAATCAGTTAACAAAATCACAACCTTAATATGTTTGATACGGTATATCATTAAAAAAAGATACTACCTTGGTTTCTATTGGTCATAGAATGATTTTTTTTAAATGTGTGTTGTTTCATCACCTTTACAGCAAGTCTACGAAAAAGTTTGTAAAATAAAAATTGACAAAGATAATTTAATTGCTTAAAAGCTTAAAAGTAAGCTCTTCCTTAAACGGTTTAATTAATAACAATTTTGATAAAAAGTTTAGGTTTTTTTTTCAATATCTTAAAAAACTTTGTATTTAGCGACGAGCTAAATACCTGTAAAGTCACTGTAAGAGCAGGCAGTGTTGTTTAAACATTGACTCGAAAAAAGCTAATAAACAAATTGAATTCCTTAAAAACTATTTGACACATATGGCTGATATTTCGCACACTTAATATAATTTAAAGTCGTAAGAAGTAAGCAACTTTTATATTGAAAAACTTTTTAAAAGGTTCAACTTTTATTGACACTATTTTTCTTTAAAATAAAATGTTATTAAATAAGTAGTTTTTTGATTTTTGTAATTGTTTAAAAAAATAGGGTCCAAATACAATTTAGAACCTTTAAATACCTGAAGAAGATTTTTCCGTAAAATATCTGTTTTTCAAAGATAGACTAGGCTAAAACTCCTTTAGAAATTTAGAACAATATCACGCTAAGAAATAGCTTCACGAAGATATTTTTTAAATTAACACTAAATTACGGATTTCCTTCACCGGGCGGAAATAAATTCCTCACCAACCAGTGAAACCATATAATCCGACAGGTATTTTCCTCACCAACTTTAAGGGTTCGTATTAATCCGGTAGGTATTTTCCTCACGAACTCACAGGTAATAAAATAAAAAGAATTTAGAATTTAAGAATGTTTATTATGCAAGCATCCGAATACAAGACATTAATTTTCTTATATTATAATAATAATAATTTACAATAAAGATAATATGTAAAAAGTATAAATTATTATTTATTATTTAATATAATAAGAGTCACACTTTACAAAATCGATTCTTGTCATTTGATTAGACTGATATCTGATGAATAAATTTTCTAGATCTTTCAATTTCAGTTTAACTTGTTTATTTTTGATAGGTTTTATAATATGCAAACTTTGAATTTTAATATACGCATCCACCTGAAATTCTTTAATTAACAAGAGTTAGAAACAATTTTTCGATCTATCTTCTGACGATTCATGCTTATGTTGTAAGCTACTTCTGGACATTGTAAAATGTGAACCAATAGTAAACAACTTCGCAATAAAATTTGTTTTATTACACCTTCAGAACAAGGTTTTCCGCAATTACTTTCTATTAAACAGGCCATTTTTGTCAAAATTTCAGTTGTGACTGAAAATCAAATACTCCTGTACTTTTAATGAAACCTACATAATTGCCTTTTAATAATATAATTATTCTCTATTTCAAATAACTATTTCAGTATTAGTGAGAAAAATACCTGTGGGATTATGACGTACCCTTCCAAATGCAGGTAAAAACTTATTTTGGTGAGGAAATTACCGCCGCCTTCACCATACCTGTTTTTATTGCATCTCAAATTCAGTCCTTTACCTGTGCACTCGAGTTCCCGTCGGGTGTTAAAATTTGTCCTTATCCTTAAATTTGAATTCCCGCCAATGACCAGTACAAATTAAAATTACATAATTTCAAAGATAATGATAATTTTTTAGTATTATTATTTATACTAGGTGTACCCGCGACGTCGTTCGCGTGGCGTGTAAATTGTTGTATAAAAATTTTTATACACCAGATGTTAAATTAAAAGAAGACAAATACATCTGTGAAAACCGCATTCGAATCGGATAAGTAGTCTTCATGTGATGCGCGCACAAACATATAAATAGATAGACAGACGTAAAAAAAATAACCACATTTTTGGGTTTTATATCGATGTACCCGCGACGTCGTTCGCGTGATGTATAGATTGTTGTATACAAATTTCTCACCCCCCACACCGTAAAAGAGGTGGGGGAGAAATTTTTATATACCAGATGTTAAGCTAAAAGAAGACAAATACATATGTGAAAACCGCATTCGAATCGGATCAGTAGTTTTCATGTGATGCGCGCACAAACATTGTAACGATTGTATCGTTAGTTTTCGAACAATCCTCCCGCCGGACTATAAATATTTTTAAATTATCTATTGTTTCCGCGTTGAGACGAGTGGGGACTGCTATTTGGAAGGAGAGTTATGGTTTCGTAGTTAGTTTTTGATTTTATTTCGTTCATTTTATCGTTGAATTTTAAGTAATTCAGAGTTTCCGACCATCTTTGCCCTTATGTCTCTGGTAAGTTCCTTATTGCCTTGGTTTTAAATTTAATAGTTAAATTAATCCAAAATGCGGTGAATATAATATTTTATCTATTTTACTAACATTTTATATTTTCGAATACAATTGCTAATTCAATTCAAGGTCACTTTTTGTGGTATTTTATTATTTATACATGAAAGATAATTAATTTTTTCTCAAAATTTGGAGAGACTTATAGCGATTGTGTTCGAAAAATAGTATTTGAAAATTCGGAGTTTTGATTCCAATTTTATTGACAGGATTATTGCCAACTAGAAGAAGGGCCCTATTAAGGTCTACACATTGCTATATAAAATCTTCACGTTTTCGACATCTTCCGGTGAGGCCGACGCCATTTTGCTGTACCTTTCCTCTTTGTTAGAAGATTTCGATAAGAGGTTTCTATAGAGACATTCCGTTGCAGTTCCGATCTCTCCGTTAGAAAAGCCGAAAAGAAATTTCAACAGAGAATTCCATTTCCGTTGCTGTTCCAAGTCCACTGCGTAGAAGCGTGGAAAATTCATTCAAGAAGTCCCTCGAAAGGAACCCATCCTTCTTATAGCACGCTCTTTAGGATCAAACTCCGTCAAAACCATCGTTCCAAAACCAAGTTAAGAGATTTAATTAATTTTCATAAAATTTCATACATTACCAACTAATTTTTAAAGTAATAAACCATTTTAAACTGATCTATAGAATTTTATTTGTGTGTCTGTACTTGGCGCCCTTTAAAAACTTGTTTGGGGGGAAATTAAGCAAAAACACAGAAGGAAAGCCACGACCCTCAGGAGCTAGCCTGGGGTACTTTTATGGTTACAACATATAGATAGGCAGGCAGACAAACAACAAAAAATCTAACCACATTTTTAGCTTCTATATCGATGTACCCGCGACGTCGTTCGCGTGACGTATAGATTGTTGTATAAAAGTTTCTCCCCCCACTCCGTAAAAGTGGTTTTCCCAACATTTCCCTTCACTGCTCTGCTCCTATTAATTGTAGCGTGATGTAAAGTATCCTATAACCAGCTCAGGAGTATAAAAAATAATTGTACTTACTAAGTTTCGTTAAAATCCGTCGAGTAGTTTTTGTTTCTATAACGGTTATACAAACAGACAGACAAAAATTTTACTGATTTCATTTTTGGCATCAGTATCGATCCCTTATCACTCCCTGATAGTTATTTTGGAAATATATTTCATGTACAGAATTGACCTCTCTACAGATTTATTATAAGTATAGATTACATGTTTATTTGTATAAAATCAATTTACCATATTTTCATTATATTTACTATTAAATTTATATGAAACTCATTTTATAAAGTCATATAGACTAACTTTTTTTACACTGATACTGTTCAATTTTGGCACTTGACTATGCAAAAGTACAGTATACAGTACTGGGACAAATATTTTATTGGCATAGTCATGTAGGTATAAAAACCAATTGCAAAAAATATTTTGGACAACTATTAAAAGTTCCATCCATATAAAATTTGGTTTAAGCACACATTAATTCAATGTAATTAAAATTTAAATAAGTTTGATCTTCTTAACAACATTTTGACACGATCTTTAAAAAATCAGATCTTTACTTGTAAGGGTATCCAAACTCTCTTTTTGATAGTTTATTTCGCTTTGAATAATCTTGGAAGGCCTCTCACATATCCAGTCTTCAGCTTTTCTCATAACTTGATTGCTCATATTTTGTCTACTAAATACACTTTTATTCAATATTTTAGGATTACGGACATCACTTTTCTTCAAAAATATATTTTATTTTATCTCCTAGGGTGTATAATTTTGTATAAGTATATAATCTTTTTTTTACTACGAAAACAAATTTCACCTGTATGTAGTTACTAGGTACTTTTAAAAAAATGGTATTTGTAAAACTTATTATTTTTTAACAAAATTAAAAATTGTTCTTTTTCACTTGCTATCACACCAAGATCTATATTGAGAAAGCGATGAAGTCATACTAAAGAAAGTTAAATGTGAAGATTCTATTTTTAGGTGATAATTGTGAATGCAATTTCATTACGTATTACATTCTGATAATTGTGATATGTTGTAGCATTTTTAAGAACCGTAAATTAATTACTTATAAACTAATTCTTTTCGAAATATAATCCATCCTTGTAGTTCAAAAATTTTACATAGCTTCTTAAATTTAGTTATGTTTAGATGCGTAACCAACTTAGGATATCTACATTGGGAGCCACGATAAGTTTGACTAATTATATTCATTTTCTTACCCTCGTAAGTTCGTAAAAATTTTCGTCTATAAATATCCCTCGCTTTACTTCTGGATGAAAGTGCGACAAATCAATAATTTTTTTTGGTTTTACTGGATTTTGGAAATAACGATTTAATGTTGTGCTCCAAGTGTCTAGTTTTGTTTCTTTTTTCACTAAATATATTATTTTCTTTAAATATAGTGATTAGTTAAGTTATCGTTTATCGTTACCTAATATCTACGAGAGCTAGGTGGTGAATACCTAAATCTCAAGGTACTATCCGACCACACACTTTGGAAGGCTATCGTAAGTTATTTTATCTTCATCTACAACATATTTTTAAACATCAAGAAAACATAACTATTGGATATATCTACTATGGTTAAATAACTAAGTAAGAAAGTATTATTTATTTCTTTAAAGATTTGATTTTTATTGTATTTAATATATCGAACTATAGTGATTTAACCAGTGAGTAGTGCCTTATCTAAATCCTATATACCTTTAAAAGAATATATTTTTACCTTTAGCCTTTAAAAGACTATACAATATATATAAATATCAATATTTACAACTTGCTGTTATCTTTTAATGTGTATAATACCGTTTTTTAAGATTTATTTAATATGAATTTTTTATGTATTTTCTGGATCAACAATATCTGATTTTGAGTTAAAGAATCTTTCACGTCATCTCTTATCTGGACCTAGTGTGAGGCCGATAAAAGAGACCTTTACCCCGACCCAAACAGGATGTGATTGTATGCAATCTATTGTTTAAATTTAACAAAGTGTTTAATTTTTTATAAATAAAGAAAAATATCAGAAAGGTAAAGATTTTTTTTCATTTTAACCATATAGAATACTTACGCAAAATTTAGTTTACAGACTAGACACTAAAATATTCTACATTACATTGAGAAAAGAACACCATTCATTATAACATAAAATACCTCTAGGGCCTGTTAACTTTAAAATTTTGCGAAAGTATTAAATATGGTTGAAATGAGAAAAAATTATCTTTACGTTTCTGATATTTTTTTTATTTATAAAACATTTAACACATGTATTTGTTAAATTAAAAAAATAGATTGTAAAATCGTCAGTGCATACAACCACATGCTGTTAGGGTCGGGAAAAAGTATCTTTTATTGGCCTCCCATTGGTCCCAGGGAAGCGTTGACGTGAAAGACTCTTTAATCCTGATTTTCTTTATACATTTTCTGTTACTATGAATATTTTTTATTCGTTCTCGAGGTACAAGTGTGTGATTTCAAATTTCTTAATAATCTTCCAGATTACCTATCTTAACAAAATTATATACTTTTTTATCTTTTTCCTGGGTTTTTTAACTTCCTTATTCAAAGGATAAAAAAATAAGTAGCGCTCATTTTCTTTTTCTTTTCATAATCTTTTTTCTCTCCTATTCTATAATATTTCATGTATACCTACACAAATTAAATGGACCCCTTTAAACATCATTTTTATAATTGTTTATTTAGCTCGTACGAACCCACGCTTGCTTTCCAGCGATCAACTAACGGGATTTTTAGTGTGGTATTATCTTAAGCCTAAACTACTTGATGGAAAAACCTAAAATATTTAATCTTAAGATTATACTTGATGGAAATTCGAGTGTCCCCTAATTTACTACGAAAGCAATATTTGAATTAAAAAAAAAACTTTAAGTGTTTATGCCTTTAAGCAAAAATACAATACTTACAGTCAGTTTAAAATAATTGTAATTATAATAATTAAGAGTTATCTTAAAATAAAAATAAAATATTTTTAATAAAAACATAATATATAATTTTTCATATCTATTCCATAGAAGAACATACATTTGGTGGTATATTATTAAAAATAGTTGTAAATTACAGACATTTTGATTGTTATATTTACTAGAAAGCATAGTTATAACCTTATGGCATGTTCTAGAAAGCCACAAAATGATGATAACAATCCTAAACCAGCATTCACGCACACCTTCGTGTTCCATACGGACCATTCCTGGATGGGCAGTAAATTGCCAAAATTTATTTACAGTACCTAGCTATTATGGAAATTTAGCGCAATGGGTGGAAGTGGAAGTTAGTATAGTAAGACTAGTCAAATAAAATGAAATAAAAAATTCTTCGTTTCAGAAAAGAAAGAATATTTTTCAAAAAGTATATAGGTTAAATAAAGGGATCATTGTTTAAAACGTCAAATAGGCAATTTCTGCACAAAATTGGCTTTTTTTAACTGCTGTTATAATTCATGTTTTATAAACGTTTTCAAATGTTTTTTTTGCTTCATTTAAGATTTTTCAAGTTAAATTAGACCCAAAATTTATTTAGATAATTGTAATTAAACTTAAAACTAAATTATACAAAAAGTTAAATAAATATTGTAAATAATCACTAAAAATATTTTAACAGAAGAAGTTGCTTCATATTACTGGCATGAAGCATAAAAATTTTGGTTGTAATAAATTATTAGTTCATTAGATATTTAATTTTTTTATTAAAATGTAACTGTTTTGCAATTGCAAAAATTCCTTTGGTTCCAATAGAGTATAGACCTTTACAAGGTCTCATTTGAATCTTTTTTATCTATAGGTAAATGAATCGGGAAATCAATTTTTCGAATAAACTCTCCCCCAAAATGGCGTTTTAATGTACTTATTTGTTTATAACTTGTTTCGTTAATAACTTGGAAAGAAATTAACATTGCTGCTTATAGTCCAGGGAAGTTACGAAAAATAGCGGAAAAATTTACATCCAGCAGATATCAAAATGCGGTTTTTTGCATTGTGTTCAGGAAGGTCCCAGGAAAAAAGTCTACAATTTCTGGTTTGGCGCATTTTTAAAAAATGCCTTCTGGGCCGGAAAATGCATTTTCCAATTGCATCATTCCTTGCAACATTATAGGAACGACTGGAAACTAGGAAAAATTGCTTGGAAATCGTTACTCGGGGGGTTTTTGGGGCTACCGAACTCGATTCTGGCATTAGAATTACCCGGGGGTGGCTCTGTGGGGGTGCGCCGGGGGTGAATTGGGGGAAAATGGCAGCGTGCATGGAAATTGCTCCAAACTCGTTATTTGGGGGTTTTCGGGGATGACGAATTCAATTCTGGCATTGGAATCACTCGGGGGCGGCTCTGCGGGGGTATCCGGGGGGACATTCTGGGGGAGAAACTGCATAGTCCTGGGTAATTCTAACGCCAGAATCGAGTTCGGTAGCCCCAAAAACCTCCCGAGTAACGATTTCCAAACGATTTTTTCGAGTTTCCAGTCGTTCCTAGAATGTTGCAAAGAATGATGCAATTGGAAAATGCATTTTCCGGCCCAGAAGGCATTTCTCAAAAAATGCGCCAAACCAGACGTTGTAGACTTTTTTCCTGGGACCTTCCTGAACACAATGCACAAAACCGCATTTCGATATCTGCTGGATGTGAATTTTTCCGCTATTCGGGCGATTTTGATCTAAATGCCCTGGACTATTAGATATTCGTGTTTCACAAATTTTAAAAAATTCTTTGGGCGAGACAGTTTGTCCGATTTTAAAAATTCATAATTTGTTTTTTATTAAATCAAGACATTAAACTGCAGGAATACAGCACTTCAAGTTAACAATATAGTGAAAATTGTATATTATTCTAATAAATAATGATTTTCATAGCGACCTCAAATGAAAACTTTCTGCCTAAAAAGTGGTGACGAAAAAAGTTCCAAAGGTTCAAAATTTAAATTCGGGACTTGGCGTCGGCGTCGTCTGAAAAATTTGCAATATCTCCCTTCGTAATGGACCAATTTAAACCTTTTTTTAACTGGGAAAGCAAAAGAAAATAAAATAACATCTGCGTTACCTTTTTTATTGCAATTCTTTTTTCTTTAAAATTGTAATAAATATTAATTTGCCCAAAAATTAACTTCAAATCAGAATCAAAACAAATCTTTATAGTTAATAATTACATATGTTATACAAATACTACGTTTAAATTTAAAACATCCTGGAACTGCAAACAGTCTCTTAAACTCCTGAGTTAATACAACTGTGGATACTAGGGCATAAAAAAATTAACAACAAAATTGCTGATAGTCTTGTAGTAAAAGGAGCTAGTTTTAGACCTGAACTTGTCTGTAACATCTCAAAATTGCGCATTATTGATAAATTTCGTAATTGGAAAAATGAACTCAGTGCAGAGAAATACTTCAGGCTAAAGAGAAGCAAAAAAATTAATACGGGTTTCACTGCCCGACTCTTAGAACTTCAGAAACCTAAACTTGAGTAATCGCAGAAATTTTCACAAACACTTTCCACTAAGGTGCAATCTGTGTAAATTAGCAAAGTATAAAGTCGAACATGCAGATTCTATGAGCATTCAGATAAAACATATTTTCTCCACGACCATTAATGAATGTAATAATTCCGACTTCATTTTTAATAATAGAAAGTGTTTATTCTCACTCTTGAGATAGGATATTCATTCTGAAACACTTGCTTCTTATGTGTTTTGCATGTATTTCCATTCTATAACTAGTGACGGAATAACATTCTGTAATTGCTCAACAAAAAACATAGATTGCCATGCGAATTTTAAAACTGTCACTCAGTTTGTCAGTGCGACGTTCTAATTGTTTTGCTACATATTTCAATTTAAATAAACAGAATTATTACATGGTCGTGGAGAAAATACAGTCTGTTACACGATTAGAATGAAAATTCGATTTACTCGTGGGTCCTCTCGCTCGCTACGCTCGCGTTCAGAATTCTCCACTCGTATCGATTTTTCATTCTAACCTTGTTACAGAATATACTATTCTGTCACAACAGAGTAGTTGTTTGGCAACGACACAAATCTCTGGGACAAGTTTTCTAAGAGCCTGACCATAATACAAACATAAATCCTAAGGATGTAATAAATGTTTCTAAAAGTCTAGAACTCAGAAAAAATGTATAGCATAGATGCTGTATACCAGACTGTTATAAGTCCAAAGTGTCGCCTACCACAGTACATAAATTAATAAAAACTCAAAAAATTGTTTTCTGGATTATCATCAAGATATGGATAGGCTTCTTTTTGAGAAATGAATTTCTGAAACTTTACTTCCAAAACTCAATAAAAATCGTGTTACTGTTATTTTTAATGCGCCCTATCATTTAAGGGTAAAGATAAAAGTACCCACATCAAGTTTTACGAAAGATGAGCTGAAGTATTATACAAAAAACAATTATTAGAGGTCTTGGATACAAAATATTCAAAAAGGGGTATGTTATTTACTGTTTGGCAAAACAAAAAGGTCATACAGTATTAAGGCTACCTTTCTACAACTGCTTCCTAAATCCTATAGAGCTACTTTAGGGTCTGTTGAAAAAAAAAAAAACTCTAAAACTAAGTTCATCTGTAATAAAGTTGATAAATAAATGATATACATTTTTTTAATTGTACTATAATAAGTATCTATTACCCTAATCAATAAATTAATAAGTGAAATGAAACTTTTTAATTAAAAGTAATAGTCTTTTATGGGGCTTACGAAAAAAACATCTTTGTTTTCATGCCGCGGTTCAGTAAAATAATTTTTCTATAAATTACTTTTTCGGTGTAATTTTTTGCACCAGTTGGGATATATCAGTTATCTAAGTTATCTGTAGTTAGTTTTGTATTGTTTGTGCTTATCATGTTTTAATTATGTTTGTATATTTAGTTATAAACCTAAATTGCGGCTTAGTGCAATAAATATTATATTGTAAAATAAATTAATAACTACTTCTATTAATGGTAAATTATTGAAGTTATACTTCTATTCGTGCACTCGATGAAAAAGATTTCTGTAATGTTAAATGGGAAAAATCATTACATATATAATGGTGTGAGTAAGAGAGAGACAGAAACACTTATAAGGTATATTGGTCGGTAAAAACAAAGATGAAATATTTACCATATGTTATTAGTCATAACTATAAGTCCTTTGAATACCGTATCAACATTCAGTACATTGAAAAGGGATAGATATACAAAAAACAGATTATTTTATAATTCTGTCACGTAAGTATATATATAAAGTTTAGCATTTTATATTAATAATAATATTCAGTAATAAGTATTGTATTGAAGTCTAAAGTACCGTCACATGGTTGCAGTATATTCTGCTCTATGCTTTTTAGGTTGTTGCTTAAACAGAGTTTTTACGAATAGTCAAGGAAATAAAGCACTAAACCTCAGAATTTTGTAACGTAATATGGATCAGAATGCTTTTTCTGCACTGGTTCGTTAGAGTATCAGGAAATTTGTCGCTATTTTTTATAATGTAAAAATGGAAAATTGCATTTCTGCATTCAAAAAGTACATTCCGAACAGACAATAGAGAGAAAACTTACACCTCGGTAAGTATTGCTGAGAATGGGTTCAATTTATAAACTCGCGGTTTTTGGAGTCGCTGAACACGAATATCATGATGTCGAAAGTCTCCGCTGCACTTGGTGCCTAGGGTGTTTATCTCTTCTCCTGGGGTTTTGTGGAAATTCTGTACGAAATCAGTGCACACTTTGTACTTGGCGGTTTTTTAAGTCGCTAAATACGATTATAATAATGGCGATGGTCTTCGAAACAACTGGTGCTTAAGACGAACCTCGTCTCCAGGAATTTTATGCAAATTCGATACAAAAATAGTGTGCACACAGTACTAAGAGGTTTTTAGGATCGCTTACCACGAATATCATATAATGATTTTGCTAAATCATTCGCATACAAATTTATGAATTCGGGCGCGTGCATAGAAGTATAACTTCTGCCGGCAGTCCCACTGACTGCCTCCCCCGTTTTTTTTTTTATAGATGCTAAGTAAATGTAGCTTCTTGATCTTGTTAGATTCAACGTATGTAACATGTTACACTTATTTACTTCCTCCTTAAGCACATGTACGTATGACGTTAATGAGAGAGATTATTAATTTGTCAAATTAACAATGAAAGTCACTTTTTTGTGATCTGTCCCATGTTTTTATTCAGTAAGAGGTAAAAGCTGCTTGTCAAGTCCTCAGAGTTTTTTAATTTATAATTTAATTTCATATATTCTTGCTTGTATACTTACTAATACATCTATTTATATTATATTAATTGCATTAAAATGTCGTTTAAAAGTGTTTTCATGTAAAACGCTTTCTTTATAATTTATACTAAAATAAATGCTAACAAAAATCTGTATCTGTTCTGAATAAAACACAATAACATGAATAAAGAATGTGAATCTTGACATTTTATACTAAATTAAACCGCGCTGACAGTTTTGAGAGAGTTTCAACATTCATTTTCAACAATAACTTTATTGATCGAGGGGAATTTGAAAATTAATATTTGTCTGCAAATGCCAGAAAATGAAATTGTCTGATAACTCAGAGTAGATTTATTATTTAGACGTGACCAAAAAAGTAACAAATTGCAATAAAAAATTAAAACTTTATTGGCTTTCCAATTAATTAATATATTTTAAGTTAAGGTAAATATAGACAAATACAGACTTTACTTCAGCAAGTAAAAGCAAAAGTAGAGTCTTTCCAAGACAGATGAAGGAACTGGAGCAGGAGTTTTTAGACCTAGAGGCAAATACTCAGAAAGCCTCGTTGTATACACAAGCACTTTTTAAACGAAAATCCTCATCATTGAAACATTTGTGGAATTTAATATCGAAAGGAACTATCGTAGACAATTTATTTTAAACCTGTCAGAAAGCCAAGCAGCCATTAAAGCATTAAACTAACACACAATTAGTTTAATCATGTTCTGGAAATGCCCAGGCAAACTTTAAGAACTAGGACAAAATAACACTGTTACACTGTTAATGGGATCCAAAACACATAGGAATAGAAGGAAACGAAACAGCAGATAAGCTGGTAAAAGAAAGCTGAAACCTGATATTTGTGACCAGAGCTATCTTGTTGAATCAGCAGTAGTACAGTCTTAAAATAACTAAGGAAAGAAGTGGATAGAGAAAAATCCAAGTACTAAAAAAAAGGACTAAGACAACCATAGACGCTCTTGGGTAACTATATCCAGAAGAGATCTATCCGCTGTTTAAACGTCATTAGACACATGTTTCCCTACCATCCTTTGCTCCCAAGTACCCAACACTTTTGCTAGCCAAGTGCAATACCTTACTTGGTTATGCCGCACTAATGACGGCTAACGAGCCAGAAACATGCATGTCTGCGGTTACCATTCTTACTCGTAATCATATGATCCTTTTTGCGTACATGCCCGTTAATTTGCTTCTTATATATATATATATATATATATATATATATATATATATATATATATATATATATATATATATATATATATATATATATATGAACAGTAGTGGTGTTCCGGGTTTCAATCCGTTGGTTGTTTGTGAAGACACAAACAACCAACGGATTGAAACCCGGAACACCACTACTGTTCATTCTACCATCCGTGAAACACTACATCATAACATATATATATATATATATATATATATATATATATATATATATATATATATATATATAAGAGATTAATTGTTAATAGCTGATCAAATAGTTATAAACAGAGGAAAATAATTGGGTATACAGCTAAATGATTAAGAGTACTCTTTATACTAAAATCCAATATATTTCTTCGATTTTCATCGATATCATCAGGGAAAAGCTACAATAGTGTGAGTTAGGTTTTTTTTATATAATATACGGTGATGTGTAGTTTACTTACTATGTGAGATTGACATCATTGTTATTAGATACATTTATATATATATACGAGTTATAATAAACAATTTTACAATTTTTTTAAAATTTGGAATTACAATTAGAACGATCTTAAATATTTAATTAATTTGGTTATTAAAATTATAAAAATTATTAAGTTTAAAATTTTTTACTTGACATTGAGATTATTATAATATAATGATTTGGCATTTTATAGGTCAGATTGTAGAATTAACTTAGTAAAAGTGACTAAATCGCTGTATTAACTAAAAATACTAGTTTTAGAAAAACCGTTATAAGATGTTTTACTATTGTTTTTTGTCTAACAAAAGCAAATATGAATAAATCTCACTTAAGTGTTGAATATCTGATCTCTTGTTGATGCAATTATCACTCTCAGATATAAATGCCATTTCAAGAAAGTTTCTTTTTATACGGTTCCTTTCAACATCTAGAATTTTAAAAGATTTAAAATCCATTTGATGATTATTTGAATGAACATGTGTAGCCAGTGAACATCTTTCAGGGTACAATCTACAGTCACTTTTGTGGGAGGTGATCCGATCTTTAATCGATCTTGAACTCTGTCCGATGTATTCTTTGTTTCAGTTACTACCAGGTATACTATAGACTATATTTGTAGTTAATTCTTTAGGGTGTTTATCTTTTAGTTTCGAAAATATGTTATTTATTGTAAGTACTGTTTTATTTGCAATTTTAATATTAACAACATTATTCAAAATTCTTGAAATAGCTGGAGTTATTTCTTTGATATAAGGTAGTGATACATAAGTAACAATATCTTGAGGTCTGTTGTGATCTAATGGGTTATTTACTTCTTGAATTTTGATTGGACAAGTAGATAAAGTATTAAATAATATTCTTTTTAACAATGTAGGTGGATAGGAATTATCAATAAACAGGTTGTATAATATGTTAAGGTTCTTTTGGTGAAATGATTTGTCTGAAATTTTAATAACTCTGTCTTTCATTAGTTTTACTAAGTTTACTTTAATGGAATGTTTATGATATGAAAAATAGTTCAGGTATCTACCTGAGCACATTGGTTTTCTATACCAATCAATTATTATTTTGTTATTGGTAGAGCGAATGAGTCTTGTATCTAAAAAGGGAACAGAATGTTCATTGTCTTCAGTTTCTACTGTGAATTGTATAAATGGATCATAACTATTAAATGTAAAGATTAATTCATCCACTCCATCTTTGGGAACTGCTAATATAATATCATCTACATATTTTTTTATAAAAGGAAGTTTAAACGATAGGACAGGTATCACTATGTCCAATAAATTATCCATAACATATGTAGCTAGTATAGGACTTATTTTAGCTCCCATTGGTGTTCCAAAAGTTTGTTTATAAATTTTGTTGTCAAAACTGAAAAAAGTATTACAAAACAAAAACCTAATCATATCACAAAACATGTCTTTGTTAATTTTACAGTGTTTAGTTATTTCAGACCATTTATTCTCTACAGACCGTAAGCAAGTATCTAAGTAAACATTGCTAAAAAGTGATACTACATCTAGGCTAACTAATACATAGTTATTTGGTAGATACATACCATTGAACAATGTATTAACTTCAAAAGAATCTTTAATAAAATATGTATTATTAGAATCATAAGCTTTTGTAAGGATATCTGTGAGCATAGTTGCAATACCATCAGTAGGTGCACCAATAGATGACACAATTGGTCTTACAGATAATGTTGGTTTGTGAATTTTTGGAAGTGAGTAAAACTTTGGAATTAAACTATTATACACAGTGTTTTCTTTTTTTGTTTTTTCGTCAATTTGATTTGTATCTTTAAGTGATTTAATTATTGAATTTGCTTTCCGTTGTATAGTTAGTGTTGGATCATTTTGTATTTCAGTGTAAGAGTTATCACTTCTAAGAAGATGGTTAGATAGATCTAAATATTGTTGTTTAGACATTATCACTGTAACATTACCTTTGTCTGCTCTAGTTACTATTATTTCAGGATGACTTATAAGAAATCTATTAGTTTTGTGTAACATTTGATGGTAATATGTTGTTTTGTTTTTTTCTTTTTTTACATAGTTAGTAATAACATTGGTAGTTTGTGCAATAATAATATTTCGTTGATCTCTATCTATAATTGATGAAGTAATAAAATCTATATCACTTAATAAGTGTTTGATATTAACATCACTTTTTACTGAGGGTTCTATGCTAAAATTAGGACCAAGAGATAAAAATTGAGAGATGTCATTAGGAATGGTAATATCTGAAAGGTTCTTTATCCAATTAGATTTTGTTGTAAGTAATTCTGTATTTATTTTTTCTTTAAGATTATCAAGTTTTCTCATTTGCTTGGTTTTGTGACGATGAAATAATTTTTTATATACTTTATGTTGTCTACTTGAGAACTCTAAATATAAAAGTTCATTTGAATTTGTAATAATAGTACTTTTAAGTTCATTTAAACTACTTTCTAACCTTGTTATTATTTTGTGATTATTATTAATCTCAATGTTAAGCAATTTTATACATAACCTTGTGATAAATTCTTTAGGTGTGTGAAATATGCCAGGTTCTTGTCTTAGTAGAAGTCTATTTACTGGCGTAATAGAATCACTAATATGTTTAGGAATTATACTTAATCTTCTACAATTGAGTAAAAATGATCTTATATCAAAGAAATAACTCCAGCTATTTCAAGAATTTTAAATAATGTTGTTAATATTAAAATTGCAAATAAAACAGTACTTACAATAAATAACATATTTTCGAAACTAAAAGATAAACACCCTAAAGAATTAACTACAAATATAGTCTATAGTATACCTTGTAGTAACTGCAACAAAGAATACATCGGACAGAGTTCAAGATCGATTAAAGATCGGATCACCTCCCACAAAAGTGACTGTAGATTGTACCCTGAAAGATGTTCACTGGCTACACATGTTCATTCAAATAATCATCAAATGGATTTTAAATCTTTTAAAATTCTAGATGTTGAAAGGAACCGTATAAAAAGAAACTTTCTTGAAATGGCATTTATATCTGAGAGTGATAATTGCATCAACAAGAGATCAGATATTCAACACTTAAGTGAGATTTATTCATATTTGCTTTTGTTAGACAAAAAACAATAGTAAAACATCTTATAACGGTTTTTCTAAAACTAGTATTTTTAGTTAATATAGCGATTTAGTCACTTTTACTAAGTTAATTCTACAATCTGACCTATAAAATGCCAAATCATTATATTATAATAATCTCAATGTCAAGTAAAAAATTTTAAACTTAATAATTTTTATAATTTTAATAACCAAATTAATTAAATATTTAAGATCGTTCTAATTGTAATTCCAAATTTTAAAAAAATTGTAAAATTGTTTATTATAACTCGTATATATATATATAAATGTATCTAATAACAATGATGTCAATCTCACATAGTAAGTAAACTACACATCACCGTATATTATATAAAAAAAACCTAACTCACACTATTGTAGCTTTTCCCTGATGATATCGATGAAAATCGAAGAAATATATTGGATTTTAGTATAAAGAGTACTCTTAATCATTTAGCTGTATACCCAATTATTTTCCTCTGTTTATAACTATTTGATCAGCTATTAACAATTAATCTTTTCTATCCAGAAAATGGGATTTTACACCAACACAAAAGCCAAATATGGTGATTTAGTAGTGACGAGTTTAAAACATTTTGCAAAAACCAAAAGAAAACTAGCATCAGAAATTAACAGAAGATCATTTTTACTCAATTGTAGAAGATTAAGTATAATTCCTAAACATATTAGTGATTCTATTAAGCCAGTAAATAGACTTCTACTAAGACAAGAACCTGGCATATTTCACACACCTAAAGAATTTATCACAAGGTTATGTATAAAATTTCTTAACATTGAGATTAATAATAATCACAAAATAATAACAAGGTTAGAAAGTAGTTTAAATGAACTTAAAAGTACTATTATTACAAATTCAAATGAACTTTTATATTTAGAGTTCTCAAGTAGACAACATAAAGTATATAAAAAATTATTTCATCGTCACAAAACCAAGCAAATGAGAAAAATTGATAATCTTAAAGAAAAAATAAATACAGAATTACTTACAACAAAATCTAATTGGATAAAGAACCTTTCAGATATTACCATTCTTAATGACATCTCTCAATTTTTATCTCTTGGTCCTAATTTTAGCATAGAACCCTCAGTAAAAAGTGATGTTAATATCAAACACTTATTAAGTGATATAGATTTTATTACTTCATCAATTATAGATAGAGATCAACGAAATATTATTATTGCACAAACTACCAATGTTATTACTAACTATGTAAAAAAAGAAAAAAACAAAACAACATATTACCATCAAATGTTACACAAAACTAATAGATTTCTTATAAGTCATCCTGAAATAATAGTAACTAGAGCAGACAAAGGTAATGTTACAGTGATAATGTCTAAACAACAATATTTAGATCTATCTAACCATCTTCTTAGAAGTGATAACTCTTACACTGAAATACAAAATGATCCAACACTAACTATACAACGGAAAGCAAATTCAATAATTAAATCACTTAAAGATACAAATCAAATTGACGAAAAAACAAAAAAGAAAACACTGTATATAATAGTTTAATTCCAAAGTTTTACTCACTTCCAAAAATTCACAAACCAACATTATCTGTAAGACCAATTGTGTCATCTATTGGTGCACCTACTGATGGTATTGCAACTATGCTCACAGATATCCTTACAAAAGCTTATGATTCTAATAATACATATTTTATTAAAGATTCTTTTGAAGTTAATACATTGTTCAATGGTATGTATCTACCAAATAACTATGTATTAGTTAGCCTAGATGTAGTATCACTTTTTAGCAATGTTTACTTAGATACTTGGTTACGGTCTGTAGAGAATAAATGGTCTGAAATAACTAAACACTGTAAAATTAACAAAGACATGTTTTGTGATATGATTAGGTTTTTGTTTTGTAATACTTTTTTCAGTTTTGACAACAAAATTTATAAACAAACTTTTGGAACACCAATGGGAGCTAAAATAAGTCCTATACTAGCTACATATGTTATGGATAATTTATTGGACATAGTGATACCTGTCCTATCGTTTAAACTTCCTTTTATAAAAAAATATGTAGATGATATTATATTAGCAGTTCCCAAAGATGGAGTGGATGAATTAATCTTTACATTTAATAGTTATGATCCATTTATACAATTCACAGTAGAAACTGAAGACAATGAACATTCTGTTCCCTTTTTAGATACAAGACTCATTCGCTCTACCAATAACAAAATAATAATTGATTGGTATAGAAAACCAATGTGCTCAGGTAGATACCTGAACTATTTTTCATATCATAAACATTCCATTAAAGTAAACTTAGTAAAACTAATGAAAGACAGAGTTATTAAAATTTCAGACAAATCATTTCACCAAAAGAACCTTAACATATTATACAACCTGTTTATTGATAATTCCTATCCACCTACATTGTTAAAAAGAATATTATTTAATACTTTATCTACTTGTCCAATCAAAATTCAAGAAGTAAATAACCCATTAGATCACAACAGACCTCAAGATATTGTTACTTATGTATCACTACCTTATATCAAAGAAATAACTCCAGCTATTTCAAGAATTTTGAATAATGTTGTTAATATTAAAATTGCAAATAAAACAGTACTTACAATAAATAACATATTTTCGAAACTAAAAGATAAACACCCTAAAGAATTAACTACAAATATAGTCTATAGTATACCTTGTAGTAACTGAAACAAAGAATACATCGGACAGAGTTCAAGATCGATTAAAGATCGGATCACCTCCCACAAAAGTGACTGTAGATTGTACCCTGAAAGATGTTCACTGGCTACACATGTTCATTCAAATAATCATCAAATGGATTTTAAATCTTTTAAAATTCTAGATGTTGAAAGGAACCGTATAAAAAGAAACTTTCTTGAAATGGCATTTATATCTGAGAGTGATAATTGCATCAACAAGAGATCAGATATTCAACACTTAAGTGAGATTTATTCATATTTGCTTTTGTTAGACAAAAAACAATAGTAAAACATCTTATAACGGTTTTTCTAAAACTAGTATTTTTAGTTAATACAGCGATTTAGTCACTTTTACTAAGTTAATTCTACAATCTGACCTATAAAATGCCAAATCATTATATTATAATAATCTCAATGTCAAGTAAAAAATTTTAAACTTAATAATTTTTATAATTTTAATAACCAAATTAATTAAATATTTAAGATCGTTCTAATTGTAATTCCAAATTTTAAAAAACTTGTAAAATTGTTTATTATAACTCGTATATATATATAAATGTATCTAATAACAATGATGTCAATCTCACATAGTAAGTAAACTACACATCACCGTATATTATATAAAAAAAACCTAACTCACACTATTGTAGCTTTTCCCTGATGATATCGATGAAAATCGAAGAAATATATTGGATTTTAGTATAAAGAGTACTCTTAATCATTTAGCTGTATACCCAATTATTTTCCTCTGTTTATATATATATATATATATATATATATATATATATATATATATATATATATATATATATATATATATATATATATATATATATATATATATAACGTGAAGTCAATAGTGGAGTTGCAGTCAATGTTATGGCCAATGTAAATAAAGAAAACTCTTTTATTTTTGTCAAGCTTTCGAATTTATTTAATTCTTTTTCAGGACATCTATAGTGAAGAAAAAATTTGTTATATAATAAAAATTTTTTTATAATGTTTTATATGTGATAACTTACTAATACGTGAGGTAATGAAAGAAGCTGCGAATTCTGTTTGATAAAATTAAAGTAAATCATACTATTAAAATACATAAAAACATATACGTTTAAAACTTATTATTTGATTGACTTTTAATATGTCTTCAATATGTTAAAATAAATACCATAGATACATAAAAAAAACATACATATATAAAAAAGAAATTGAAGACATATTAAAAGTCAATCAAATAATAAGTTTTAAACGTATATGTTTTTATGTATTTTAATAGTATGATTTACTTTAATTTTATCAAACAGAATTCGCAGCTTCTTTCATTACCTCACGTATTAGTAAGTTATCACATATAAAACATTATAAAAAAATTTTTATTATATAAAAAATTTTTTCTTCACTATAGATGTCCTGAAAAAGAATTAAATAAATTCGAAAGCTTGACAAAAATAAAAGAGTTTTCTTTATTTACATTGGCCATAACATTGACTGCAACTCCACTATTGACTTCACGTTATATTGAAAGAGTGTCCTGAAAAAGAATTAAATAAATTCGATTGAAGGGGGTGAATGGTTATATATATATATTGATATGGATTTTTCTTCATGGGTGCATGTTCCTTTAATGAGATGTTGAAACGTGAGCCATTATTTGTAAATTGGTTGTCTTGATTAAGTATTTTTGTGTTGGATTGTTTTTGTTTAGATGATAGGATGTTATGTTGTTAGGATTATTATTGATTGATTTGTCGGAGAAGTTGTCATAAAATAAAAATATATTGAATTGATATCAAGAAAGTTTATTTTAAAATTAAATTATCAGTAGGAGCAATAATAGAAGAAGAAGCAATATTTAAAAAGATAGAGGACGTGAACGTAGAAACCAGAAAGTTCGAGGAATTGATAGAAATAGTTTAGTTAGCAGATATTGAAACAGAAAGAGCAGAAGGAAGTTAACAGTTACAGAAAAGCAGTGAGGTCAGGGCTGGAAAGTGGTAGGAGGAGATAAAAGGCAAGAAATAGAAAGTATTGAAGCAGAAAGAAGCAGCGAATAGAAAGAAATCAGAAATTTGAAGGTATAGAGAAAGGGTTAAAGAACAGAAAAAGGAAGTAGAGTAGAAAGAAGAGGAAGAAAATAAAAATTTTTATAATTATATTTTTGTTGTAATTTATTTTGGGACAATCAATTTGAAAATCTTGGATCCACGACCGAGAATTTAATTGAAAAAGGGTGTTCCGGAAGGAGCATCCATTTCAATTGGCGCCCAGAACGTGGGGCTGCTTTGGCACTGAGGGTAAGAGATTTTTTTTTACTATTAGGTGTCAAGCTTGCTTTATTAAAAAAAAGGTGTGTGATTCGGAGTGAAAGATTAGATAAATTATAAATAGTTGTATAAAATTAAGAGGGGGAAAGGATACTACAGATAGAATGTTAGAGCAAGGGGATAATATTGATAATCAGGATGGTCAGGATAGTCAGGGAAGTCAGGGTAATCAGGTTGGTCAGGATAGTCAGGGAAGTCAGGGTAATCAGGTTAGTCAGGATAGTCAGGGAAGTCAGGGTAATCAGAATAGTAAGATAGGGAATAGAAGGGATTCATCATGGGAACAAATGATGGAAATGTTAAAAAATATGAACAAAAATATTGAAGCAAATAACAAAAATACTCAAGAAAATAAAGAAAACATGGACAAAAAGATTGAAGCAATGAACAAGAATATAGATTCTATGAAAAAATAAAATAAAGAAGACAGGAACAAAAACACTGAAGCAATAAACAATAATATGGATTCTTTGAAAAAAGAAATGAAAGAAATGAACAAGAATATGGATGTAATAAAAAAAATATGAACAAAGATATTAAAGCAATAAATTTAAATATGGATGCTATGAAAAAAGAAATAAAAGAAGAATTCAAAAATGAGATGAGAAAGCAAATGGAAATGTATAGCGAAACATTAAAAGAAACAAAAACAGAAATGAAAACTGAAATGATAATGAGAAAAACAGATTTAGAGGAATTACAAGAAGTAAAAATTAAAATAATTATTAACAAGGAATGCAAAGATGAAATAAAAGAAATTAATGCTAACACAAATCAAAAATTAAATGACTTAGAGATAATTATAAAACAAGAGAATATGGAAAAGAAAATGTAATAGAAGAAATGCAAAATACAGCAAAGAAGATATGTGAGATGGAAGAAAAAGAAGAAGAAATAAAGGTAGTACAGGAAAAAGAACGTGAAATGTTATTAGAAGAAAGAGTAAAGGGTAAATTTATAAGAAAATTGTATATTTGCAAATATCATGAAAGGGGAAAGGTATCTAAATTTATAAAAAAGTTATATACAGGGAAATATCAAGAAAGGGGAAACAATTTGAATTTATAAAAAGTTTGTATCGAGGGAAATATCAGGAAAGGGGCAAGGTATTTAAATTTATCAGAAAGTTATATACTTATAGGGAAATATCAGAAAAGGGGTAAGGTTACAAAATTTATAAAATAAAATTATATGTAGAAAAATATTATGAAAGGGGAGTATATATAAAAAAATTACATGTATAGGGAAATTTCAAACCAGGGAGAACAAATTTAAAACTATAAATAATATATTTTAATAAATGTTAAGAAGGGGGAATGAATTTTATAAAAAAATAGTAAAATAGAAATGAAAAATTGAATAAAGAAGAATGTAAAAGTAGATATAATGATAGGGGACTCATATGTTAGGGGTAGTGTATTAGGTAAAATTGAAATATTCCAAATTAAAAGCTTGACAACTGGTGGTGAAGAAAAATTTCTTACTAAAAGGAAGTTTGATTTGGCAAGGTGAAGTAATTCACAAAGTCAAGTCAAATTTGGGGGAAATTGATATGGATTTTTCTTCATGGGTGCATGTTCCTTCAATGAAATGTTGGAACGTGATCCATTATTTCTAAATTGGTTGTCTTGATTAAGTATTTTTGTGTTTGGATTGTTTTTGTTTAGATGATAGGATGTTATGTTGTTAGGATTATTATTGATTGATTTGTCAGAGAAGTTGTCATAAAATAAAAAAATAATTAAAAAATAACAAAAAACCCGCCTGCATGGATATCCACAGCTAAAAATCAACTGGGAAGACTGAAACAAGACGAAAATTCAATGACTAGGTATTTAAAAAAAACAATGATTAGGTACTTAGAACTAGAAACATAAATTAAAACAGTATTACACCTACGTACCTACGTATTGTACAAATAGAAATATTAGCACGGTAGTCATTCAATTTTTTGCAACATTATAAATAGAATGGCAGTAGGAGGCATGAAAGTGTATGCTATAAAAATTATTATCCTTTTGTGCATGCCTCCGACTGTAATTCTGTTTATAATGTTGCAAAAAATTGAATGACTACCGTGCTGATATTTCTCTTTGTACAATACGTAGGTACGTAGGTGTGGTACTGTTTCAATTTATGTTTCTAGTTCTAAGTACCTAATCATTGTTTTTTTAAATACCTAGTCATTGAATTTTCGTCTTGTTTCAGTCTTCTCAGTTGATTTTTAGCTGTAGATATCCATGCAGGCGGGTTTTTTGTTATTTTTTAATTATTTTTTTATTTATATCTTTTTAGTTTGGAGTGCTTATTCTAAACTCGCTAAAGAGTTCATGAGAAATCATTATTTTTGAATGGTCCTACAGGACATCTGTGTCGGATTTTTAAAATATTTATGTGTGTTCGAATCAAATATTCTTATTTACAATGTGCGTTGGTCACCGGTATTCGAACCCGGAACCTCCGTAACTTGAGCCGAACGCTCAACCACTGCGCTACAGAGGCCGTTATGACTTAATGACTATTTTCAACAAAAACAACCGGGACCAACGGTTTTATACGTGGTATTACTTTACAACAATCAGTATGGGAATATTCAAATATTCCCCAATTTACTACCCTAATATGTTGGACTTTTCCTTTGAAATTGATATGGAACCGCCCACGCGGTATGCTCTTTCCAATAAAAAATATATTATCAATATCGGATGGCTCTGTAAAAAGTTGTGCGGGATTTCTGAGTTATGAGTTCTGAATTATTTTTATTAGTAAAGCTAATTTTTTTAGCGTTATAGTTGTTAGGAAAAGTATTAACTTAATTTAACTCACGTGTTATATTTATGAAACTTAACAACTTTCCCTAAAAAACATAGATCGAAAAATGGAAAAAAAAATTAATTTCCCATAGTAAATAAGAAATCAGCTGTAGCATTTTGAATGTACAATTATTATTATGTTTTTCATTTTCATACCACGTGTTCTACTCATGAAATTAAACAACTTTCGCCAAGGAACTTAGATCAAAATACAAAAAAAATCCGATTTGCTTTGCAGAAAAAATTTCATTTCTTTTTTTATCGTTCTATTTAATATTAAAACTAAAAGTTATATACATATTTAGAATTTGTGTTTAAAATTCTTTATTTTGATACCCCACTTGATATGCTTGGTACAATTTATTTTTTTATTACCTCACAATGTGGCGTCAAACATCCGCAATTTCGATTTTTTTTAAATGTCACCTAGCTAAGAACACTTGGGCTATTAAGACAAATTTAACGATACCTCAAATGTGAAAATCTGTTTAGCGGTTCTGGAGTTACAAGGTAAGGAAGAATATTACATAGATACAAGATACGCGCTGAAAACATAACCCTCCGGCAGTCGGGTAATAAAAATATATTGAATTGATATCAAGAAAGTTTATTTTAAAATTAAATTATCAGTAGGAGCAATAATAGAAGAAGAAGCAATATTTAAAAAGATAGAGGACGTAAACGTAGAAACCAGAAAGTTCGAGGAATTGATAGAAATAGTTTAGTTAGCAGATATTGAAACAGAAAGAGCAGAAGGAAGTTAACAGTTACAGAAAAGCAGTGAGGTCAGGACTGGAAAGTGGTAGGAGGAGATAAAAGGCAAGAAATAGAAAGTATTGAAGCAGAAAGAAGCAGCGAATAGGAAGAAATCAGAAATTTGAAGGTATAGGGAAAGGGTTGAAGAACAGAAAAAGGAAGTAGAGTAGAAAGAAGAGGAAGAAAATAAAAAATTTTATAATTATATTTTTGTTGTAATTTATTTTAGGACAATCAATTTAAAAATCTTGAATCCACGACCGAGAATTTAATTGAAAAAGGGTGTTCCGGAAGGCGGATCCATTTCAATATATATATATATATATATATATATATATATATATATAAATAAAGTGCCAAGAAAACGCGTATTAATATAAAAAGATGACGGCTAATGAGCCAGAAACATGCATGTCTGCGGTTACCATTTCTACTTGTAACCATGATCCTTGTTGCGTTGCATTCCCGTTATCCTCCTTATAAGTGAAGTCAATAGTGGCGGTGCAGTCAACGTTATGGCCAAGGTAAGTAAAAGAAAACTCTTTGATTTCAGTCAAGCTTTCGAATTCATTTAATTCTTCTTCAGGACATTTGTAGAGAAGAAGGTTAAGGTCTGGTCATCAGTGTAAAAGATATTCCAGGAAATAAGGAGAAGAGTCTCAGTTTGACCAATTTTTTATATATGTTACCGAATATCTCGGGTATTTATAATCCGATTTGAAAAAATCTTTTTGCATTCAAAAGAGTAGAGTGTCCCATTGGTCCCATAGAAATTTGGTTAAGGTCTGGTCATCAGTGTAAAATATATTGCAGGAAATAAGGAGAAGAGTCTCAGTTTGACCAATTTTTTATACTCGTATATGTTACCGAATATCTCGGGTATTTATAATCCGATTTGAAAAAATCTTTTTGCATTCAAAAGAGTCGAGTGTCCGTGTGGTCCAATAGAAATTTTATTAAGGTCTGATCATCAATGTGGAAGATATTCCAAGAAACACCACAAAAATGAAAAAAATAAGCTCTGCAGTTAAGTTACTATGTTAATAATGAAGTATAACATAAAAACATAATATTCAGTCCGTAAACCGACTTCAAAAAAGGAGAGTGTTCTCAATTCGACCATAGTTTTTTTTCTGTTAACGAATATCTCCGGTATTTATCATCCGATTTAAAAAAATTTTTAAATTTAAAAGAGTAGAGTGTCCCATTGGTCCCATAGAAATTTGGTTAAGGTCTGGTCATTAGTGTAAAATATATTCCAGGAGAGTGTTCTCAATTCGACCATAGTTTTTTTTCTGTTACCGAATATCTCCGGTATTTATTCTCCGATTTAAAAAAAATCGTTTTGCATTCAAAAGAATAGTGTGTCCGTGTGATCCCATAGAAATTTGATTAAGGTCTGGTCATAAATGTGGAAGATATTCCAAGAAACACCACAAAAATCAATAAAATAAGCTCTGCAGTTAAGTTAATATGTTAATAACGATGTATAACATTAAAACATAATAATTAGCCCGTTACTGCCCCACTCTTAAGCCAAAGACCTCTTCCCATAACGAGAATGAATGAGCATTTAACCAATTCTCTTGCTCACTGCGTGTTGGTAATTTCAGACAATTAAATCCACGTTTCATCACGATGTTTTCCTTTACCGTACGTTCTTCGTGTATCTAGGTGTTAGACAATTTAGTTATGTCTACATAAAGTCACATTGGTACATGTCGGGATTGTTGGGGATTGAACTCAGTAACTCTTACACGGTATTTGAAAGGTTTTGAAAGTAGTACATCATGAATCAAGTAGCAACTAAAAATGATAAAATAAAAACTTAAAAAAAAAATTAAACCTCCTTCAAAAAAATGCACTTAAAAGCCAAAAATAAAATCTTTATTTTTTAAAAAAATTGAAAACAACTAGGCATCTGATTTCGATTTCCCTGAAGTCGGCAAGTTCAACATTGTTTGATGACATTGTTTAGAGTTTAGACAGAGAAAAAAATATTGAATCAAAACCAATTCTTTTTTCCTTACTATAGAGAGGGTGTCCCGTAATTAATTGGACATAGGTTAATGAAGGATAGCTGACATGAAAATAAACCGTTTGAGCTCAATATCGCTTAGCAAAATGTTATTGGTTTTCGTTGTACAGGGTGTTAAAACTAATTTTTTACCAAACATTTATTGAAATATCTCGGAATCCACTGGACAGATTAACGTGAAATTTGGTGTACTCTTATTATTTGGGATGGCGCCACATACAACAACATTGAGTGATCAAAATTGTCATAACTTTTTTGACCTCACTGTACGCACATTTGCAAATGAAAATAATAAAACAGCATTTAATTCTAGTCAAAAAAGGTATACTACTTTGATCTCCAAAAAGTAGACCGTTTTCGAAATAAACGCATTTTTTTGTTAGGCTGCGTATAAACAGTCTAAAGTTAAAAAAGGCTATTGATTATAATAATTGTTCAAAATGTTTACCATCCACTAGGACACATTCTCTAATACTTTTATTTAAATTTTGTCTGACTCCAAACAATGATTCTTCTTGGGCCCTGATGGTGTTGACTCCTTCCACAATCTTTTGCTACAATTCCTGACGGTTATTTATTTTATTTTTATACACAAGTGATTTCAAGTAGCCCCAGAAATAAAAATCTAGGGATTAAGATCGGGACCACGCGCCGGCCACGGATATTCACTATCTCTACCAATTCATTTATGAGGATAAATTTGGTCCAAGTAATTTCTGACTTGCAGTCAATAATGTGCCAGTGCACCGTCGTGCATATACCAACTGTCACGTCTTAAATTTAGGGGCACATCTTCTAGAAGAATGGGTAAATCATTCCTCAAGAAATCCAGATAACGTTCTCCGTTTAGCTTAGCTGGCAATTCAAACGGTCCTAAATTACAATCGCCAGAGATACCACACCAAATATTTATTGAAAACTCATGTTGAAAATGGTGTTCTTGGAAAGCATGAGGATTTTTCATCGAATAGATATGATTATTACGCCGATTAAAAACACCTCTCCATGTGAACGTGGCTTGACCCGTAAATAAAATTTTATTACAAAAAAATGGATCATTCAATTGGCGCTCTCTGAAAAACTGACTGAATTCTTGCAGTCTGAAAGTCTTGCAGAAAAGTCTTGAGGAAGAAGATTTTGAACTGGAGTGAAGTGATACGAATACCGTTTTTCTTGGCGTATAATTCTAGACACCGAAGATTTTCTTATACCAGTGGCTGCCTCAAAACGTCTTGTGCTGGTTTCAGGATTTTCGATAACACGAACCAAAATTTCATCTTCCATATCCGCTCCAATTACCCTTGGTCTTCCCGCATTTATGTTTTTTGAACGAAATGAGCCCGTTTCACCTAATCTATCGTACAATGCTTTAAATATTTGATGATTTGGCTGCCTTCTATCAGGATACAGATCTAAATAACGCTTCGCTTCTCTTCGACGACGAAAATTTTCTTGGGCATACACACATACCATATCCCGCATCTGAGCATTAGAAAAATCATTGTGACGCGGCATTTTTAAACGAAAATATCACAACAAGAACACGAACTATAACCAAATTAAAGACTTACTTATTAATACTTTACCATGACAGGTCGTTATGATGTTTTCATCCTAGGCAAAGCCTGCTTTGTAAAACTCCAATAATAATTTTTGTTCATACGCAACCTAATAAAAAAATGCGTTTATTTTGAAAACGGTCTACTTTTTAGAGATTAAAGTAGTATACCTTTCTTGACTAGAATCAAATGCTGTTTTATTATTTTCTCTCGCAAATGTGCGAACAGGGAGGTCAAAAAAGTTATGTCCATTTTAATTACTCAATATTGTTGAATGTAGCGCCATCTAGTGGCAATGGCAAAATAGATATCATATTCGTGTTCCTCATCCCAAATAATAAGAGTACACCAAATTTCACGTTAATCTGTCCAGTGGATTCCGAGATATTTCAATAAATGTTTGGTAAAATATTAGTTTTAACACCCTGTAGAACGAAAACCAATAACATTTTGCTAAGCGATATTGAGCTCAAACGATTTATTTTAATTTTAGCTATCCTACATTAACCTATGTCCAATTAATTACGGTATATATCACATAAAGCATTGCAAATTTTATAATCCGATTTTTCTCCTAAGGTATTAATATTACTTATTCTTTTCCCAACAATGACAGTTAAAACATCGTTCGCAGATGGATTGGATCTTTTGTGGTTAGCCAAATTTCAAATACCATACTTTTTGTTGCTTTACCAGCAATTTGTAAATGTTCTAATTAACGAATTATTCTTTCCAAATTTTTTTTTATTGTCATCACTTTCCTTTATTTTTTTGGTATAAATAAAAATCTATTACATATATAGGTACAAAGAAGTTTAAAAACTATATATGTTTACAATAATAGACGTTTGACAAATACATAATAAAATGCGTGTGCCGGCGGCGTCAAGCGGCATGTGACATTGCCACGTCTAATAGTAGTAATAGTTGAAAAGTAATGCCTCCTAACCTATAACTCGAGAATACGAGAATGGTGAGGCAGAGGGATGCAGTTTGTTCCATTCGAAAGCCTGAAGTGTTCAAAATTTCGTTGAGATCGGTTCGCGCGTTCGTGTTTGGTTGCCATGGTTCGGTTGAAGCAACGCGATGTGATCTAATTCCTTTCCGCGAAAGGTTGTACACTGATTTTGACGCATTTGAACAAGGTTTTCGGGGATAAAACGATTAATGTGGGTAATGTTCGTCGGTGGGTGAATGCTGCCAAGCTGGCAATACGTGAAATCTTAGCAATTTCGGATAAATCGCAAGGCGTCCCAAAACATCGGTCAATGATACCAATATTGAAAGAGTCGATCACTTGATTCTCTCCAACAGACGGATCACTTATGATGAAATCGCGGCTTATTTGGGCATTTCTTACGGAAGGGTGAACCGTATAATCAATAAATAATTAAAATTTCAAACAGTTTACGCGCATTGGGTCCCACGATTGTTAACCAATGAGATGAAGCAAAAACGAGTCGATCTGAGTAAAGAATTTTTGGAACGTTATCGTCGAGAAGGCAACGCTTTTCTTCACAGTATTGCGACGGGAGATAAAACATAGGTATTCCATTATGAACCAGAGACAACATGTATCGTTCTTAATGGTGAATAAAATAACTATGTCATTTTTTTGAGTATACTTTTTTCTACATTTTAAAACTTGTTTCATTCATTTATCTCAATTAGAACGGATTCTACAGGGTAGGACCATTACTTTTTAACTGCACCTCGTATTTTTCAAACGCAGCAGATGTTAAGTAGATCTCTTTGCAATTATCGAGGCACTACCTTAAATGTAATTAAATCTTGTACAAAATTTTAAAAATATTGTCACAAAGGATGTCCCTTTACTAAATATTAAATTGTAAGTTATTAAAAGTTTAATAATTTTTAAATTTACTGTGCCACATATTTCGGTGTCACGTGTACCCACCCTCCTCTCATGACTTCTTGAGGTGAATTAAGATAAAATTATTACTATTCAGTATTCAAAACTCCGAAGTAAGACAGTTAAGAAATTACATATTCTCAAATTATAATTTGTTAGTCTCATCCATTTTTTCAGCTGTCTTGTTTTTAAGTTAAAAGTACGGTTACTGTTTGGTTTTAAGTTAAATTATTTTAAAAGATCGTAACCTAATCTATACAAAAGAAAATTGCTTATTTCTGGTCTCAATACTATTAGCAGTCACATAAAAGAATGAACTTGATCTTAAAATGACCTTTACAATAAAACTTACGAGCAAAGTCATCTTTAAATGGCTAGGAAAGCTTTCTATATTTTTGAAGTAAAACTTCTTTAGGCGCGACTAGGAGTAACTCAGTAATTCTAACGGACGTGACGTCATATTCTAACGCAAAAAAGCTGATACAAAAAACCTAACACGATTCCGCCTACTATATTAAATAAAAGTTAAATCTGTAATTGTTAATATAGGCAACATAATATACATATTTTGCTGACCTGTCAAATTGACAGCTTGTCAACCAAAATACATTGTTGGTGAATAGTTGTACGCCTAAAATTTGTGTATAAAGTGTTTGTTTTAAATACTGAATGAAAATGAGTGAGTACTCTATGCATACATTTTATTTTCCTGTGAATCGTTTAAAAAATTAATGTTGAAATCTCCACAAAGAATAAAAAATATAAAGTTATTTGTACAGAAAATTAATGCACTATAAAGTCAAAACGTCAAAACTTTTGATTAGCTAACCTAACCTAACCGTTAATTTCTATCAAAATTTTTAAAACGTGAAAGTGAAATTAATGAATTTTAGATAAATTACAAAACAAAATAGTTGTCACTTGAGCCGAGGTGCGTAGCACCGAGGCGAAACAATACGAGCACTTGCAAAACATTTTCCGGACGTGTAACACACACTATTTTTTGGTCCGACTAATTTTTAATATTTTCAAAAGTTCTGTTATGTTCAAGAATTGACCGCTTGTGCTACCTAAAGTAAGACCAGTGACTAGAAGACAGCCGACAGACTGTCAGCTGGTATGACGTGATCTTCGGGTAGATATAAGCACCACAAGATCCTTAATTTTTATACATACAAATACTGTGCTAATAAGCAGCACAGTAAAAATTGTTATATTGAAAATATTAACATTAATATCTAATAATTTTATATAAAAATAGCAGAGACAATGAACTATTTTCATAATCGAATGATGAGTAGTTGTAAATTGACATAAATGTCAAATTTTATAATACAAGTTGTGAGAGAAATTAAATGTAAATTAGAATCCTGCTTACCTTTACAAAAAGTTATAGGTAAGTTTAGTATATTATACGCTGTTTTTAAATAAATTTAATTAAAATTTGTATTATTCATTATGTATTTTTGATGACTTAAAATTTAAACTCATAGCGCCATCTCTTTAGATAATCTAAAAGCTACTTTGCCGGCCTAGGCCGGAAAATGTCATTTTCCGGACGATTTTGAAGTAATTAAGAGTATTGTGTCTGTACGGAGGATCAAAAACATATTTGAATTTGAATTTATTTTGCGATGATACGGACGTCAAATAAATTTTACTTCAATCGCGCGTAAAGGTTGCACGCTCATTTTTTTATAGAAAACTATTTTTGAGCATTGTCTATTTTAAAATTAAACCATATGTCTATGCAAATTTTATACTCTTTCAATTTCCAGAGTTAAAATTATGGGTTTGCTATTTGTAAAAAAGAATTAGGCCTTAAAATGACCTAGAATGTTAAGTTTAAGGTCAATAACGACGTCGCCATTAAATTGTAATTAAAATCTCCCATAACTTTTTTGTGATGCATTTTTTTTAATCATTACCTACTTTATAAGTTATTCAAACTGTCCAGTATATACTTAATAACTTAGATCTTAATTATTTTGAGATATCCCTCATGAGATTTTTTAAAATATAGAAATTAACCAAACCCGAAAATAACAGAAGAAATTAATAAAATGTCGCATCCAGTAAGAACAAACTTGCAACCTTTATAGTCATTTTAATGTCAGTTTACCATCGTTGGCTTTTTAATCTTATTGAGACCAAAGCCGACCATTGGCGTGGAAATAAAGAAAAAGGGCCATTTCATCAAACGCATATTTCGAGACACCAAATTATTCTACATTACACTGAGAAAAATATAACATAAAATACGTCTAGCGCCTGTATCTAACAGGAGTTTTTTGTAAATATTAATAGTAATAAATATACCCTTCACCAACCTGCAAAAAAATAAATAAAAATACCTCTAGCAAATGTTTATAATATTACTTGTCAATCTACAAAGAGTGATTAGTTCACCAGGGGGTGAAAATGTATCGCATTGGTGACAACCGTCCATTGCTCTTCATGTGTGGTACATCAACTACGCCAAACATACTCCACCAAATATGTTTCAAATCAAGTTATGCACATCCTTCCCAATCGTCGACGAAGATTCCTCTTAATGACAGACTATTTACCTTCGATATTTTAGGTGTAAATACGTCGATTGTTTGGATTAACAAAGTGTCGTTGATGATGGTGATTGACTTGGTAGTGATGGTATCCAAAGTGGTTTAAACTATCCACGAGTCACTCATTACAATGGATCTAGTCAAAACATGTTCCTGCATAACACGCTCTAATGTGATAGCATTTCGGTTAGAAACAAACATAAGAAAAATTCTCTTCGTTGGCCGTCTATTTCTCCAACCACCTACCGTGTCCTTTGCATACATCCGGGATGATACTTTCGTTTCCCGTAAGCAGTTTCATCAACTTCAACTACGTGTCCAGGACTGTCTATTTGCTCATTGATTTCCGTCATCCAGTGAAATAGAAGTATCCTGAAATGTTAAAGGTAGCAGCTCACAACTCCAGTTTCCGGTACTATTACTGTGACTGGATATTCCTTAATACATATTACTAAAATGCTTAGCAACTAAATTATAGGAAGTGGCGAAAACTCTAGACAAAAATTTTTAGTATTAAGGTTCTTTTATATATTTATAATTTTTAATTTATTTATATTAAGTGTTAGTTACAGGTACGAGAGGTATTTTTATGCATTCTTGTAATAAGGTTCTTTTCTCGTTTAATTTTTTTGCATATTGGTGATAGGTATATATACTGCTTTTAATATTTATTTACAAATTCTGTTAGATATAGGCGCTGGAGGTTCTTTATGTTATATTAAGTGTTGTTCTTTTCTCAGTGTAATGCAGAATATTTTGGTGTTTTATTTGTAAACATCAAAATTTTGCATAAGAATTATGTATCGTTGAAATCAGAAAAAATTATCTTTACATATCTGGTATTTATTTATTTTTTATTTATAAAAAATTGATCCCATACAGTTTTTAAATTTAAACAATAAATTGTAAAATCGTGAGTGCATACAAGAACATGCTGTGAGGGTCTGTTAGAGTCGAGAAAAGGGTGTCGTTTAGGGACCGCCTGCTGGGCCAAGGTAAAAGGTGACTTCAAAGACTCTTTAACCTATGTTTATGCCACGAGTTAGCGTTAACAATGATAGAAAATGAATGCATCTCAAAAAGTTGGAACAAGAAACAAGTGAAATTTGGTTTTAGGAATGGTGGCATTATTTTCTCTTAACATAATGTCCCAGAAATACATGGTACTATACCAAATCCATTGATCAGTTTCGCAATGATCACCTTGTAAAGATCTTCGAAACAAAAAATAAATGATCTCTAGAAACATTAACATTATTTTAAACCTTTTTTACCATCAAATCAATATAAAACAAAAAGGACAGCTAAGTAATAGAAATAAAAAAAAACAGATATTTGTTAGAGTTGTGTAACGATCATCTAAAAATAATTAGGTTACACTACTTACTCATACTCATAAAAAGAATAACGAATGTTGAGTTATTAAACAGGTAAAGAAAGAAAGGGTTGTGCTGACTATTAAAAAGTGGAAACTAATTAAGACAATTGTGCAAATTACACAGTTTAAAATATGAAAAAAGATCAATGGGCTCAAAAATCTACGAGAATGGTTTAACCCACTAATAACAGCCGGATTCAGTTATTTTATTCCCGTTGTCCCTTATCATGGTATTAAAATCACAGCTTCTTAGAGGAACACTATAAATTCGCCCGGGTTCTTAAGTCGTTAAATGGCCATTACTGCTTAGTTCCATCAAATACATTTTTTATTCTATTTTTACGATTTGTGTTTTTGCGTGCTATTACTGGTAAGCTGCTTTTTATATTTTTTAAAAATCGCGTTTTTTAAAAAGCAACTAACACATATCTCTACATGTTCTTCTGGTAAACGCTAAATGGTAAAATAATTAAAAAATATATATCTACCTATTTCACAGGAATGACTTTACAGTCCGGATGATACGACTCGGAAAGGAGTTTACCTACTTACTTAGCATTTATTTTCCAGGTACGTGAATAGGATTACATCAAACCAGTACAGCGATATTAAAAACATGCATTGCAATAAGTATTTCCAACGAAAACAGAATACTGAAAATATCTAAAAAATAAATTAATGTTTAGTTTAGTCCATTTCACCGTTTTTGGCCGATGACAGAAATGACACTCGAAGTAAATTTAGAGTTACATCTCTCTCAGATACATGCAAGTTAAAATTTTAAATGAGAACGTTTGTTTTTTAATTCAATACCCATGTATCTAGTTTCACAGGTTAATAAAAAATATTCAATACGGAAGTCTTTACATAATTCACATTCCTAGTAACCGTCATGTACGGCTCGTTGTTAAGGGATTAAATTTAAGTATTATTATAATGTAATATTTATGTAGATGTCAAACCACACTGACAGTTTAAAAACTTTTGACTTAGTGTAATCACCAAAATACCTGGAAATACTATTTCTGGAGAAAATAGATAATTTGTTCTTAATTTGTTAAAGTACTTTAAGAAGAAGAAAGAAAACGATGGACCTTTACTACCGGTAACACAAGTGTATCTGCGAGTTGCGGACGCTTTAAAAATTATTCTTTGTAGTGTTACGTGAAAAAATTTGAAAATAATAAAAAATATGTTAACGATGTTATTACAACACTCGGAGTAACACATACTGTTCCAAAAATAAAAAACTGGAGACGTCGGAGATGCAGTAAAAGGAGCAATTAGAAACACTGTATATAATATAAAAATAAAAGGACAACACGTTACAATTCCATTGCTTAATAAAGAAATAAAAAATAAGCAAATATACAACGCTTCTAACACAAGTTTGTGGCGCCTATTAAAACACTGTGGACTTTCGAACAAATTTTAAAATAGTAGAAGGATCCTTTGCGAAAAGCCAAATATTGTTTCCAAACGGTTATACTTCTTGAGGCACGATATGAAAAATTATTTAAATCCAAGCCCACTTCAGTTTGTTTTTTTAGACGATACATGGATATATTTGAAAAGGTCGTATAAACGTACATGGCAAGATGCCAATCTAAAGAGTACCCGAAAAGGCTACGAAAATACTGGTAAACGCTTTATTGTTTGCTGGAACGAGTAATGGGTTTGTTGAAGATGCTGGAATTTTATTTTCCACTAAATTGAAGAGTGTAGACTACCATGATTCAAAGGATAAGAAAACTTTTAAAAATGGGTGTGCAAAATCTTATACCAATGCTGGAGGAGCCGTCGTTAATTATAATGGATAATGCTTCATACCAAGTTGCCTCAAGTTTCTAGGACAAAAGCCCAGTTACAGGAATGGTTACAAGCAAAAAATATTAATTTTGAAAAAGACTTCTGTAAAACAGAAATTTTGAGTCTTTGTCATTTGAACAAGCCACAAAACGTCAAGTACGTTAAAGACTGAAATACTCCAAGAACATGGGCATTAGGTATTACGGCTAACTCCATATCTCTGCCAGTATAATCCGATAGAGTTGGTCTGGGGAATTTGCAAACAGTACTGTAATTGTCACATTGGAGAAAATGGACGTGGAGATGTAGCAGTTAAAAAAGTATGGAACGATGCTCTAAGTAGAGTGACACCTGAAGTTTGGGCTAATTACGTAAAGCACACTGAAAAATTGATCCAAGATGATTGGGCAAAGCTTATTGCATACGACGAAGAGACGACACTAGTTATAGATCTAGCAGATACTTCAGATGACGTTGCATGATCCAGCGAAGACTACAACTGATTTTCATTTTTTAATTGAACATATAATAATTTTGTATTTAATAATATGTGTTGATTTGTTTTTCTGTTTTAATGTTATTCTCATTATTGATGTTTATAATCTCGTTGCGATGTTATTATGTAATAATAAATTTTCCTAAATTTTAATTCACTTTAGATTATAAATATCTATTATGTGTACGTATTGTAGCGATTTTGGCTACTAAATCAAAGACCACTAACTATCTTGACTAATAATTAACCCATCACAGTAACAATTAATAAAATTATTGCTTGAAAACAGCCTGGAGCATTGTGAAACTTACTGAATAGAATTGACATTTATCTAAATATTGGAAACAGTATATAAAGACAAACGAGGAAACTTGAATTTGAAAAATACTAGCAAAGTGAACGTTGGAATATAAACATTTTTCACACAAATATCCCTGTAAATAGTTGTTTTGGTGTTCTAAATTTTAAATCGGTTTAAGAATATTATACCGTTTTAAAAATTTACACAAATTGAAATTGATTAATCTTAAATGTTAAATAAAAAACGCAAATGTTTTCACGATATCCACAGTCTATATTTGTGTTTTTTATTTAACATTTAGATGTGGATATTTATCTAGCCAATTCAATCAAAATAATTAATTTTAATTAAGAAAATATATTTTTCTCCGCCATTGGTAAATTGAATGACAGTTTAATGTTATTTCAGTGGTTTATAATATCAAATCGGCCAAAAACGATAAAATGGACTATATATCTCCGAAAATCCTGTACTTACAATTTATATCGCTGTTTATCCGCTAAAACAAAATCTAAGTACATATACCCAGGAATTTGCTTAACAAACCATTAAAACACTTTGTAAATATGGAATTCGACACACGATTGAATAGATAAGGGAATAAATCACGATAATTCCTATAAGAGAGAGAGAAAGAGAGAGAAAGAAAATTTCAATAGTATTTGAATAATAAAGCAATTTTGAACCAGAGGCATTTTAGGATTGCAGTAGTCCTATCTGTTAAACGACAAAAGGATATGCTTTATATGAAAGGTCAGGATTTATTCAGATGTTAGAAATCGGTTTGCTTTTGTAAATGATTGTTCTCTGGCTTAGACGGATATTCGATACTCTTTGTAAGTGACAAAATAGTTAAAAGGATTTCAGTAATTTAGATTTTACATTCAAAATATGACATCTTTAAATACATATCTAGAATTATTGTAAGCTAACTACATAAGAAGGAAAGTCACAGTATTTTTCACAAAATGTTAAAGGATCAGTTTTTGCACCTGTTTTGTAGATAAACATATGGATCAAATTTAAGCACCATCTCTGCTTTTGCTATAAATTTCAAAATAATGATCATGATTAAGGTTGATTATTTTTTACGAATAGGTGTGGATCTTCTTTGACAATCTAGAAAATATTTGAAATTGTGTTGAAAGTTGAGCACATTGTCGTTACAAAAATTGTTGATAAGTAAAAGATTTCATTTGCTAAAAGGTGTTGTGTTGTTAGTAGTTGTGTTAAAAGTTTTAAACTCATAAATTGAATCCTGGTAGAGATTTATTAGTAGTGGACGCGGTGAAGACATCAGCTTTATTGGCAGAAGGATACTTTATGCGTTATGTAGCTAATTTGCTAGAAAGACATCATTCCACTGTAACACTGTAAGTCGTATGGTTAAACACTTCGATTAGACAGGATCTTATGATCGCAGAAATGGACAAGGGTGCAAAAGTTCTGTTCTTCGAAATAGGACAGTCACCAGTTACTATCTTATGAGATGAGTTGACTATTTTGAGATTTAAAAATTACTAATTACTAATTTCTTGTTTGTATAATTTCAAAATTTTCAAAAATCCGTTGAGAGTTATCTCAAAAATAATAGTTTACTAAAAATCAAAGGTTACGGTCTCCTAACCGAAAAAAATATAAGACAGGGCACAAATAAAGTGACTTAGAGTTTGATGTTTCAATTTGACAAATCTTCTCTCTCATTAACGTCAGGTAACATGTGCTTAAGGAGGAAGTGAGTGAATGTCATATCTGACAGGATTTGAGTTCATTATAACGTTTCGCTTCCTAATCACTTGAGCATCCAATAGCTTAAGTGGTTAAAGCATGCCTGCGTATAAGGCAGTGATGGTGGGTTCGAGTCCCACTGGATGTGACATTTTTTCAATTTCTCCTTAATGTCAGTTTAATAATTTCTTGTTTGTATAATTTCTAAATTTCAAAAATTTCAAAAATACGTTGAGAGTTATCTCAAAAATAATAGTTTACTAAAAATCAATGGTTCCGGTCTCCTAACAGAATAAAAATATAAGACAGGGAACAAATAAAGTGACTTAGAGTTTGATGTTTCAATTGTCGATTTGACAAATCTTCTCTCTCATTACCGTCATGTAACATGTGCTTAAGGAGGAAGTGAGTGAATGTCATATCTGACGGGATTTTCTTTTTAATATATATCCTTTTTAATCGTTTTTTTTTGTTTTTTCATTTTTTCCCTTTTTTTTATTTCATTTATTTTTATACTTCCTTGTTTTTTTTTTGATTTATCTACTTTTGTTTAGACGATTTTTATTGTGTGTTTGATTTTTATAATTTTTTCAAATTTCTCAAATAATATTTTTTATAGTTTTTATTCTATCCCAGACAATCACAAATGCTAATAATCTTTCCTACGGTTATATTTAGAAATCGATATACAACGCCATCTACCGGGGTTTCCTGCCACCCAGATGCTAACCAGAAACTCAGTTGGTATATTTGGTTTTTTCGACAAATTTACTTACACTGCTATCTATTAGGAGTGTAGAAAACCTAAAAATAACTACACAGTTTACATTGAAAAATGAAATTTTCGTATTGTTAGCATTTTCCGTTAGTTATTAAATATGTTTCTAACCCTTTAAACCTTTCCTTAACTCCTTCAAATAATTTAAAACATAAATAAGCCAAATCTGTCCAATTATTTTCGAATTTCAGCGAGACACACTAACAGAAATTTAATTTTGTATGTAGAGATTTGTTCTTAACAAAACCATATTCCGACTTGGGTTTAGATATTCTTTTTTTTGCATAAAGACGGCGCCCTGTATGGTGAACATAAAACTTTTAATTTCATCTCAAAAAATGAGCAGTAATAACCACTTTATACCCACCAAACTCCATTTACATATCTTAATAGGTTTTAATTAAAACAATTCAAATTGAAAAATTTGTCGGAGGATGTCAACTGGGCCACGCGCTGTAGTAGGTCTTTAATCTCCCTGGTCAACTGGGCCCGGCGGTGGTAAACTGGGCGCGAAGTTTACCTGCTTCATAATACGGACATGTAAACTGGGCGCGAGGATTTTAGAGTCAGTTTAATCCTATAGGTAAATGGGGCGCAAGCTTAAATTGTTCTTGTACGGGTTTTTCATAATTGAATAGTATAATATTTAAACAAGTTACTATATTTTGCATGAGATTGTTTTAAAATTCTTATTTCTTTTATTACTTCGAAAGTACATTTGAGGTTCTTTGTAGTTTGTGTGCGTTATTCGAGTATCTATTAAAAAAACACAAATTTTTCATTTTACAGTATGTAGTTTATTAATACATTATAAATAAGAAGTACATTTTAGGTAATGCAGTCTATTTATTTCTCGTAACTTATATTTATTAACAAGATTATGAAGTGAAGCCAACTTAGCTTTTACATTTTTGTCTTTCAATATATCAGTTTCATTTAAACTTTGTATTTTGACATATGTTTCAATTTGAATTTCTTTTAACTTTTCAAGAAATATATATATAGAAGGATGTGATGAATAAAAAGAGGAATTAAACTTTGCATGAAACGACTCACAACAATTAGTTGTTCTCGTAACCGAAGCAATTTCTTCCGCCCACACAGACGGTGGAAATGTTGCGTTTTCCCCTATATATGTTTCTAACAAATAATCACAATATTTGTCCAAAACTTTATTGTGTGGTTTATAAGACATCAAATCGAATACAAAACAGTCTTGTACTTCATTTGGATTCAAATAAGTCAGCCCCATAGTATTTTTAAGCCAGATGCCGATTTCAGTTTTTGATTCATAATCAGAACTCAATCCGATTTCCTTTATTTTTCTATACCATGCTTGGTGTAAGTGAAATCGACAACCACTAATTTCAACATCAGGCCAAATATAAAGTAATGCTACATGTATAGCCTTTTCAAAATCAACAAAAACTTGTCTTGGATTAAACAAAAGACCATACTTTTCATAAATTTTAGATTTTAGTAAAAAAAGCACTCTTTGTAACATTTAGTAGTCTTACTCGGTAATAAACAAAAAACTAAAGAAACATAGTGTCCATTCTGGAGTCCATGAATTGTAAAGAATTGACAAAAAAACTTTGTACAAAAAGAAAATGTTCCATCCACATACAGTGTATTTATCTTCGTTAAAATACTTATGTTTGTTTCACATGTAAACACAATAATATTATTTTCTAGGTTGTTAATAAACAAAAAACGTTCACCTTTATTTGTTAATATTTCCCTATATGCACTGAGAGCTTCGTGCACTTCTTCTATATTTTTAGGTAGCGGACCTGGTAGTATCTTGCGACGACAGTTATAAATTTTTCTTCTTATGTAACTAACATCAGTAGTTGTGAGAGATGATGGCAAATGAGATGTTAATGCCTTACAAATAATTTTTGAAGGTCTTTCAGTAACATCTTCTTCGGCCTTCCTTTTACAAATATTTGTAATACATTTTCTGCTAACCTTTTGCTCATCTGATTCATGATTGTGAACATTATCCTTTCTAGAAATAAGGTTCTCGGGACCAAGAGTGTAAAGTTTAGCTTTACAATGCAGCCTTTTTTGGCTACATCTCCACGATGTCTCACCACTTTTTAACACTCTGTCTTTTGAAAACGTAAAATTTTCATATAAAATCAAATCTTTTCCACGTTCACCTTTAATCACTGACACCGACATTTTTTACTTAGATCTATCTGCTTTCAAAAGAAGAAATAAACTAAAATATAAGGGCTTTTGACCTAAGCAAGTAAACAAATTAAAAATAAATTATATTATTAAACACGCTTTCTAATGATAAAGATTATTTAAGATTTTAAAAAATTACCTGGAAGCCGCTTAAGAAAGGTCATGCGCCCAGTTTACAAGTTAGGATCAACAATAATTTTACATTTTCAGGTAAAGGGATTATTTTCGCGCCCCATTTACATCCGTCCACTGGGCCAGCGGGTTATGATATCGTTGAGGATTAGGATTAACAGGTATACTTGGGTTTGGGTATGATAACTATAATTAAAAATTATTCAAATACATTAATAAAAATTTAATTTAATATAATTTAATGACATAGGTATATACAAATATTTACATTATTGGTAAATTTTTAAAAGACATATTTATTTATTTTCTTATTGTTCTTGTTTTAAAATTACAAATTCTTTGTTTATTATTAGTTCAGGCCGATTTTTATATATGTTTCTGTGAGGTGGTGACTTACCAAGGTGTCTATAAATGAATAGATATGAGGATGTGAATTTCAAAATTCGGAATTTAACCTCGAATGAAAAAAATTCACACGAATTTGTAGTTCTATATAATTGATCTTGATGAGAATGCCATACTTTGAGAGGAAATAAAGATTCACTCTCAAGATAGTTTTCCACAATATAATCGCAAACTTTTCATACTTGTTCATGTTCTGGCATGTTCTCAAACAAACATGAACAGAAAATTTCTTCAACCTCTTCTGTTTTTAGGTATGGCAACCAAAAAAACCAATTTTAAAAAATTGCCAATTTCTGAGTTCTTCTCCTTAAATTTTGTGATTAATCCAAGTTGTTGTTTTTTCTTTAGCCAAGCTTATCTCAAACATAATCTACATCCCATCATGTGTACATTTTTCCAAATAAATCTAACTGCATTATGGATACTTCTTTCGAAATCGATGACGAATTTTTTTGGTCCAAAATCCAAATTCAATTGTTTACATTTTTTTTTTTTTTGAATTATTCGGAAAGTATTAATGTAAGTATCCGTTTTTCTAATTGTAAGAGGCAAAACACATTCTTCACTAATATGTGCCTTAAAAAATTTAAATCCGTTGACCAAGAAAAGTTTTGCACCTTCTGGCTAAACATAGTTTTCCCTTCCATTTACACAATACTACCAATTACTCTTATTAGCAGGGAATGACGTTGATACAATCTTGCAACCCTTTATATATCCTTTGTTTAGGGTGGTGTTAACGAATATTAAACTTTTATACCAAATTCGTAATTACGTTGTACACAATTATTTTTGGTTTATAAAAATAAAATTGAACTGATTAAACTATTACGGGTAGTAAGAGATTATAGTCTATATCGTGGCCCACCTGAACGTGTCATTAAGTTTAGATAATCCCCAAACATTCAAATCAGATAATTTTCAGGTAAGAGTGGCCCAGTTGACATACTCCCAAATTTGTGTACATAATAAATTGTTATTATTTTTTTACACAAAATCACCCTTTTTATTTTATCACACTAATTTACTAATACAAAATAAAAGGATTGTGATTAAACATAAAAAACACATTTTTAATTTATTTTTGTGTTGACTATTCATCCATACAAAGTATGTACTTAAAGTGGACATACTGTTGAGTATTTCTATAGGTACATCTTTTCACTGTTTTAAATTGAAAAGCTGGGGACTAAGAGCCTGTTGTCAATTTGCTGAAAAGTCAGTAAAAGGAATCGATAACGGATTTAGTATTGTTTGTTTCGGTTAATTCCTTAAAGTATATACTAAAAGTAATTAAACACTCAAGTTGGTTTAATTTCCACTATATTATAATAGTAAATATACATGACGCGCGTTTCGACACAAAGTGTCTTTGTCAAATGCTGTAGTACCTACAACTATTCTAAATGACACAGAACAATTATCTAAAAGGTAAAGAAGATGGATTATAATATGCAAAATTTTATTGTAGGGTGAATTTAGGTGAAAAGGTTTAATAGCGAGGAATTCCCAAAATCCCTTTGTTCATTTAATAGCAATAGGGAATATGCATGTATTTTTTTTATTCGTTTAATTCACTTTTCACTTCGTTTTAATATAGTAAAAAATAAAAGTATTGTTGAAAATGTACTAATTAAATTTTAAAAAAATAAATAAAAAGTCGCTTAAATTTGTCATGTTCAAACGCTCCATTTTGCGCGCGCTTCGGAATCGTCACATCGCACCACCTGTCAGTGACATTTGTTTACATTTAGTGTGATTATTTGAGATTTTTGAGTTTAATTCGCTGTGAAATCATGCAAAAAGATAAAAAACCATTTTACCGATATTTACTACACACAGTACAAAACATCACAGGATATAATTAAAACACAATTTTAAGCACAAATATCTTGTAAACACATGTAAACAACTCAAAGGGATGCGATGTGACGTAACGTCGCTTCGACCAATGATGGGTCGTTTTCTCAGATTTGAATATCGCGCACAAAATTAACATTTTAATTTAAGTTTTATGGAATGAAGTCCAAATTAAATATAGAAATAATGGTTTAGATATAATTTTAAGAGCATAAAGTATTGTTGATATTAAAATCAAATAAATCTAAATTACATGCATATTCCCTATTGTGTTTCTTTTCTTTTATTAATTTCCATTATTTCTAAGAGGTTTAATTTTTTGGATTTAATTTCCGAATGTAATATTTTAAAATTATCGTCAAATGTATGTATGTTTTCTATGAAATTATTTGCATAGTATGAGTCACTCTTTCTATATAAAAAACTTCTCTTATGTTCTTTTATACGTGTATCGAAAGACCTTCCCGTTTTTGTTGCATCCACAATTCAGAACATAAACACCTAATTTATTTTTGAAGTTTGTTTTAGCTTTGTTATTTTTTATAAATTCACCTAAAGTTTAGTTTGTTTTATATGCTAAATTGTAATTATTTCTTTTGAAGTGTCTAGATATTTTTCGGGTAATTTTTCTTGTATACGTAAGAGTTTTAAATGTTTCTTGTTTATTTTTTGATGTTGGATAAATCAATTTAATGGTTTTGTTAAATGTTTTTTTTGTAAACAAGATTATTTATAATATCAGGATTGTAACCATTATTGCTAGCTATTTGTTTTATTATGTTCAATTTTTTTTCATAATTTTCTTGAGTTATTGGTATATTAATTAGTCTATGAATAAACGAATGAAATAATGACATTTTATGACTAAAGGGGTGGCTAGAGCAATGAATAATTGTATCAGTGTGTGATGGTTTATGATAAATGGAAAAATAATGTTTGTTTTTTAAATTCTTAACTGTTAGGTCTAGAAAATTAATTATTTTGTTTTCTTCATATTCTATTGTAAATTTAATATTAAGATGTAAATATTGATTTGATTAAGAAATTGATTGAGTTGTCTATCTGTACCAGTAAAACAAGCAAAAATATCGTCGACGTTTATATACTAGTAAATGAACTGTTGGCGTAAAGGAAGTTTGTGAATTTTATTTTCCAAGTTATCCATGAAAATTTTAGCTAATAACGGACTAAGAGGGTTGCCGATTATTAAACCTTTTCTTGAACTAAGTATATCTTATTTTTGAATTGAAAATAATTCTAAACCAAGCACAACGTCAAAAGATCTAATATATCTTGTTTAATAACTACATTTGATCCATTTTTTGTCAATAACAAATCTACTAATTCTATGGTTTCTTTTGGTAAAATGCTAGGCAATAGATTTTGGACATCAAAAGAAATCAATTTTTTATTATTAGGGAGTGAAATATGTTTGATCCTATCCACCAATTTATATGAGTTTTTATACTAAATTTGATTTTAAATAGACAATGCGAGTCTAGGATATATAAAAGTTTATTACACAGTTTTGTTGTAGGGGCTGAAACAAAGGGCGGATAGGCAAATTCTTTGAGTACGTCTTTGATTAATTTTTGATAAATGTTAGTGGGATCAGAATGAATTTCCAGAAAATTGCTAGAATTCAGAAAATCTAGTGTTTTCAAGACGTATTCATTCTTATTTAAAACAACAATGGATTTACCTTTATCTGCTCTCGTGAATACTAGATCATGTATTGGTATTTTATTTTTAATTGACTTAACTAGCTGAAGGTCTTTATTAAAATTCACTGTTCATTTCTGGGGCAATTTTGTGGGATAGCAGATTCCTATTGCTAGTTCACATTCAACTCCAAGGTATTCACGATTATGTTGACTGTCCCTAGGTTGAAGATTATAAGCAAATCCTTTTTCCAAGAGATGTATTTCGTTTTCACTAAACTTTGCTTTAAATAAATTAACAAATCTGGTGTAAAATTTGTGATCACTACAGAATCTCTTAACGGTGTTGGAACAATTTCGATCTTGAAGTAGTATATTTAGCTTGTTCTGTTGTTTTCTGAATTTTTTTGTCAACTATATGATCAACTTGTTCTTTTACAGCACTGTCAAACAAGTCAAATTCAATGTTGGTCAAACGGTGGGCTATTTCACTGTGGATGGTTTTGAGATATATGTTAAAGGTGTCTCTTTTGCTGTATAGTATTTTTCTATCTTCAATTAACCATTTTGTCAAACCTGCAATCTTTCCTTTTACATAATTGATCTGTGTCATTTAGGATAGTTGTACTACAGCATTTGAAAAAGACACAGTGTGTCGAAACGCGCGTCATGTATATTTAATATTTACTAATATAGTGGAAATTAAACCATCTTGAGTGTTTTATTACGTTTATAATGAATTTCCATCAAGTAAAGGCAACTACCATTGAAAAAAAATATACTTAAAGATTCTATTTTTAAATATCTTATTTAGATTTAACTTCAAAAATTGTAATTTGATTTTTATCACTCGATTGATAATTTTAAAAGTGTAGTGTAAAATAGACTATAATTCTCGCGAAGAAAATAGCCTATATTATACAACATCAAACTAATAATAATAATAATAATAATAATAATAATAGCTGTTTATTGTCAAGATAAAAAATACAAAAATATAACAATCTATGTGACATGATGGCAGTCATAATTTAGTTTCTAATAAAAACATAGATTTTAATTGAATAAAGGTATTAAACTTTTTCATGACAATAGGTTCTGGATAGATTCACCTGCAACAAGTGCAGATGCCTCTCTCCACTCCCAGAACCCAAAACCCAAATTAATCCACAACAAAAATAAATTCTTAAAAGTAGGATATTCTTAGCTCACTGTCCGCTCTACACCCTATTCTACATAATGTAATTTAGATATATGCTTGAGCCACCAACACACAGACTCAAACGCACAGATAAATCAATAGCATCATTCTCATTTTCCGATGAAATACGGACGGACTCAATAATTTAAATTCAGCAGGGATATTGTTATAAGACGATGCGATATTAAATGAAAACGAACGGCGAAATAATGAGCTACCGTGTCGGGGTATAGTGAGAAGACCACGATGACGTAAATTAAGATTATGAACATCCGTCCTAAATGAAATTCGATTAAACAGGTACGGTGGTGTTTTAAAGATGATTACCTTATGACAGAAAGAAAGAAAATGAAGACTCCTTCTGTTTTCCATGTTTAGCCAGCCGGACCACACGAAAGCATGAGATACATGCTGCCTCCTTTGTATGCCATAAATAAACCTCAAACATGAATATTGGACTTTTTGTATCCGAGAAGAAGTGTAAACATCAAGACATGGTCCATATACAATATCACAAAAATTAAAATGACTCAAAACGAGAGAATCACAGAGCATTTTTCGTACTGGAGGTGACAAAGAATGACGAAAAGAATAAATAGTTCTAAGAGAATTATAAGCACGATTAGTTATTTTAGCAACATGTTCTCTGAACCTGAGCTCAGTGTCAATATACACTCCAAGGTCTATGGCTACAGAAGAAAATTCAAGAAGATTACCATCCAATGACAAGCGGAGATTTTCTTGAAGAAAGTTGCGATCCTTATTGCTACAAAATAGCAGCACAGACGATTTTGAATGATTTATTTTGAGGCCATGTTTGGACGATACACATAAAAGATTCTGTAGATCTTTATTAATGACAAACTTCGCTGTAGCAACATCCTTGGTATCAAAAGAGTGATAAAGCTGGGAGTCATCAGCATATAAATGAAACTTACAAACCTCGAGACAGTTATAAATATGACATGTGTAAATTGAAAATAAGAGAGGAACGAGAACAGAACCCTGAGGAACACCATGATGCAACATCAGTGAATCAGACAACTCTTCAGAAATCTTTACCCTCTGTGACCCACAATCCAAACAACTGGCAAAAAAGGATACAGCATTGTCGGAGAGACCTAAATAGTGAAGAATAGCCAAAAGTAGATCATGGACAACGGTATCAAATGCCTTCGAGTAGTCTATCAGTATCAGAGCTGTGTTTCGATGAACATCAAGGGATGACATAACATCATCAAGTATTGCAGCTAATGCACTCGCGCAACCATATCCTGGACGGAAGCCTGACTGTGTTTCGGGTATAAGATTAAAGTTAGACAGGTGTTTTCTAAGCTGGTAGTCAACAATCTTTTCTAAAATTTTTACCAACGGAGAAAGTATACTTATTGGACGTATATCATTAAGATTAGTACAATTTCTAGTTTTGGGAATCGGAGTGACATTAGCTTCGCCCCATTTTTTTGGAAAGGTACCTTCAAGAAGACATGTATTAATAATATGTGTGATAATTGGCAAAATTGTAGGACAACACAACTGTAGCATCTGTATAGAAATATCATCCGGACCTACTGCATTAGATTTAATGCTGAAGATGACCCTTTCAACATCCTCCATAGAGACAAGTGAAAAAGAAAATATAGAATCATACCCAACCTTTGTTTGGCTCCAATAAAAATCCAAAATATCAAACGGAATATTTCCAGAAGTTTGTGAGGAAGAAACAAAATACCTATTAAGCAAGTTTACATCACTAAGTTGAGGGGGTAATTTTGTACGAGATGATTTATTTTTGATATTTAATTTGCCCAACTCACTCCACAACGCACGAGCATTATCATGATATCTTAATGCAATATTTTCAAAAAAGGATTTTTTTGCTCGACGAGTGGCAGCAGTTGTAAAGTTTCTAATCTCAGTGTAATGAGTCCAGGAACCTTCTACCTCAGAATTTCGTTTAAATTTTTTGAAAGCCCTTTCTCGTTTTCGCTGTAAGCGCCGAATATCAGGCGTTATCCAAGGGGCATACGGTCTAGAGAAAGATTTTTTCTTAATAGGTGCATGGAAGTTAAACAGCTGCAGTAAAATAAAGTTGAGAAAATCCACCTTGTCATTAACCGATTGCATTCTGTAGCAGAAATGCCATGGAACAGTGTTAAAATCATAATCAAAGGACACTGGATTAAATTTTGTAAAATCACGAAATTCACGAACCTCTGGGCCCCGAGCAGGAGGAAGAATATTGGTGACAGCAAAAACTAAACAATGATCTGATATTTCATGAAGATCGACGACTCCAGAGCAAACAATTAAAGAATCATCATTAGTTAGAATATGATCAATTAAAGTGGAAGACTAATCTAGGGAACATCTATATGAATATCTAGCTTTAAGTCGATGTTAGCTGCAAATACAAAAATAAATTTATGTTTTTAATCGTTTTTGTTAATTTGTCGATTATTGTTCCAACTTGGACAGTAATACTGATAAGAATGCATATAAAAAAATTAAAAAAACTTCAATATGCCTTTGTGTCTATAACATAAAAAAGAAATATTTCTTTATTGGTACTTGATTTTTTTCGCTGTCTATGTGGTTTTTTTATTTATTTTTACAATTGCCAACAAAGGAGAGACATCATTTAAATCGCGAAACTAAGTGACGTGTTCTCAGAATGTTTCAAGCTGGCATAAATAAGTTCTGCTCCACGCGGGTACAATGGAGGAATCAAGTCGACATGGCCTTCTGGAAAGTGCATCAGCATTACGGTGTGTTAGTCCAGATCAATATCAGATTCCTGCAGTTTTTCGGGCCATCTTGCTATCTGTCCTTCCGGGTTCCTAAAGCTATGCCACTTTAAACTGGTCTGTTCTGATTAGGAATTTTCATCCATACAGATATTTATAAAAGTGCTCAAGGGATTTTAAACTACTAACAGTTTCCGCCGAATTACAAAGTAGTTCTTTTCAGCTTTCGGTAAAGTTTTGCTGAAGTATCCAACGACTCTTTTCTTACCATCTTGTAGCTGTGATAAGACAGCTCCAACTTACACACTGCTGGCGTCGATGTGCAGAATAAGCTTACTGTCAGGAAGTGGATAAACGAGAATAGGGGCTGACGTCTGCTGTTTCTTTAGGATTTCAAACGCCTTTTGACATTTCTGATCCCAACGGAAGAACTTGTCTTGTTCGGTCAAACGTGTCAAGGGTTTGGCGATTTCTCCAAAACTATTGACATAACGGCGGTAATAGGAACAAAAACTCAAGAATCTTTGGAGCTGATGTTTGTCGATAGGAATTGGCCATTCTTAAGCGGCTTGAATCTTAACGGGGTCAATGCCGTCTTTGTTCTAAAGGTTGGATAAAAGTTCCTTTAAAGTCTTGCCCATTATAATGATGTAATCAAGATAAACTATAGAAGTTTATTCTCATGACAAATGCATGAACTGTGAATTGCCATAACCCTGATCCACTGGTAACGGCTGCTCTTTCTTTTTCTGTAGGATTCATGAATACGCTAAGATGGCGCCGACTGGTACGACACATGATGGTGTCGCTCCTCAAAAGTTTTGTAAAAAATGCAAAACAGTTGCATTAAGTGGACTAAAGTGTGTTGAATGTGGCACTGTAAGTCACCATAGTTGTGTTAAACGTATAAAAAATGTAGTTATACTCAAAAATAAAAAAATAGTGTGTTGTGGTGAACAAACACACGATGCAGACGACTTCTTTAATGTAGAGGACAATTCATTTAAAGGCAGAAACAAGGTAGGCTATGAGTTTAATTATATAATGCAACAAATAAAGAACTATATGACAAAATTGATATATTAAATAAACAAATCGAATTGCTAAACGAAAACCATTTATTAAAATCCAGTTGATCAGGTATAGATAAGCGAGGTTTAAAAAAAAACGTTGACGACTCAAAAAATCCAATGCTGTTAGAAAAAGATGTAAACAGTGACATAGATAAACATAAACATAAAGGGAATTCCCAAATAATAAACGATAAAACCTAATCAGCTGGCTTATTAAAAACGCAAGCAAAACTAGCTATGGATAAATTCATTCATATACAGGACGGACCTTCAAATAGCAATACTGGAGAGGCACATATTTCTTTGGTACGGGATGACGATTGGAAAAAGGTTGTGTATGCAAAAAACAAACACAAAAAAACCAATTCCAATGTAAATTCTAATTCTAATAAAACTGTAGTTGGAAAGAACACCATAACAAATGAGATAAAGGGAGTTCCAAAACAAATAGATTTGCACGTCTATAGAGTGGCACCAAATACTGAAGCGGAAACAATGAAAAACTTTTTAAAGAAAAACTTTCCAGAAGTATCTTGTCAAGCATTAGTCCAGAAGCATCCTGAACTGTATTCTTCGTTTAAAATACGAATTTACGAGAAGAACTTAGATAAAGCCATGGATCCTTTAGTATGGCCTGAAGATTCATGTGTCAGACCTTTTTTATACCGGCGAGGACAACAGACTTTCAACAAAAACTTGCCGGTAATGCATAAACCTGTGGATTGATAGATATGGTTTCTTTTAAAAATATTTTACGAAAGGACAATACAAATCTATTTCATATAAATAGTCAAGGACTTGATAATAAAATAGATCAGCTTAATTTATTTCTGTCAGACTACAATATTAATATATTGTGGATTTCTGAACACTGGTTGTCGGAAAATAATATAAAAAATATTAATATTAACAATTTTTCGCTAGCAACATATTTTTGTAGGAAAAAACAAATCAAGGATGGGGTCTGTTTATTTTTAAAAAATTGTTTGGTTCTTGAGTATAAAACAATACCTGTTAAAAAAATTTGTGATGAAATTCATGCAGAATTTTGTGCAATATAAATTCCTAAATTAAAAACAATCATTATAGCTACATACAGAAAAGAACAGAATAATTACCGAAAACGGTTTGCAGAATTTCAAGGATTCTCTTAGTGGTAAAAACTGGAATGACATTTTGGACACCGGTAATGTAAATATAATGGCACATTGGTTAGTTAATACATATGATAAATTGGTTTGATCAGGAATTAATTAATAAAAGAAATATTTTGTCAGCTCTCAAGACCATATGTAATGTAGATAGAGACCATTCAAAGTGGTTAATCTATAAAACCTGAAAAAAGATTATAAACAATCTATTCAACTAAAAAAGAAAAATGCTCACGACTCTTTTCTTCTAAATTCCTAAAATAAAAACAAAGCCAGTTGGCAACTAATAAATTTTGAATGCAATAGGAAAATCATTTCTAAAACCAGTCAGACATTAAAAATAAATGATTTTCACAACTATTTTAGCACAAGAGCAGATAATATAATAAGGAATATTCCTCTCTTTTCAAGTAACAGTGCAGATTTCTTAAAAGACGTAGGTACCTCAAGTAAATTGCATTTTTTTTTATTTAAAGTAACGGCTTATGAAGTGCGTGAAACAATTAATAATTTAAAGCCAAGCTCTACAATGGATGTCTACAATTTAAATGACAAAATTTTAAAAAATTCATTAGACTTTCTCGTTGAACCTTTTACAATTTTAGTTAATAACTGTTTTGTGCAAGGTATTTTTCCTGATGTCTTCAAGATTTCATAAATTTTATCATTACATAAAAAGGGTGACTTAAATGAGGTTGACAATTATAGACCAATATCTATAATTATTGTTATATTCTCCAAAGTTATGGAAATTTTGATTAAAAACAGGCTATATGATTACTTTGAAAATTTTAAGCTAATGCATGTTGCACAGTTTGGTTTTAGAAGTAATAAATCGACGACTAAGGCTCTCCTTAAGGTTGTGGAAGACATAGTCGAGGGTCTTGAGGGTCAACAACTTTCACTATTGACAATGTGTGATCTTTCCAGGGCCTTCGACTGTGTCTCACACGAACTTTTAATAAAAATAAATAAAAAACGTGTGCGTCTCAGGACGCGCGACAGAAGTGATAACTTCAACTAATCCAAGTTGAACTATTTAATATTGATGAAATAGACTGTAAAAGACTTCTACACGCTTACTGGAGTAAGAGGAAGAGGAAAACAAGTATTTTTCTTAACGAAGCGTGTATTGCAAATCATTATAAATTGTTAGCTGAGCGCTTTCGGCCTAAACACCGGCCATCATCAGAGCTAAAACTAATTAAAAAATTGATAAAATTGACTAAAATAAACAAATTGTAAACTTACGTCAAGGTAAATCAATACCCCAGGGGAGAAAATGAAAGGTAGACTGTACAGTCATCCAAAATTAACCTATCCATAGGAACTACCATATGGTGGTCGAAAAAACAACATCAAACATTTACAAGTTAAAACTTTCAAGCTCTTAGAAGAAGAGAATAAAAGGGAAATTAAAATTAATATTAATATTAATATGAGAATGAAAGGGAAATTAAAATTAATATTAATATTAATATTAATTTTAATTTCCCTTTCATTCTCTTCTTCTAAGAGCTTGAAAGTTTTAACTTGTAAATGTTTGATGTTGTTTTTTCGACCACCATATGGTAGTTCCTATGGATAGGTTAATTTTGGATGACTGTACAGTCTACCTTTCATTTTCTCCCCTGGGGTATTGATTTACCTTGACGTAAGTTTACAATTTGTTTATTTTAGTCAATTGTATCAATTTTTTAATTAGTTTTAGCTCTGATGATGGCCGGTGTTTAGGCCGAAAGCGCTCAGCTAACAATTTATAATTATTTGCAATACACGCTTCGTTAAGAAAAATACTTGTTTTCCTGTTCCTCTTATTTAATATTGAAATTTTTTAACTTGAGAAAAACTTTGCATATTACTTAAATCTTATGTACCTACATTAATATTGTAACGGGATAACCGTAAAGGAAGGGACCTTAATTTGAAAGATTGTTGTTGACAGTTGATTTTTAGAAGTTTATAAAAATCAACTGACTATTTTAAATAATGTTTCTAGAAAATTCTAGAAACTTCTAAACACACTAACTAGATTAAATAATGTTGTATATAAGGGGATGCATGGGCAGTTAACGTCAGTTCAAGTTCAAATGTTCACAAGAGTTCATTGTATTGTCAAGTAGTTAGACGTTATCCAGCAGAGTTCAGTGTATCTTAACAATTTTGTAAATAAATTGTGTAAAACTCCCCATAAGTGTTTCAAATTGGTGTCAGGTGTGGGGTTAAGATACAAGAATGCCTGGAAAGAAAATAAATGAACTATTGGTGGCTGAGCTCAGAAAAGAGCTCGAAGAATTGGAATTGGAAACTACTGGGACTAAATCCGTATTGTTGAATAGGCTCCGTGAATACTACCTAGCTAATAATTTAGACCCTAACGCTGTGGAGTTTGAAGACCCAAATCAAAAAGCGAATTCTGAACTAGCCCAACAACTGGCCCAATTATCCAGTCAGATGAAGAGCCAGCAAGAGGAGCTTTCCAGTCAGATGAAGAGCCAGCGCGAAGATATATCCCAGCTGCCGCAACGAATGACGAGCCAACAAGAGGAGCTTTCCAGTCAGATAAAGAGCCAGCGCGAAGATATGTCCCAGCTGTCGCAACGAATGACGTGCCAACAAGAAGAACAAACTCAACAACTTTCCCAGTTGTCCAGTCAGATGAAGAGCCAACAAGAGGAGCTATCACAGCGAATGACGAACCAACAAGAGGAGCTATCCAGTCAGATAAGAAGCCAGCGCGAAGAGGTGTCCCAGCTATCACAACGGATGTCTACCCTACCAGAAGAGTTATCCAGTTCCTTCTCCCAGCAAATATCACATCTTCGTGACTAGCAAAATCAGCAAGTTGCCAACTTGAATCAGCAAGTAGACAACTTGAATCAGCAAGTGGACAACATGAATCAGCAAGTGACCAACATGCGAGACGAGCAAAATCAACAAGTCGCCAACTTGCGAGACGAGCAAAACGAGATCAACCAGCAAATGCAGTCCGAAATAAGAAAGCTTCAACAAGAACTGGAAGCTTGTCGCCGAAACCAAATCATCCACCACGGCGACGGAAATGCAGAAAGGAGGGAAACCGGCCACGTAGACGTCGAACGACGAGGAAACGGAGAGGCGGCCCAGGTACGAATGACGATAAAACCCCCGACCTTCGACGGGAAGACTTCCTGGTCAAATTACCTAAAACAATTTGACGCAGTGGCCAGAGCGAATGGATGGTCACCCCAGGAGAAGGCATTGTTCCTAACCATGGCTCTGCGAGGCGAGGCTTTAGACGTCCTGCATGTATTGACCCCGGATGAGGTTGACAATTTTAAGCTATTGGTGAATCGTCTAAAGATGCGTTATGGTCAAAGTCATCTACAACCAGTATACCGAGTGCAGTTGAGAAGTCGGAAGTAGAAAAATGGAGAAACTATCCAGGAGTTCAAGGCAGAAGTGGAAAAAATAGTACGGTTTGCGTATCCAAATGCAGCAGAAGATTTTCTGGAGTGCCTGGCGATCCAAACCTTTACCGATGGTCTTCGAGACGCCGAGTTGCAACGGGCTGTACGGTTGGCGAGACCGAGATCTCTTGTAAACGCCTTGACCATTGCCCTGGAGTTCAATGCGGCGACGGAGGCCTCACATGGAGCTGCTCGACTGATGGAAGACACTGGTAACTTCGACCATGCCGTTTATGCCGTCAGCTACGTCGAAGCGGTAGTGGAGAGGTTAAAGAAGTTTTCTACAAAAGGAAGGCGCCCAGTGAGGTGCTGGAATTGCGGAGAACTAGGCCACATAAGAAATACTTGCCCCCATTGTACCCAAGTGGAGCAGAACGAGGAAAAAGTCGCCTTCGTTAAGGTTGTGCCAGAAGACGAGAGCTCTATGCTGGAGGAGCAACAAGAAAACGATCCCGTTCTGAGAAAGATTCGGTAGTGGAAGAGAATGGACCGTTGTCCGTTGTGGAGAGAGATATCCTCATCCTCTCCTGCTTTAAAAGCATACTGGTCCCAATGGAACTCTTTAATTTTGGACGGTGGGCTCGTTAAAAGACTGGTAGAGAACTCCGAGGGCACAGAAACAAGGAAACAAATAGTGGTCACAAGAAATGCTGTACCAGAAATTTTAAAGCAGATGCGTAATGATAGTTCTGGAGGACATCTGGGTATCACGAAAATGCTGCAAAAGATCCGAGATAGATTTTACTGGGTAAATTGCACTAATGATGTTAAAGATTGGTGTCGTAAATGCACTACATGTGCTGCCAGTAACGGTCCGCACCGAAAACCGAAGGCGGAAATGCAGCAATACCTGGTTGGAAGTCCTATTGAAAGAATCGCAGCAGATGTATTGGGGCCACTTCCACAGACTGATGTAGGAAACAAGTACATCTTTGTTGTAATGGACTACTTCACTAAATGGGTTGAAGCATATGCAGTTCCCAATCAGGAAGCCACCACTTTAGCAGATATATTGGTTGAAGAATTCGTAAGCCGATTTGGGGTACCACTAGAATTACATTCAGACCAAGGAAGAAATTTTGAGAGCAAGCTGTTTCAAGAAGTTTGCCAAAGATTAGGCATCCACAAAACGAGAACCACAGCGATGCACCCTCAGTCTGATGGAATGGTGGAACGAATAAACCGGACTATAACCAACTATCTGTCAAAAGTGGTGTCAGATTGTCAGAGGGATTGGGATCGACATATTCCACTATTTCTAATGGCAATTCGATCGGCCATCAACGAATCAACTGGCCAAACGCCTGCGAAGGTCCTGTTCGGTAGAGAAATGAGGCTACCATGTGACTTGGTGTTTGGTTATAAACCTGGTGAAGAAATGAACAATATTTTGCCGACCTTCAAAATCGAATGGAGGATATACACAACCTGGTGCGTGGAAAACTACAATTATCTAGTGTTTGGATGAAAAGGTACTATGACACACGGACAATGGAAAAGAGTTACCAAGTTGGAGATTTAGTCTGGCTCTATAACCCCCGACGGCGTCGAGGTCTTTGTCCCAAATTACAAAAGAACTGGGAAGGTCCTTACACCATCAAGAAGAAGATTAACGATGTCATTTATCGGATCGTAAAAATTCCCAGAGGGAAACCCGTCGTGGTCCATCATGATCGTTTGGCGCCTTACCAGGGAAACCACAGTGGAGATGCGCAGCAACTCCAAGAAGATGGTTTGGCTGGCTCAGGGAGTGTGCGGGATTCCGATGTAGGAAATAACATTCCAGGAGGAATGAATCTAAGGAGGGGGCAGTGTAACGGGATAACCGTAAAGGAAGGGACCTTAATTTGAAAGATTGTTGTTGACAGTTGATTTTTAGAAGTTTCTAAAAATTAACTGACTATTTTAAATAATGTTTCTAGAAAATTCTAGAAACTTCTAAACACACTAACTAGATTAAATAATGTTGTATATAAGGGGATGCATGGGCAGTTAACGTCAGTTCAAGTTCAAATGTTCACAAGAGTTCATTGTATTGTCAAGTAGTTGGACGTTATCCAGCAGGGTTCAGTGTATCTTAACAATTTTGTAAATAAATTGTGTAAAAGTCCCCATAAGTGTTTCAATATGATAACTGAACCGTTTAAATTATGAATTTATAAAGTAGGTCTCTTACTTGTTTTCTTCTAATTTTAACAATTTTAAGTTGATGACTCGGATGGGTACCTCTTTGGGGATCTAACAAGAGTCTTATCCACAAGGAGTCCTTTTCTCAATTCATGGTTATGGTTCTTTGGTTCTTTGGCTCTAACCTCTCTACTAACGCTTTAAAGTCGATGACGGCATGGTCGGAGTAAACAGTGTCGGCGTCTCGAAAACCATCGGTAAAGGTTCGGACCGCAAGGCACTCCATGAAATCTTTCGCTGCATTTGGATACGCAAACCTTACCATTCTTACCACTTTCGCCTCGAACTCCTGGATAGTTTCTTTATTTTTTTTTTGCTTCCGGCTCTTCAACTCATTCGGTATACCGGTTGTTGATGAGTTTATCCATATTGCATCTCCAGACGATTCATCAATACCTTGAAATTTTTATCCTCGTCCGGTGTCAATGAATACAGGACGTCTAAAGCTTCGCCTCGCAGAGCTGTTGTTAGGGACAATGCGTTCTCCTGGGATAACCATCCATTCACTCTGGCCGCTGCGTCCAATTGTTTAAGGTAATTTGACCAGGAATTTGGCCACTTGCTGATTTTGCTCGTCTCGCATGTTGGTCACTTGCTGATTCATGTTGTCCACTTGCTGATTCAAGCTGTCCACTTGCTGATTTAAGTTAACCCTTTGCTGATTTTGCTCATCCCGTAGAGTGCATATTTCGAGGCGCAGATGCGATATTTGCTGTGGGAACGAATTTAAATACTCCTCTGATAGGGTAGACATCCGGTGTGATAGCTGGACATATCTCCGCGCTGGCTCATTTTCTGACCGGACTATTTTAAGATCCGACAACATTATTAAAGCCTTTTTGGATGTTTGAGCATTTTTGGTTGGAAAATCCAGTGCAAACCTTGTTCTAGAACGGTAAGTAAATTACTTACCGTTCTGTTTATATTAGTAACCAGTAAACACAATATACTGATCAGGCAACAAACGCGGTAACTAAGCAAAATCGTTCTATCGTGCAAAAACAATTTTAACGATATTTTCTTGGTTTCTGTTTTATAGCCTAAATGTTGCCGAATACAAATAGCGATTTAACAAAAAAAAATCATCAAAATCCTTCCAACAGTTTTTGCGTTAAAACGGGTCAACTAACTGACGGTTTTTCAGTTTTATTATATTATAAATTTTGTTTTCCTCTTACTAGACCAAGGCGGATCTGTTTATTAGGGGATGTAAGAGGTGGCATTCGGATGTTTGAAGAACAAGTTGTGTGATAACTTTAATAATAATAATCTCGTTTCCTACCTATCAAACAGGTCGGCAACATAACAAATAAAAATGTTTAAAATTATTAAAAACGTTGATTTTTTTCTACTTTATTTGCTTATAACTTTAAAACGATTCATTTTAGTGAAAAGTTGTAGAAAAATAAAAGTTTCGCAATTGAATTTTCTATAAAATACCATTGGTTAAATTTTTTTAAATTTATTACCCATGCTGCAAAGTAGCAATAAATACAAAAAATGGGTAAATTGAACCTTTTTTTATTTAATTTTTTTTAACCATTTAGATTTCATGTAGGACCTTCATAATTCACCTTGAAATTCTTTATAATATAATAAAACAGTCCACTTAATTTCATTAAAATCGATTTAGTGGATTTCGCACAATAATTTTGCAATCTAAATTTTTTTTAAAAAATTGAAATCTCGCACAACAAAAACTAAACCATACAAAAGTTTGCTGATTTTTTTACATATAAAAGAGCACTTCACCTATCAAACGCATTTTATAGAGTTAAAATTGGATTATTTGGGCGGCCTCAGGAATGTTTTAAAATTGGCTTATAAATAAATAGAATATCTCGGTAACTATTAATTTATATTAAATTCAGAAAACGGTGTTAGAAATTACTGGGAATACGTTTCTTTAAAGAAAAAAAGTTAATTTACAAGCAGTGGTTCTTGAGATACAACCGGTCAAAATTGATCGGCATTTGCGACGAAGTTATAAACATTAGGATGGTAATCTTTAAACCATTACCTACCTTTCTCTTTCGGAGCTCCTTTTCAAAAAAAAAGAAGAAAATTGCTTCATTGGAAGCTGAGAAAATGTATTTTTTTACGCATACCGATTATGAACCTTGAAATTCAATTTTCCTCAGCCTGGTTTTTTTGGTATTTTTCACGCGGAATATCGATAGTTTTTATTATTTTAATATATGTTATGAATATTTCGAAGATATGAAAATTTTTGTCGAAAAGGAGCTCCGAAAGATTAAAGATTACCATCCTAATGTTTATAACTTCGTCGCAGATGCCGATCAACTTTGACTGGTTGTATCTCAAAAACCAATGCTTGTAAATTCACTTTTTTTTAAAGAAGCTTCTCTCCAAGTTCTTTCTTACGCCGTTTTCTAAATTTAATTTAATTTAATAGTTACCAAGATATTATATTTGTTTATAAGCCAAAAAATTGTTTATAATTTTAAAACATTCCTGAGGCCGCCCAAATACTCCAATTTTAATTCTATAAAGTGCGTTTGATAGATGGAGTGTTTTTTTATATAAAAAAATCAGCAAATTTTTGTATGATTTAGTTTTTGTTGTGCAAGATTTCATTTTTTTTAATTAGATTGCAAAAATATTATGCGAAATCCACTTAATCGATTTTAATGAAATTTAGTGGACTGTTTTATTATATTATAAAGATTTTCTAGGCGAATTATGAAGGTCTTACATGAAATCTAAATGGTTGAAAAAAATTAAATAAAAAAAGGCTCAATTTACCCTTTTTTTTGTATCTATTGCTATTTTGCAGCATGGGTAATAAATTTAAAAAATTCTATAAGAAACTCAATTATTACGCAACTTTTATTTTTCTACAGCTTTTCCCTAAAATGAATCGTTTTTAAGTTATAAGCATATAAAGTAGAAACAAATCGACGTTTTTCACTATTTTTAAACATTTCAGTTTTTTGTTAATGGTCCCGACCTGTTTGAGAGGTAGGAAACAAGATTATTATTATTGAAGTTATCACACAACTTTTTCTGCAAAAATCCGAATGCCACCTCTCACATCCAAATATAGACGTTTTTTACACATCTATACCTGTATTTTCAACAAACCAAATCAAACAAACGATTCCCTATTTAAAATTGTATATCAAGAAAACGTCTATTGTTTGTAACAATCAATTTTTTTTATATAAGTTACACTACTTGTTTTCATCCAAAACGCCCGATAATTTTTTTTAGAATTTTTACAGGCAATTTATTTAATGATGTGAATAAAATATGCAGCTTTAGCATAATAATTTGTTATCTAAAGTTGTTGAAATGAATATAGATTCTCAGTATCTTTATGAGACAACAAGTAAACTCATCAGAATAACCTGTCTAATAAGTTATTGGAAATGAAAAGCCACTGGAGTAGGTGTCTAACTAACGTAAAGGCTGACACAGTTTAGGATTAAGCATGTTCTGTAGAACAAGTTTCAAACTAAATTCTGAATGATATTTATTATTGGTAGTTTATATTCGAAACGTGACCTTTCATTATGAACTTTCAGTATAAAGCAGTTTCCAACTTGTGTTACTTACGTACGTAGGTGACCACTAACAAAGAAATTAATAGAAATTAATAGTAGATAGAATTTAGTAGTGCATCCAATTTGGACCCGCTACCTATTATAATCCCGGGTCAAGAAAATGTAATAAAATGGTAATTTTTATAATTCTCCCTCATTTTAATTTGATCATTGAAGATTTAAAGAAAACAAATCCCATAATAGGTAAATAAAATAGAGTGATTAAAAAAATTACATACAATTGGAACCATGTCATTCTTAAATTAATTCGTTTTTGAAATTCATACAAGATTTGTTAGAGAAGAATGCAAGTGAAAATAGAAAACATAGTTAGTGGAAGTGGAAAACGTTAACTCATAGTAAATAGTGTGAATTTTGCAAAAAAAATATAGTAAATGACATTAAAATGGCAATAATGGAAATTAATATTATTGGGTTTAGATTTAATCTTTGTCAGTCATGGTTTTGCAAAATACAAGCACTAGGTCTCGTTAATGACCACAAACACGAAACTGAAACAATGTTAAAACATTTTTTGGTTTATAATTTTAGAATCCTTATGAAATTGGAGATTTTATTGCAGTTATTTTTAATTGTGGCGAAGAGGGTTTAAATTTTATTGAATTTGAAGTTTATGTAGTAGATAATTATATTGGTGAACATGCATTATTTCCTGAAATACGGGCATGTTTCTGATTTAGCATCGCTCGTACGCTAATTGCTGTGAGTTTTTTCACCCCAAATTTAACCAAAATTTGTATGCAGCACATTCAAATATTTATAATTTTGTGGAAGTTCTAATAAATTTTCAGGTCCAAGTTTATGTGAAAATGTATATAGTCCATTTCATCGTTTTTGGCCGATTTAATATTATACCCCGGCCGCTGAAAAGATGGAATTCAAAGATTCTTGATCAGTGAATACGGGCATCTAAACGGCATAATCTTACGATGTAACGCCTTCTAAACTGCAGTAAACGAAGGACAGTTTAGACTGTACTCATACCAAAGATGATATAAACTGTGGGCTGAAATAAGGAGTACATGTGTCTCGTGATCATTCCATCTTTTCGACGGCCAGACTATAGAAACCACTGAAATAAGATTAAACTGTCATCCAAGTTACCAATGGCGGAGAGTTTTTTTTGCTAAATTAGGTCGTAAGTTTCTGAAACTATCAGTGTGGTTTGACATCTAAAAAAATATGACATTAATAAAATTATTAAATTCAACCCTTCAACAACGAGCCGTAAAAGACGGTTACTAGGAATGTGAATTAAGTCAAAACTTTCGTATTGAATACTTTTTATCTACCGGTGAAACAATATGCAGTTACGTAAGTGTTGTATTAAAAAACAAACGTCCTCATTTAAATTTCTAACTTGCCTGTATCTTAGAGAGATGTAACTCTAAATTTACTTCGAGTATGATTTCTGTCATCGGCCAAAATCGGAGAAATGGACTATACTTCCAATATATTCCCCAAAAGTTAGGGCCTGAAATTAAAAAACCGCAAAATAATTTAAAAAAACGATTTGCTTGAAATAACTGTGGTTAATTTTGTTAAATGTGTTTGTTATATATATAAATTTATATTTTTTTATAATAGGTAGGTATTAATTAAGTATGTAGATTTGTAACAAAAATTTAAATTAAAAATAATTTTTAGATTTATTCTGAATTTATTTAATAACATATTACCAGGAAATTACTCATAAGGTGACCGAGGATTACTTAAATTGTACTGACCCAATTCGGACGTTGGATTAGGGATACCCCCTCCCCCCTTATTGACGCTTAGGAATTTAGCTCGTATTTTATTATACGTTTAATTTATAAAAGAATATTAATCCACATTTTAGGAGAAAAACAAATTTTTTGTATTTTGGGATCAAACGATTTTAGTCTAGCCTGTTTTGGTTTGGACATTTTCCATGAGAAGCTATTAATATTGATAATTATGAAATAATTAGGAGCAATATTTTCGGAATTACCTATACACGAAATAGAAGAAAAAAAATGAAAAATTTTTTTTTTTTTTTTAGATTATGTTAAATAAAAAATTTAGTACAGGGTTTGCGATTGGCTCATATCGTGACTCTCGATATTGGGCACATCCCAAAGTGCTTTTTGGACAAAAATAGCTTCCTATTAAAAAAATTCCTTTACAGGCTAGGCTGCATTTCGACAGATACCGTCTATTTCTCCTTTTAACGAACTTAAAACATGTTACTCGTCTCAACTCTATGTTTACAATCTATATTGCAATTGTATCAACTTCCTTAAACACTGGTCCTTTTGAATTTACTCTGCTGTACTTAAATTAAAGTACGCTTTTCTATTCTCTTCTATTTTATAATGTATCTTTCTAATTTTATTCTATGTAATTTGTTACGGGATTGTAGATATTTAAGTATTTCCTTTATATTTTTTTTGTCATTAATCGTTATTTTGTTTAATTGTTTGGTGACTTTCTCGCCAATTCTCTATTGGAACTATATTTCTATTCCTTTTACACTTATCTATTAATTAAATATTCTTTTTGGTAATAAAACGAAATATTTTACTAAAGAACTATTCCGTGTCTTAAATTACCTACTTTTGAGGAAATTACTTAAAACAAAACAAAAAACTATTATTTAATACTAAAATTTGAATCGCGTGTTTGCAGATATTTAAGGTGAGGCATAATTCTCATCATCGAATATTTTGCGTGTTGGTCGTGCCACAAATTTACTTTAAACGTGCAAAAATAATGTCAGTAGGTCAAAACAATTCTTGAGAAATCTTTTGCCACATCTAAAACTTTAAGGCTCTCTATCACATCACTACAAATGTCTGCCAATGAGTGGTACAGATATATTTTTTAACATACACAATAAGCATAATAAATTAATTAAATCAATATGAAGTATTAAAAACATTGTTATGTAACAATTTTAATTCAATTTTACTCTACTGAAAAAGATTTTTTTTAGATATTTGAAATAAAAATAACAGAATATGCGTCGTTAACTTCATTTAAAGTAAAAAAAATGGTAGATTACAATAATATAGAGCACTGCACATTAAGGATACCAGGTACAGATTCAAGGATCGCAATTTTCATCTAAATTCAAAAATTCTCGAACTGGAACATTCGTTGTTACCTTGTCACGGGTTTAAATTCACATTAGTTATAACTAATTGCTTACCTTATGAATTCTCCGTTATTAAGGAGTAAATCGTGACAGGTTCCGGTTGATTTTAGTTCAGTTATAGTTAATCATCAACTTATAAATATATTCTGGCCACAAATTGCTACTTATATTGTTTTGAAAGTTTATTTATTAAAATTCAGAACAAATGTTGGGTTAGGACGTTTGAACTACTGTCAAGGACCGAAGAAATCTTATCTTCCTTTTTTTCCGTCGTAAAACTTAGAATGTTGTCGTCTGCAGTTCGTTATTTTAGCATCCGACATCTAAAGATTGTATATGAACGAAAAATTGAGTAATACTGGGATTTTTGGTGTTATCTTGTTAAGTAATAAGATCTGTTGTTATTAAACGATTACTGTTGGCTCGTAAGTTAGTAGCTGTTGATCCTACGTTTATTGTCCTTACAGTGGTAGAGGCCATTCTCGAGTCTGACAGATTTTATCGAAAGTAGTGGATTTCTCTGTCTTTCCGTTATCTGCTTTTGAATAAGAAGGTTGTCGAATACAATCCAGAAGATTTTTGGTTTAAGTTTTAAATCGCGGTGAATCCGTAACAATTAATTTTGGATTTTTGAAACTAAACCTCATTTTCCATTTGAATCGTTGTTGGAGTTAGATTCTGGTGTTATTTTTGGACAGATTCATTGGAAAAAGCCGCGTGTCGGATTTTTGTGTAATCTTCTGTGGTAAGTTAAACGCCTTTTATTCATGTGGTTTGTTCAATCCTTATGGTTTTCTCTTTTCTTGTTTTATTTCGGACGAAACGTAGATAGATCAAGAAACAGACAGTAGGTAGATTTGGAGATTTAAAACCGTTCAGACGGTGAGCTGTAGTAGAATTCTCGCAATTAGCAACGAGGAGATTGATTTACCCGTCTACCAGCTAGGGTGTCACTAGTTTAATGAAAGAAACCCTATCTTAATAGGTGAGTTACGAAATTTTATTTTTATAAGATTAATAACGCCATATGGTCACAATCTTGGTTGTAATATCTTTATTTTGCATATGTATTCCTTTGTGTCTTGTATGTAGGTTATTAATGTGAAACTAGACTCCTTTTTGCTTATTTTTTTTTACTATTATTAATTAATTTTATGTTAAATTTTGATTTAATTTATTGTTATAATTTTGTTGTGACTAGCAAGTCAAATTTAGGTTTGTTGAGTACATTTAAATCATTAGTTTTGCTCATTATTTGTAAATTCAGAGAAGTCAACTTCTAAATGTTGTATTATTCATTTAAATTCATTTTTATTCTTTTATTGTAGTACAAATTTAAGTTAATGTGTTCAAATTGTATTAAAGTTATTAAGTCAAATTAATTCAAGGAGTCATTAAAATCTGTTTAGCTAATGTTAATACTAAATTACGATTTTAGGGTCCTAGATACAGGCATAAGTCCTAGATACAAGCATAGATTCTAGTTATAGGCTGAAATCCTAGACCTGATACTTAGTTCGAGCTTGAGTTATTGTGGTTGGTGCAAGCCTATTGGTTTTGGAACAGGCTTGGGTTTTGGAACCGACCTAAGTATTAGAAAGCCAAGGACTAACAGATAAGCCTAATTAGATTAAGTCGTAACTAGTTAGTTAAGATTTGTTTTTCTTGTTTTTTTTGTATTGAGTGTGATCACACATATCGATAAATTTAACTTTTAAAATCATTCATTAATTCTTTGTTTTTATATAAATATCAATAGCGTTGTCAAGCACGAGGCTTGACAGTTGTGTAAATTCTCAATTTTTATTAAAGAAGGGTCTAGTTGATATTTTGTTTTATTTAGCTCACTTTATCGTTTTTTTTTTATTGTGCAATTCAAATAGTACTGGTTAAAATTTTGAATTCATTTAATTATCTCCAGTGGGTGAAGTGGTGCCTGGAACATCAGGGGTTTCCGATTTTAACCGTACAAATCGGTGGCGCGCTCACTTTATTTTGGCACTTACCCTCTACGGCTGAGCTGGGCATAATTTGCCAGTAGAGAAACCACCACCGAACTCAGCTGGAGTTGAATTTCAATTAGTTAATTTATTTATTTTTCTAAATTTGATTTTGTTTTTAAATTCATTAAAATACATAATAAGGAGAGTTACGAAGCCTATTATCTTGAATGCTGCTTTATCAATATGCACACAAAAAAAAAAATAATTGACCTTCAAAAGGATTTTTAAGATTTAGTAAAAATTATGACCGTGGCGTCTCAGGAAGTAGAAGAAAAGTGAATCATCGTTGATTCAAATGTCCAAATAATGATGTTAAAGTTAAAATAATAATAATTTTATTGCTTATTAACTAATAGTTACAGCAAGAGTTTGAGTATTAAATAGGTAGACAATATAGATACAAGTAAAGTCAAAAAAAATGTACAAATAAAATTCTGGAATATGTTATTGGTTCAAAATAAATGATCTCAGTTTCAATATGTTAGAAATATATGTATAAATATGCTTGGCACCGCTGACGGTTAAGTTATCTAGTGATGTAATGAGAGCGTCCACATTTTCAAATGCCCGAATTTTAGGTTTCATGACATTGTAAATTGGGCACTCGAAAAGAATATGTCAAATAGATTCATTCTCCATCTTATTACAAACTGTTTAAATACTTTTAGGATCTATTAAATATTTAATGTGAATTTCAACCGATACTTGTTACTTAGACTGAGCTGAGCAATAGTGCGTGTGATGTGAATGGGTAATTTTAGAAGTAAATAATTTTTATGATTTTTTTCAAGTAAAAAAGAGGTATAAAAAGACAAAAAGCGACATCTGTGAGAAAAGGAGATATCTAGATTATGCAATTTCATATAGAAGTCATATAACAACTTTTTTGTGTTTAATTTTAAAGTTCTGAAAGTGAGGTTATTCCATAAATCTATGTGCCTAATATCCAAAAATAATTCTCTGTAGCCCAATTATATTTTGAATCAGATGAATTTATCAAACGAAGTTGTTGTTCAAAACACATTTTAGAAAACCGCTCTTCACTCATATTTAGTATTTTAAGTAATCAGTTTAAAGTCATTTTAAATATGTTGTAGCGTGTTTAAAAAACCCGAATAATAACATTTCTTTTTTTTAACGTTTCTTCTCACTTAGGCCGACTCTGTTCCTGACTGACCAATGAGGTTCCTTCCGAGTTTAAGATCAGGTGGTTAGGCGGGAAAGGAGAGCGTCTCTCTAGTACCAACGACTTTTATTCACTCTGGGTTAAGATTTTACGCGATTAAGATCGTTCGCGAAATGCTCAGTTTTAAGTTCCCGGCAATTTTCTTATTTTATCTTAAAAATTACCAGCAGTTAAGTGTTTCTTGTATCGACTATCGTTTATCATACCAGAAGGTTTACCTGAAGATTTCCAGACAGTGCTATCTTTAAGTTTCCTTCGTATATCGTAGAGCAATGGCGGCAGAATTCAGCCATTGTTACCGTCTTTTCTTCGAACCCCAGCTACGAAGAATGAGTTTATGGTTTTTCTCTAAATATCTACAAATCTAGACAAGAATGGGTCTAGATTATATCTTACCGTTAAGACCAATTACCGAGAGAATGAAGCCATATGCTAACAAAGTATCTCAGAAACATTTAGAAGATAACGTAAGTTTTTAACAATTTTTTTTATAACTGTATCGAGTCTCAGAGTACCATTTATTTCTATGGAATATTTTATCCTAATTGTATTTACCTGTAACATCTGTAAGTGCAGTGCACAGTGTCGTAATGAAAATAACCGGGATGTGATTTTTTTGTGTACTGCTTACCTGTAATTTTTTATATAACTTATATTTTTTGTATCTCCTATCTGTAAACTGTTTTACTTATATTCTTTAATTTTTTTAATTTATCTCTCACTGATTTAATTACGATTTATACTTTTAAATATGAGTACTCTTAACTTGAGTTAATATCAAAGCAAAAGGTGATATTTTTTTTATTACTTTTTCATCTAAATTTTATCTCTCACTTTTCGCTTATCTGAGTACACGAAAATGACAAAACAGTGTACTTAGCTATTATTTTATGTGTATTAATAATTCTGTTTTTGAACTAAACACAAATGTATGTATTAAAATGTGTCTACTATACCGTACCGAGATGTATCTCATATTTTTTTATTTTATTGTTGTTGTGTCTCTTTTATCATTACAGCTGATAATAAATACTGTTATTGTTAACTATAGATTTTTCTTTTCCTAGCTAGAGCCTGTTACTCTGATCAATACTTTCAGTTTCTCTAATCTATATTTTATTAAAGTAATAGTTTTAGTTTCTTAAATATATCTTATTTTATTAAGGTAATAGATTTTGTTTTTTAAATATATCTTTATCTTACCGATTTGATTTATAACCATAAGGATAAGTAAAAGAAAGGTGTAAGTATAATTTTTCTTTTTAGTATCTTAAATAAAAGTGTGTAATTTAAATTTTAGCAAGAACATCTGCCGGGTTATCTAATTTTACCTTATCTTATCTTATATCTCTTATATCTTTCTTATTTCATCTGGGTTTCTTATATTTCCCCATCCTTAGGATAAAAAAAATAAGTGGCGCTCATTTTCCTTTTTCTTTTTTTCTTTCATTTTCTCTCTTTTATCCCTTTTAACTTCTTTTATCTTTTATTATTCTATTAAGTATATTCCTTTTTATCTTTTTGAAATTAATCATCTAGCTCGATCAAATCCACGCTCGCTCTCCTCCTACCCCCTGAGTGCCGTTCGCATATGTTAACCTCTCAAATCGAGCATTTAACATCATTAGGAAAAAAGAGGTTACAATGTTGAATGCATATTTCACTCTACCAGTTTCTAATCTAACTGCACTATCAGGGGTATTAAAAGGGGCTAAAAGTATTCTCTTAAGAAACGAAACTTGCATTTTTTCTAATAATTCCATGTACCTCGGGCTCTGAACTAAAGAACAGTTAGACACAAGACTAAGGTCTAAGGATTCAAATATTTTTATCCTAGGAGGCAAGGTGTCAATTTTAGCTTCAGACATGACCGAGATTATTGCTCCTATTCCTTGCTTTCCTTTATCAACAGGTGATAAAGACATTTCATGAAACAACCCAGAAGAGGAGAACGTTACCCCTAGATACACGTATTTATTGGTAACATCTATTGGTTTTGAGTTAAACATAAAAGGAAAATCGCTTTTTTGGAAGCCACTCCGAGAAAGTGACATAACTTTGGTTTTATGAATGTTAACTGTTAAATTATTTAACAAACAATATTTCTCTAAAATTTTAAGCTTTTTTATTACGTCAATCTCAGAATGGGCTAATATTACAATACCATCAGCATAAAGCAGCATAAGTACGTCATGCAAATTATCAATATTTATTCCCTGAGTACCCTCAACATAAAAAAAATTATCTATATCTGATAAAAACAGAGCAAACATTAGTGGACTCAAAGGTTCTCCTTGTAAAACATCAGATGTTATATTACATGGATTAGAAACCCCATCGAAAGACTTTATTTTGACTGTTGCTTTAAAGTATAAATTTACTATTACACTAAGAATTTTTGCACTTACTCCAAGTCCAAATAGTTTATTTCATAGTTATGTGTGGTTTATAGATTCAAATGACCTTTTGAAGTCAACAAAAATTGCAAATAGTTTTCTTTTTCTATCTCTAATATAAATATGAATTACTGAACTAAGCGTGTGAACATTATCAATACATCCTCGACCGGATCTGAAACCCGCCTGACATTCTGGTAGGATAACAGACATCTGACCAAGTATTGAGCGTAGTTAAAAGAATATTAGTAAATAATTTTACACAACAATTAACTAAAGCTATCCCTCTGTAATTAGCTGGATCATTTACTATTGTGCAACATATATAGACCAAGCGTTGGGAACAGTACTCGTATCGAAGATACGGTTGTAAAGTGAGGTTAAGTAGATAATCCAATTATGAGGTAGGTTTTTAAAAAACTCCTAGAAAATACTATCGCTACCCGGAGTTTTGTTATTTTTACAGTTCTTTAGTACACCATAAATCTCCTCAGTAGTGATGGAGCAGTCAAGATATGGGTGACGAACATCAGAGTAAGTTATACCAAGAGTGGTAGTAGGAGGATATACATATGAGTAAAATTCATTCCAATTCCAAACTTCCGAGCTAAGTGAATGGTATTTGAAATTACTTCGAAATTGTTTAAGGGTCATCCAAAACTATTTAGCATTTGACAAATTTGAAAGTTTAGATAAGTTTTCTTGTTTTTTTGTTGCGATTAAATTTTTGAATTGGGTTTTTACTTCAATGTAACGGTTCCTAACTTCGTTCAAATAATTATCTTGTTTTGCTTTTTTAAGAGCTGTTTCAAGTGGTTTGGATAAAATTTAGTAAATAATTAAAAAAATGTTCATACATTTTTAAAGCGAAGCTTTCTATGTAAGCTATAGCGACAGGAGTGAATATAAAGTGTATGGGAGATGAACGTGTTATCCATTCCCTGTTTCGCCCACTCTGTTATTAATTTACATGTATATAGCAGGCATAAAGGATGGAACGAACATGGCATACGCGGTAAACTGAAGTGTCCCAGTACGAATCTTTATTTACCTTGAATTGAATCACAGACGTTTGTGTTTGTATCATATTTTAGTTATTACAAACCTATAGTTTCTGTTATAAAATATGATAATGATAATTATAGTATATAAATAAATATTTTCGAATATATAATAAACAAAACAATAATATTTTAAACTAATATTAGTATTTTAGTATATTATTATTATGTTATAAATTATAATACAGTTGTAAATTATTTCAGATCTTTGTTAACTAAGTATAACAAAGTCTTTTGTGTAAATTCAAATTGTTTTTAGAAAATCGTTTTTCCGTTTCAAAAGTTGTTTTGCACAAATTCTCATTAAAAGTGTAAGTCTCAAATATCTTTTTGACAAAAAGTAGTAATTTTCACCAAAAATATATTTTGACTTTTTCACCACAATTTTAGGTTTAGGCACAAAAAGTTGAAACTAAGGTAAAAATCAATCTACTCTAAAATTTATAACATAATGCGTTCATATTTATCTTAAGTGGTTTCATCTTCATAATCAGAGTCAGAAACTGGTTATAACTTCTAAGTCGAGGCAAGTGGAAAACTGATTATTTACCTACATATTTAAAAGATGAAGTTACAATTGGTATATTCCCAAACTATACCGTATTAATAAAGTTTAATAAATCTACAACTGGTCTTAGATTTGCTCTTATGAAATCAAGCCGATAACAATTACGTGTCATTATGGCATATAAATGGTTAAGCCTCCACTGCTGTAATGGAAGTAATCCTAAATCTCACGCCACTATACATTTAAGTAGAAAGTGTAAGAAAGAAAGCAATATGTCGAATAGTCGAAGAAGAAACAATCAAGGAAAAAACCTCGATCACTTTAATTTGATCAAATTTTGGAATTGCCTAACGTGACTATACATCCCGCTTTGGACGGGACGATCCCGCTTACAACTGTCTTTCCCGCCGTTGATTGCCTTTCTGTTAACTTCGAATGCATAATACATTCATACTTCTACATCTATAGCGTTCGAGTAGAATCTTTGAAAGGAATATGTGATTCCACTGACACAAAGGCTACATTAAAACAATATATCTTGCGTTAATACCGTGCTTTGAGAGAGTCTTGAAAATTTTTAAGTCTTTGAAACGCTACTTTTTGGACTGCGACAAATGTCCAAATGTTTTAAAAGTATTTTTCAAAAACCCCTATTTTAAATTGTTATTATATTTTTCTTCATAACAGTTCGTAATCTGCTAGTAAAATTATAAGCAACTGCACAGAAAAATATAAAAAGTGCGGCAGCTAAATTTTACAAAACAAAGAAGCATTATTTGAAACAAAGGTGTCAGTTCAATTCAAAACTGGAAGTACTTTAACGAAAAGTTTGACAAAACCACCTACTTGGGTAGAAGAATGTGACAAATTTGCTGATCACACAAGGATTTTTTAGCTGCAGCCAAGGTATGGAATTGTTCAATATGTTTCCGCTTATTTGCATTTACGTGACAGATAATAAAATAACAAGCTAGAACAATGAGAATATTGCTACTAAAGACATTTGGGTGGAGTTGTTCACCCTCTTTTAATTGTAACTGTAAGAGCTTGCGTATAACTATTGATATGATAACGTTTTCTGTCTACGCATCCGAACGAGTTTTTTTTTAATTAATCAAATATTGTTGAGTAAAAAAATGCAGTTGAGTGTTGTAGTTTTAAAGGCTACGTTAATAGAAACATTATTAAATCATACAATCAATAATATTGTTCTTGAAAATACTAATTTGCTTAACCGACAAACATAAGTCCCTAGAAACGTTACATTAATTAAAGATATTTACCTCTTTCTTAATAGGAATAAAAAAGCAGTTAAAATAGCGATTCTATTTTCCCTAAAATATTAATTATCACGTTAGAATTGTCTTAAAATTATATGCCAAATAAATTTTAGCTTTGCGAGAAAATTCACCCCAAAACTAAGTAGTAAATCTAAATCAGGCAAAGTCACTATATTAAGGCTAAACCAGAATAACAGAAAGTGATATATGGACGGCTCCAAGACAGATAAAGGAACTAAAGCAGAGATATTTGGAGCCAAGTAGTACTCAGAAAGCCTGGTGACATATCATAGACAAAAGATTGTTACCATGTCATAAAGGCGTTAAAGCATTGAACTTATTTCAAAGATGGTCTGGAAATGCCCAGGCAAAAATAATAATAAATAACAGTTACCAGTTACCCTTTTACTACAAATGGTAATAGAAGGAAACTAAACAGCTGATAAGCTGACCAAAAAAAGAAGTTAAAACCCCCTATTTGGGACCAGAACCACCTTCTAGAATCAGCAGTAGTACTCTAAAAAAAAAAACTAGAAAAACTAAGAAAAGAAGTAGATAGAAAAAAAACCAAGTACTGAAACGATCTAGAAGATCTAAGACAGCCAAAGACGCTTCTGGAAAACTTTAATTAGAAGAAATCTTTCAGCTGTCTAGGCGGTAGTAAAAACAATTTCCGTGTTAAAACAGGAACATTAACAGGGCACTGCCGATTATAAGGACACATAAAGAAACTAGAATTAGTAGATGAAGCAAACTGCAGGTTCTGTAACGAAGAGGACAAAATCTCAATACTTATACTACATACCCTCAGAATGCATTGCATTACTTAATTTTACGGTCAGATACCTAGGATCATATAAAATAAAAGAGAAAGATCTACCTAACTTGAAGTTCAACGATATTTTAAATCTTCTAATAAAAATGGACTAAAAGAGCTTCTATAGGTCTAAAGAAACATCAGAATTATAGCAAGAAAAGAGGGACACAAGTGGTTTAAGATTGAACTTGGCTAGCCAATCAAAATTGCAAAAAATATCTTTCACTAGCTAACTTAAATAATCATTTTTGTAGGTCGTCTGTTGAGAATATTATAAATGAAGTTTTTTAACCATAACATGCTTATACCATTCTTAACAATATAACTTAAATTTTTGAAATAAATATTTATTTAAATAGAATATAAAGTATTGTTAACAAATTTATTACTTACACAGAAAAATGATAGATAAAACACAACCACCCCCCTGGATGTTCAAGAAACACATAAGTTCTTTCTTGGCAAGTCTTTCCTTTTTTATGATGAAAAACATATTTTGTTTTAAAAGCCTGATCGATAGGCAAATAAATAGGGTAATATGGGTCCGGCACACCCCGAGGAGCATCCAGAGGTGGATCAACAATATCGTCTACTTCATCGACTTCCTCATCTACCTCCTGATCCGCTAGGATTTTTTCCTTTTTTTCTTTTTTTCTCGACCTTTTAATGGGCGTAGGCACTCTCCTATGGTGTGATTCACTATGACGAGGGGTTCGCGGACCACGTAGTCGCTGGAGAAAGGGTAGCTTTTCAGAGTATTCTTCATCATCACTTCCTGGATGTTTGCACCTTGAATTAGAAAATATAATAATGCAAATAAACAGTATTTAGAACTGAAACATTAACCAATCTTCACCTTTTTATGTGGATTTTAGGAGGCATCTGTTATCCACATAATTGTATCTTTAAAAAATTAACAAGAATCAGTAATACTTAATAACACGTGTAATACAGGTGTTATTAATTTACTTACTTTTTTTTAAAGCTTATTACGTTATATTTTTGAATATAGAAATCTTGCTTTATCTGACCAATCTTTTCATAAACGTAATTTACAAATTCTCTACAACCCATTTTCAGATAATAATTAGCCACATCATTTATTAAATACAATTTTATTTAGAACCAAGTATTGGCAAAATTAAAAAAAAAGTAAATAATCAATCCATAATTAGCAATAAATCAGTTTTAACTTTAAACAATTTATATACAAAAATTAAAGACAAAACTCTTTTATTGGAATATAAAGATGTAGTATACATGTTTACTAGTAGTAATTGTAATAAAAATTACATTGGAAAAATCGTATTACTGCTCACTAAAGTGATTGTAGATTACATCCAGAACGTTGTGCTTTAGCTAATGTTAATGAAACAGGTGATTTAATGAATTTTAATAAAACAAAAATTTTAATTAAAAAAAAAAATTAACAAAACTACCCTTCCTTGAAAAGGCTTTTATTTATCGACATAATAATAGCATGAATCAAAAATCAGATATTGTCCATTTAAGTGATTTATATTCTTATTTACTTCATCTAGATTTAAATCCCTTTTCAAATGTGTAAAAAAAGCTTTCGAGTTAGCTTATGAGTAAATACTAAAATCTACCTAATTATTTGTTTTCTATCTTATTACTTCTGATGTTATAGTCAGAAGATTTTTTATTATTATCTAATGTCAATTAATGTTAAATATCTTGAGAGAAAATAGCATATTACACTACAAGGGCAGAAAGTTTGAGATTCCTGCACTGCGCGACATGATGCCCGAGGCGAAGCCGTGGGCAATGTGGGCATCATGGCCCATGTAGTGTATACTATTTTTCTTTGTACTATGCCGAAAGTAGGAAGAAAATTGCCTTCTGTATTAAAAGATATTGATGCCTGCCCCGACATTTGCAGTGACAGTGTCACTGACAGTGACATCAGTGCAGGAATAATTTCTTTCTGTCCGCTGTCTGCGCGACATTATCACGGCATAAAAGTTAGGCTTTCTGTCGTAATATTGAAGTCTTACTTTCGGCATAGTACAAAGAAAACAATTTTGGATATCATCATTTTTAATTTTCTATTTTAATATCTACTCAGTCAAGTTAATTTCTGTAAACATAATAACGTTATAACCACACAGAGATGTAAGTATAAATTTATCATTTATTTCTACTTACATTCTGAACAATTAAAAAATATAAAAAAAAATGTCAAATTAAACGTTTGTGATAAAATAAAATAATAAACATGAGTTATTAATATTCTGTTATTAACTATTTGTGGTGGAAGCAAAAAATAACATATTTCTTGATTAAAGATACTGTTAAAAAGAAAATTACAAATCAACTTGTAGCTAACAATTGTGGAGACAGATTGTTGAAGGATTGTTTAACCATGTACATTACTCAGTTAACCTTCTTGACCATTTAATTTGGGTCAATCAAAAAAACAACCCCAAGATCTTTCTGTTAAAAAGAACTGGTAATATTTAGACCATTGATGTATTAGCTGTTACGTGGATTATTGTGTCCTAGAATGACGAATGTTACATTTTTGTAAATTGTGTTCTAGAAGTTAAGTTGCACACCATTGTTCAATTTTACTCTCATCGTTACCCAGTTCCTTAAAATAGTGGATAAGAAAACAAATTTGTGTTGTCTGCAAATAGTAATACCGTGTAAGTAAACACTGACACTATATCGCTCATATATAAGTTAAAGAGCAGTGGACCGCTAACAGAACCCTGCGGTACACTACTAGTTCACAGAAATTTATTTAATAATTAATCATCAATTCCGACTTCTCATACTCCTTTAGATAAAAAGACACGAATCTAGGACAACAATGTATTTTCCATACCCAAATACTTCAATTTATAAAGAGGACGGTTGGGTGGGACTTTATTTGAGAGCCTTTTAAAACTCAAAGTAAATTATGTCGACAAAATTTGCCTTATCGGTCCATTGTTGAAGATTTGAGGCTGAAGAGAAATCGTGTTGCCGTAAAAGAAGAATGCCGTAGCAAATGAAAAAAACAAGTAAGCTCTTTAGTAATGGTACTTGCTAAAGTTTGGCTAAAATCTTTTTATCTCGGCCTTAATCACATGTGTGTGTGTGTGTGTGCCTAGGTCTTTGTACAGAACTGCTAATGTGGATTTTTAGTTCTAGTTGTTGATTCTGTAAGAACTGACTAATGTTACGTCATTAACTTCACAGCAATTATTTCATTTAGCTTCTACCGAGGTAGCAAATTCAACTACTGGACCTACTTAAAAAAGTTTACTACAATTTTTAATTACACTTATAGTAGTTATCATCTTAATACGAGACGTTGTAATATTACGCAATTTTTTATACGTAGGAAAACTATTTAAACATTTATTAGTTATCTAAAAACAAAATAATCAATTAAGCAGCTTCGACCGATAAATTTAAATGTATTTCTAAACATTTTTGTTGTTGTATAAAACAGACATCCACAGATACCTAATAGTTATTTATGCAACTAGTGCGTAAAGTGACATTTTTTGACGAATGTGAATGTTGTCGCATGAGCCGCAGGCGAATGCGACAATCACATGAGTCAAAAAAGGAACATTTACGCACGAGTTGCATACAATATTTTTTCTACAACCAAATTTCTTTACAAGAAATACAAGTGTAGGACTGATTTTTTTTTACGCACTACTGCAAAAAAAATATTATATTTAAAACATATTTTAGATAACAAAATATTTATTTTCTAAATTAATCTTACCTATAATACCGGTACATAGAAACGCGAAATGCTTGAATTATAAATTAATTGAAATGTCAATCAGTCAGACCCTACGTATATTTAAATAAAAATACTTAGGTACCCTTATTCATGAACTGATATTTCTGTCATATTAAAAATCAAATTAAAAATTACTGAATATAATAACTAGTTTTGTATGTATTAAACTGCAATAATTTAACAATTAAATATATTTACACAAATTTACACAATTAAATAATAAAAAAAAAGTTTCCTTACCCGGAATTGAACCCGAGTCAGCTGGGTAGAAGCCAGACACCTTACGTTCTCGGCCAATAACACACTTAAAAATCTTTGCATAATCTTATAAAAGACGGTGCTTATTTTACTTTTTTTTACTAGTTAAAAAAAAACTTTTTTTTTCACTAGTGAAAAAAAGTTAAATTTTACGAACCTTAAACCGTGCGTAAAGATAATACTTTACGCACGGTTGTAGAAAAACCTATATTTTGGTTATGGAATGATATACATATTGTCGATTAATCACACATTTTACGACGTTGACAAACAACTCCGAATAGAAAATAATTTCAAAGCCAATGACATTGGAATTTCATTGATTTATATCTATGTGAAGGTCTTCGTAAATGACTGAGGTGTTTTATTGAACGAGAGGGTTTTCTGCTTGAACTTCATAGTTTTATTATCGATTTTTTAAAGTCCAGTCCATTATTAGCCTAGAATAGTTGATAATTCCATTGAAAGTAAAACTACATGGAGAAGTTAATAAAGATATAAAACATTGTGTGTATGCAGTCTAAATGAATGATTTATATAGTGTTTGATTTTATCTTTAAGATTTTAGTTTATTTTAATAATAGTCCATAAAATAATACCGTAACAAGTTTTTTATGGCGATGATTATTTGTATTAGGCCATATAAATAAATTTCTAAAGTATTTTGGGGGCTTAGTCTAGCTTGTTGTAGCAGATAAAGAGTAACGCTACCAAAACCCAAACCATCATCATATTTAGACATCCAAATCTCAGCCGACGAGTTAAGACCAGGTGACCTACTTGGGCGTGGGATTCACTCGAACACTCAGGTAGGACTTACTATCAATAGAATGAGAAGGCGACTGGATGTTAGATTCTAAAAATGCCACTCCAAAACCCTACTTTATAATTACAAAAAAGTTATTCAACCTCTTGCCGACTTTAAGGGCTTGCAATACACTGGTCTTTCTGAGACTCCGTTATTCGGTTCTTGCACAGAAGAAGCCATTATCCACACAACAAAACACTTACACCATTCTACAACAAAGATACGTCACTCGAACTTTACACGAAACCAACATCATAGCCAAGAGAACCCTCCACACCCACTGGAATGGAGTACCTCAATAATTTTGAAGAATAAGATACCCCTTCCCTCGTTAAGTCTTCTTTGAACCGCAGATGAGGACCTTTCTATAGAACTCGACGACCTTCTTGGCGACACCCCCCTACAAGTAGAAACAGGTCAACCGAATTACACAAAAAAAATAAGCCCTTGACAAAGGTTTTTGTGGTTCCTTTCGCCTTTGCTCAAGGAGACACGCGACACCGTCAATCTCCTAAACCCATATTGCACAACATGGGATTACACAGACTACACAGCCACACACACTAACACAACAGCAAAGTATTTTGTGACAGTTTAGGCACGTTCCAGGAAACATGAAAATAAAACCGAAAAAAACAGGAAGAGAGCAGCCAAAGGCACCGGGCGACTGATACTAACACCCCACCAGCCATTCCTGAAAAGAACACCTAGTCCTATAACAGGGTCCTTAAACGTAACACAAAACATTACACTCCTGTTAATCAATTATTCCTTGTATCCTGCATCCTTGTATTTAGCTTTTAAATATATTAACTATTTTTATTAAGATCTGTTAAACAAAATAAAAAAACAAAGTTTATATAAATAGCTTCATTGTTTAACGTACTTAATGTTGATGTAAAATTGCTATACAGAGTGATTTAAAACGTGTGTATAATATTCTAGGGGCTTATTAGGCAGATGATTTGGAGTTAACTTTTTATAATATATCCATATCCTATTTTTAACACTCTCTCGGATAATCAAGAAAGAGGCATCTTTAAAACAGCTTGCCAAGAAAAAGCAATAATAAAATTACAATAATAATTGTTCAGAATGGTTGCTGTTTCACAGTAGGTAAATGCTGTATCCTGCGCAATTGCTGTGGCCGTTGACAAATTTTTGCAGCAGCTTGATTTATCAAATATTCTTGATTTTTTATTAGAACAAAAAAGCCTTTTCCTTTAGATAGCCCGATAGATTAATATCTAGCGGACTTCAGTCTAGTCCAGCCATTAAACTGGAATTATGCGCTCAAACTATCATTATTTAACCAAGTTGTTACCGGAACTGTAGTATAAATAGGTGCTTTATCTTGCTAGAAAACATGTGAAAACAGAGGCAATTGTTATGTAAGCAAATTGTAGTAATTGTTCACTGCATTTCTAGTAAACTGGAATTCGTAAGTCTTCAAAATGCGCTGTAAGAAATCTGGGATGTCATTAATAGTATTTAACAACTAAGGCAATTATTTTGTGAATTAATCTTGTCTCCTTTTTGTACGCTTTCTAAATGGTAAGGATGAAACACTCCACATTGGACAGTGAGCGACACCTCCTACATGCTTAGGAATCGTTCGGTTACTAATATTAGGGTAATTGCGTAGAGTATGAAATCATCTTCTGTTCCCAAAAACATGTGGGAGCTCGGTAAATTTTTCGGATTCACTTAAGTTATTGTGAACATTTACAAAAACTTGGTAATCCAGAAGCTGATAATAATACACTACTAGTACACTAATTTGACACAAATTGTGAGGATAAGTTAACTTACTACTCACGAATAACTTATTTGGAAGACTTATGCATTTATTATAATACCAGAGAAAGAAACACAAAGTCTCGTACCACAAAAATATTTAATAAAAAATCAGCAGTATTGACAACTATTTTCGACCAACACGGTCATCTTCAGGTCTGTGAAAAAATATAAATAGAAAGATAATGAAACTAAAAGTAAGAGCTTAACAACTTACCAAATAACAAAGTGAAATACTAAAGTTACAAAAAGTATCCAAACAAAATTAAATAGAAAGAAAATATATGGTATCTGGTTACTATATCTTCAACAACTCGTTTTATACTGAAACACGTATGGGGGCTTTTTACACAATTTATTTACAAAATTGTTAAGATACACTGAACTCTGCTGGATAACGTCTAACTACTTGACAATACAATGAACTCTTGTGAACACTTGACTCGAACTGACGTTAACTGTCCGTGCATCCCCTTATATACAACATTATTTAATCTAGTTAGTGTGTTTAGAAGTTTCTAGAATTTTCTAGAAACATTATTTAAAATGGTCAGTTGATTTTTTTACAAACTTCTAAAAATCAACTGTCAACAACAATCTTTCAAATTAAGGTCCCTTCCTTTACGGTTATCCCGTTACACTGCCCCCTCCTTAGATTCATTCCTCCTGGAATGTTATTTCCGACATCGGAATCCCGCACACTTCCTGAGCCATCCAAACCATCTTCTTGGAGTTGCTGCGCATCTCCACTGTGGTTTCCCTGGTAAGGCGCCAAACGATCGTGATGGACCACGACGGGTTTCCCTCTGGGAATTTTCACGATCCGATAAATGACATCGTTAATCTTCTTCTTGATGGTGTAAGGACCTTCCCAGTTCTTTTGTAATTTGGGACAAATACCTCGACGCCGTCGGGGGTTATAGAGCCAGACTAAATCTCCAACTTGGTAACTCTTTTCCATTGTCCGTGTGTCATAGTACCTCTTCATCCGATCACTAGATAATTGTAGTTTTCCACGCACCAGGTTGTGTATATTTTCCATTCGATTCTGAAGGTCGGCGACATATTGTTCACGTGCCATTTCTTCACCAGGTTTGCAACCAAACACCAAGTCACATGGTAGCCTCATTTCTCTACCGAACAGGACCTTCGCAGGCGTTTGGCCAGTTGATTCGTTGATGGCCGATCAAATTGCCATTAGAAATAGTGGAATATGTCGATCCCAATCCCTCTGACAATCTGACACCACTTTTGACAGATAGTTGGTTATAGTCCGGTTCATTCGTTCCACCATTCCATCAGACTGAGGGTGCATCGCTGTGGTTCTCGTTTTGTGGATGCCTAATCTTTGGCAAACTTCTTGAAACAGCTTGCTCTCAAAATTTCTTCCTTGGTCTGAATGTAATTCTAATGGTACCCCAAATCGGCTTACGAATTCTTTAACCAATATATCTGCTAAAGTGGTAGCTTCCTGATTGGGAACTGCATATGCTTCAACCCATTTAGTGAAGTAGTCCATTACAACAAAGATGTACTTGTTTCCTACATCGGTCTGTGGAAGTGGCCCCAATACATCTACTGCGATTCTTTCAAAAGGACTTCCAACCAGGTATTGCTGCATTTCCGCCTTCGGTTTTCGGTGCGGACCGTTACTGGCAGCACATGTAGTGCATTTACGACACCAATCTTTAACATCATTAGTGCAATTTACCCAGTAAAATCTATCTCGGATCTTTTGCAGCGTTTTCGTGATACCCAGATGTCCTCCAGAACTATCATTATGCATCTGTTTTAAAATTTCCGGTACAGCATTTCTTGGGACCACTATTTGTTTCCTTGTTTCTGTGCCCTCGGAATTTTCTACGAGTCTTTTAACGAGCCCTCCGTCCAAAATTAAAGAGTTCCATTGGGACCAGTATGCTTTTAAAGCAGGAGAGGATGAGGATATCTCTCTCCACAACGGACGACGGTCCATTCTCTTCCACTCCCTAATCTTTCTCAGAACGGGATCGTTTTCTTGTTGCTCCTCCAGCATAGAGCTCTCGTCTTCTGGCACAACCTTAACTAAGGCAAGTTTTTCCTCGTTCTGCTCCATACGGGTACAATGGGGGCAATCAGGTCGACATGGTCTTCTGGAAAGTGCATCAGCATTACGATGTCTGGTTCCAGGTCTGTGCTCGATTTCAACATCATATTCCTGCAGTTTTTCGAGCCATCTTGCTATCTGTCCTTCTGGGTTCCTAAAGCTAAGTAACCACTTGAAACTAGCATGGTCTGTTCTGATCAGGAATTTTCTGCCATACAGATATTTATAAAAGTGTTCGACGGATTTTACAACTGCTAACAGTTCCCTCCTAGTTACACAGTAGTTCTTTTCAGCTTTCGATAAAGTTTTGCTGAAGTAACCAACCACTCTTTCCTTACCGTCTTGTAGCTGTGACAAGACGGCTCCAATTCCCACATTGCTGGCGTCGGTGTCCAGAATAAGCTTACCATCAGGAAGTGGATAAGCAAGAACAGGTGCTGACGTAAGCTGTTTCTTCAATATTTCAAACGCCTTTTGACATTCCTGATCCCAACAGAAGGACTTATCTTGTTCCGTCAAACGTGTCAAGGGCTTGGCGATGTCTCCAAAATTCTTGACATATCGTCGGTAATAGGAACAAAGACCCAAGAAACTCCGGAGCTGATGTTTGTCGATAGGGATTGGCCATTCCTGAACGGCTTGTATCTTAGCGGGGTCAACAGCAACGCCATCCTTGCTTACGTTATGTCCTAAATAGTTGACCTGTCTCTGGAACAAGTGGCATTTCTTAACATTCAATGTTAGATTAGCGTTCTGTAATCTTTTAAAAACTTCTTCCAGGTTAGATAAATGTTCCTTAAAGGTCTTACCCATTATGATGATGTCGTCTAGATAAACTAGACAAGTTTCCCATGATAAACCCCGCAGGATGTTCTCCATTAGTCGTTCAAACGTCGCAGGAGCATTACAGAGGCCAAATGGAAGGACCGTGAATTGCCATAACCCTGATCCACTGGTAAAGGCAGTCTTTTCTTTGTCTGCAGGATTCATTTTAACTTGCCAGTATCCGCTTTTAAGGTCCAAGGTAGAAAACAGAGTAGAACCCGCCAAAGCGTCGAGGGCATCATCAATCCTTGGCAGAGGATAACTGTCCTTCTTAGTGACATCATTTAGCTTTCGATAGTCGACACAAAACCGCATTGATCCGTCTTTCTTTCTCACTAATACCACAGGAGAGGCCCACGGACTACTGGATGGTTCGACTATGCCATTTTGAATCATTTCTTTAAGGGCTCTGTCTGCTTCTTCCTTTTTAACTTGAGGCATCCTTCGGGGTACCTGTCGAATCGGACGTGCATCACCAGTGTCAATTCTATGTTGTACAACATCAGTTCTTCCCAGTTTACTTTTAGAACCAAATACAGGTTTATAACGGTAAAGTAGATCTCTTACCTGTTTCTTTTCTAATTTTGACAAAGAGGGGTCTAATTTTGTCATTAATTGTTCAATTTCGTTGGTCTCATCTGTTTCCGTAACATTTATCTTGTGAATTATGGCCATTACTGGTTCTAAACTTCCCATTTCCGTGTCCTTTCGGAGAAGAACTGGATGATCGTTCAAGTTGATAACTCGGATGGGTACCTCTTTGGCGGATCTAACAAGAGTCTTACCCACAAGGAGTCCTTTTCCCAATTCATGGTCATGGTTCTTCGGCTCTATCATGGCTGGGGCACCATCTGGCTCCAGTCCATCCAACCGCGCTGTGACGACACATTCGCAGCTTGCCGGAAGTTCGATATCATCGATTAGCTTAATCGAGGCATTGTCAACTTGTTTTCGGTGCAGGAATATTTCTTCATTACCAGTACGAAGGATACGTTGGCGAAGATCCAAATGAAAACCACAGTGGAGCATAACATCCATGCCCAGAACAACATCTTTATCAACGTCAGCCACCAGCACTGAGTGAACAAGAGAGGTTGAACCAAACTGTAGCGTCACCTGTATCTCACCGTAGACTCTAGCAGAATCTCCGGTAGCGGTACGCAGTCTCCAACTGGTAGGCAACATCTTATTTCGCATAATGATGGTTGGTCGGACGATAGTTTTTGTAGCTCCAGTGTCTACCAGCATGCTAATATTCTTCCCATCAAGGAGGCCATCTACATATAAGCTGTCCACGTGATGTCGCAGAGTTGCCAATTTAACGGTGTGAGGGGCTTCGGGAATGTTTGGGGTCGATTTCGCCCTCCAGGAGTCGACCCGTTCTAGTTTTCCTGCTGCTGGGGTACTTCAGCAGAAGATTTTTCTTTTTGGGGGCAAGTATTTCTTATATGGCCTAGTTCTCCGCAGTTCCAGCATCTCACTTGGCGCCTTCTTCTTGGAGATAACTTCATTAATCTCTCTACTACCGCTTCAACGTCGCTAACGGAATGAACGGCATGGTCGTAAGTACCGGTGATTTCCCTTAGTCGAGCAACTCCACGTGAGGCCTTCGTCGCCGCCTCAAACTCCAGGGCAATGGTCAAGGCGTCCACAAGAGTCTTCGGCCGCGCCAACCGTACAGCGCGCTGCAACTCGACGTCTCGAAGACCATCGGTGAAGGTTTGGACTGCTAGGCACTCCAGGAAATCCTCCGCTGCATTTGAATACGCTAGTCGTACCATTCTTGCTACATCCGCTTCAAATTCCTGGATAGTTTCTCCATTTTTCTGTTTTCGGCTCTTTAACTGCATTCGGTACACCGGTTGTAGATGAGTTTGACCATAACGCATCTCTAGACGATTCACCAATAACTCGAAGTTGTCAGCTTCATCCGGTGTCAATGATTGCAAGACGTCTAAAGCTTCGCCTCGCAGAGCTACGGTTAGGGACAATGCTTTCTCCTGGGATGACCATCCATTAGCTCTGGCCGCTGCGTCGAACTGTTTCAGGTAATTTGGCCAGGAAGTCTTCCCGTCGAAGGTCGGGGGTTTCATCGTCGTTCGTACATGGGTCGTCTCCTCGCTTCTTTGTCGTTCGACGTCTGCGTGGCAGGTTTCCATCCTTCTTGCATCTCCGTCGCCGTGGTGGATGGGCTGGTTTCGACGACAAGCTTCCTGTTCTTGTTGAAGCTTCCTTATTTCGGACTGCATTTGCTGGTTGATCTCGTCTCGCAAGTTGGCAACTTGCTGATTTTGCTCGTCTCGTATGTTGGTCACTTGCTGATTCATGTTGTCTACTTGCTGATTCAAGTTGGCTACTTGCTGATTTTGCTCGTCTCGTATGTTGGTCACTTGCTGATTCAAGTTGTCTACTTGCTGATTCAAGTTGGCTACTTGCTGATTTTGCTCGTCACGAAGATGTGATATTTGCTGGGAGAACGAACTGGATAACTCATCTGATAGGGTAGACATCCGTTGTGATAGCTGGGACATATCTTCGCGCTGGTTCTTCATCTGACTGGATAGTTCTTCTTGCTGGCTCTTCATCTGACTGGATAGCTCCTCTTGTTGGCTCCTCATCTGACTGGATAGCTCCTCTTGTTGGTTCGTCATTCTTTGTGATAGCTGGGACATATCTTCGCGCTGGCTCTTCATCTGACTGGATAGTTCCTCTTGCTGGCTCGTCATTCGTCCTGATAGCTGGGACATATCTTCGCGCTGGCTTCTTATCTGACTGGATAGCTCCTCTTGCTGGCTCGTCATGCGTCCTGATAGCTCCTCTTGCAGCCGGGAAAGTTGTTGAGCTTGGTCTTCTTGCAGCCGGGAAAGTTGTTGAGTTTGTTCTTCTTGCAACCGGGAAAGTTGTTGAGTTAGTTCAGAATTTGCTTTTTGAACTGGGTCTTCGAACTCCACAGCGTCAGGGTCAAAATTATTATTTACGTAGTACTCACGGAGCCTTCTCAACAATACGGATTTGCTTCCAGTAGTTTCCAACTCCAAGTCTTCAAGCTCTCTTCTGAGCTCAGCCACCAATAGTTCATTTATCTTTTTTCCAGGCATTCTTGTATCTTCACCCCACACCTGACACCAATTTGAAACACGTATGGGGGCTTTTTACACAATTTATTTACAAAATTGTTAAGATACACTGAACTCTGCTGGATAACGTCTAACTACTTGACAATACAATGAACTCTTGTGAACACTTGACTCGAACTGACGTTAACTGTCCGTGCATCCCCTTATATACAACATTATTTAATCTAGTTAGTGTGTTTAGAAGTTTCTAGAATTTTCTAGAAACATTATTTAAAATGGTCAGTTGATTTTTTTACAAACTTCTAAAAATCAACTGTCAACAACAATCTTTCAAATTAAGGTCCCTTCCTTTACGGTTATCCCGTTACAATACTTTATGATTATCTTATGATTATTTTAAAAATGGTGTCGTAATAAAGCGGAAATGTGTCTTTCCTTGTTTATTTATCTATCCTACCCTAAGAAATTATGGCGCTTTTTTTAAAATTTACCCTACTACGATCGTAGCGCCACCCTTATTTACCACATTTTGACGGACACATTCAATACACGGAGACAGTTCTCCTTACCTCTACCCTCCATAGTTTAGATACTAATTCACTTTTTTCTATTTGTTTAACTAACTCTCACATACTAGATTTTCCAATTTTCATTTTCACACTTTTGATTTTGTATCAATAGTAACTGTCATACTTAAAATTAATATTATGTGTCTCTTCCTATAATACTTTTTAGTCACTACTTTATTTACTTTTCTTAGATCCACTCTTGTAATATTTTTGCTTTTCTTGTTTTTAATTTTGTTAGTCATTGATAGATTAAGCTACTATTTTTATAATGTATTAATTTTAATCATAAATTTTATATTTCATGTAATATGGTACGTATTTATGGTTCTATGTCTTCGACATTTGACTGTCTTTCCTTGATGACAATTTCCGGTTTTAAGTTTCTGTTCATGCACAGTAGTTCTTTGTGTTACCACCATTTGCCGTAGTTTCTTCGCTTTTTTAAAACGCACTTCTGACTACACTTATAGTTCTCATCTAAAATAAGCTTTTACCGTCGAAGTTATTCACATATACTGGTTTTGGGCAGTGCCTTGGTATGGACCACAATGGTTTTGGAGCTGATATCGCTATCAATGGTTTCGGATTTTGTACCTTACAACTGGTTTGCCATTTTTCTTAAATACTTCCTATGCACACACCTCTTGTACATCCTTTATTCACTCACTTTTCTTCTGGCTATTTACCACGCTACATAGCCTTTTCATCTTTTGTGCTTGGATTTTCTAGATCCTTCCTTTCTTTGTGGTTTTTTCTTCCACATTTTCTGAATCTCCACCACTGTTTTTCGAAGGTCTTATATTGTCATACTCATAAACACTACATATGTACGGTCTTACTGCTATTTTCTATTGCTTTACCACCCGTACATATTAAATATCTGTTTTTCTTCCATCCCTTTGATGGAGTATATTACTTTTTGACCTTCATCCCTCCTGATCTAGATTTCCATCAAAAAGGAATCCTCTTGGACTTATTCCTTAAACAACGCCTTAGTTTTTAGCTCCATTTCATTTTTTAAGGTGTGAGTTTTTAATTTTTTAAATCTTGTTTCTCTTTAACGACTAACGTTTTGTTCCTATGTTAGTTATAAATTTTTTCGTACCACACTTTTTGATCCTTCATGAGCATACCTCTACTGGTTGTCTCCTCACTACACACTGTTTGCTGCTGCTGGACTTCAGTTGTTGAAGATATAGTAACCAGATACCATATATTTTCTTTCCATTTAATTTTGTTTGGATACTTTTTGTAACTTTAGTATTTCACTTTGTTATTTGGTAAGTTGTTAAGCTCTTACTTTTAGTTTCATTATCTTTCTATTTATATTTTTTCACAGACCTGAAGATGACCGTGTTGGTCGAAACTAGTTGTCAATACTGCTGATTTTTTATTAAATATTTTTGTGGTACGAGACTTTGTGTTTCTTTCTCTGGTATTACCATTTGACCACATTTGAGTAATGGATGATATCCTTTCGCTTATTTATTATAATGTTTTACTCCAAATCACCTGCTTAATGAAGCGCCGTAGAGTATTATCAACACCTTTTAATCATCCTGTATAAGCGTTAAACACTTTAAGAATAAACACATTAATACATTAAAAAATTCATGTGTTTAATCTATAATGTATAACTGTAACTGTCTGTATTTGTATATGTCTGTATGCCTGTATGTTTGTTAACGTTAATCTCGGATTAACCGATTTGGATGCAGTATCCAGAAATATATTGTGGTGGCCTTTACTTACTGTTAGTGTTTTTTCAATTAAATCAGTTAACAAAAATAGAAAATTTATGTCAGATAAGATATCTACATATAAAAAATCATATTAAATAGAGTTCAACTTTAGGCTGAAAGCGCGTCAGTTGAAATGCGACGACGGGTGGGAAAAACGAGAGGCGCTCGGACAATCCGATGGGCATCGTTGAACATATCGAATGTACGAATCTTTCTGTGCAGAGGTAAAATTTTATACTCCTGTTCTTGATTAAAAAGTTTTAATTTAAGGGAGCAGGTAAGTTTATTATGAAATAATATGCGATGGTAGTAAGATCAGGGGCTCGACTTTATGTAAAAATTGTCCAATGTGAAATATTTCCACTAGTTCTTTTCACATGCTTTTGTTAAACGCTATTCTTGGTTATATGTGAAAATATTTTTACATGGGAATAGTCTCGATACTTAAGTCGAATATTAAATAGATATTATCCAATCACATTTCTGACAACTGACAATAACAACAGACTGTAAATGAAAACATAACCCTATAAAAGATATTGTTTCGTCAAATTATTTATCTTAATTTAAATTTTATTTTTTAAGATTTTGTTGCTATTATTTTCCTCACGTATTGTTTGTATATTATTGTATTCAATTGGTTTTGATTGGCAAACAGGAAGATATTTATTTAAACCAACATCAGTCTGATAAATTCCTAAATTTTAATGAAGTTAGAAGCTTAAAATATATTACAAATAAATATTTTAAATAGATACATGAACCTACTCATTGATATAATACATTTTTCAACTTCTTACTTTCATTCGCAAAGGTATTGCCGATAACCTTGTTGGTGCTGGTAAAATAACCTCAAGTTCATTCAGTAACTGTAAAGCTACTTCTTTTGAAAGCCTAAATAATTTTATAAATTAAACGTTCAATTGGATCGTTCTTCTTCCACTTGGTCCAAAAATTTCGAGGTGGATTATTTTCCAATAATTCCACCTCTTCTAAAAGTTCTAAATAAAAAAGTAAAGCAGCTTCTTCCATAATCAAGAAAACAATATTACAACAATATGTAAAATACACATCAAATTATTAAAATGTGTGGTTAGGTTAAAACCAAGTAAATACAATACTGCGCATACTCCTTTCTAATAATTCCACTGGAGATTAGATTCTCACATGACCATAACCATGTGGAAATCTTCGTACAGTTTTTGTGTGAAAATATTCATGCGAGATTGTCGAGAATACCAAAAACAAAAACACATGTGAAATTTTATTTCTCCCATGTGAAATAATATCGAGAATCTAGCCCCAGGCATTATTCTCATCTTAATTTTGACACGAAAGAAAGTCACAGGTAAAATCTTGTCTTAAATATATTAAGTGTCTTTAGTGTATGTAACTTTAAGTAGCTTATATAGCAATCTTACGACAGTTTCAACAATAAATATATTGGTAAAACTGTTGTTTTCATTTTGTTGCAAAAGATATCTTGAAAAAGAATTAAAATAAATTCCAAAAGAGGACTGTGCTGTCGGGGAGTTTTTTTAAGCTTAATGTTCTGCATTTAACAATAAGTTTTAATCAAATATATTAAAAGTTTAATACAAAAATCTTTAAATTATGTTTTATTACAAATCAAATCTTAGTATTGTAAATTAAAATTTAGTTTCTAGTTCTAAATACTAAATCAGTTTTCGTGTGAACATAAACCTATCTCTTTGTATTCAGACCAATAGAGAATAGGTTATCAACCATCGCTCTTATAGCAATTACGTATGACGCTGTTCGTTCACGTGCAGCAGCTGGAAAATTAACACTCAAATTAATCTGAACTTTTGTGGCTTACAAACTGTATCTACATGCATTTATAAACTATTAGATCTAAACATATTAAAGAGCACGCTATTGTTACATTTCATTGTTCGGTGCAGTTGGTGTTTGTTTGTAGCTAGGTATACACTTTGTAAAGTGTATTTTACTTTATCAAAGTAAAATGTTAGCTTTGAAATTATTATAACTTAATGTTATAATATATTTTGCCGCAAAAGCAGAACACGTATTCTATTTGCCTTAGGATGTTAGCTGTTAGAAATTAAATTACCTGCTTATTAAAGCATTTTTTGCATAACAAAAACATATCTGTTATTCACAGTATAAAAAAAGCCAGAAAGGAACAAAAAAAAATAATTTAATATATTACTATAATACAATAACTGACTCTGTGAACTTAATACCGCCAAATAATTAATAATTTATTTTCTTTTACATTTTTACCATTTGTTCTTCTTTTTTTCATTAAATTTCTTGATTTATTTTTGTTTTTGACGATTTTATCATATTTTTCTGTCAGTTTTAAGGATTCAACTTTTTTTGTATTTTGTTATTTTTCCGGTTTTTTCATTTTTTAATTGTATTTTTTTTCGATTTTAAATATTTTTCTTCTATTTGCAAATATTTTCTCAGTTTTATTTTTTGTTATATATGTTTTGTTTTTGTTATTTTTAATTTTCCTTCAGTTTATTGTTTGTGACAATGTTTTTCTTTGTATTATTTTTAATCCTTAGATTTTCTGTTTTATTTTTCAAATTTTTACAAATTTTTTCCCATTATTCCATATGTTTTATTTTAACTATTATAAATTCCGGTACCTACACTTTTATTTTTTTCCGTTTTCCTATTTTCTTTCTATATTCAATTTATTTTGTTTTTTTTTGTTTTTATTTATTTTGTGTTTTTCAATTTTTCTAGCTTTTTATTTTTTTCAGATTTTTCCTGTTTTTTCTTTTATTTTTTTTTTTTGATTTTTCCCACATTTTTTTATTCGTACTCTTTTTACCTTTTTCATATTTTTTTGTTGACATTTTTATAACCAAGGAACTTCCAAGGGGGGGGGAGAATCATCTTCCATGTCCCGGCTGTCATGAACGAGAGAACCCCGGACGCTATTCTGTCCGCAGTGGCAAGGCAGAACGGGGATCTCGATACCTCAAGTTGGCAGTTTGTCAACGCGGTGAGGTTTGGGGATGATGGAAAGAGTCGAAAGATGAAATCCATCATCTTCAGGGTCAACCATGACTCGATGAGGGCACTGGAGGCCAGGGAGATGAAAATTTTCCTGGCCTTCGACGAAGTGCGTATCACGAGTCTGGAGAAGACTGCAAAAAAGAATGGGGGGAATCATTCAAATTAACCTCCACTACAGTAAGGCGGCGTCAGCCGCCCTTACCAAAGTACTTCTACAAGGACAGGTTGAGGTGGCCCTCATCCAGGAGCCCTGGGTGGTTCATGGTAGAGTGGCCGGACTCAGTGGGGCGCACGGATCTGTTATTTATGACAGATCCGCTGACAAACCCAGAACCTGCATCTTTGTGAGAAGTGGAGTAGAGCTGATGCCGTTGTGGGATCACACTAGCTGTGACCTAACTACGGTGGAGGTTACCACAAAAGAGGTAGGCGGCAGCAAGAACATTATCATCGCTTCATGCTACCTACCCTATGACTCCCCGGCAATACCAACACCGGAGCTGGAGAGGCTGCTGGGACAGTTTGGAGATGGACAACGGGGCATCCTCATCGGGATGGACGCCAACGCCCATCACACAACCTGGGGCAGCAGCAACATCAACGCCAGAGGTGAGTCTTTACTTGAATTCTTATCTCTGTTTAACCTAGTTATACTCAATCAGGGCTCCGAACCCACTTTTGTCACGCGTAATAGGCGGGAGGTGCTGGATATCACAGCTGTATCTCACCATTTGCTGAGAAGGGTGGGTAACTGGAGGGTGTCGGGAGAGGAGTCTATGTCTGATCATAGATACATTCTTTACGACTTCCTCGATGACTACCGGGAGCCACACTACTTCAGGAACCCGAGGCGCACGGACTGGGAACTCTTTCGAGAGGAACTAGGTAGTGCCCTTGGAGACCGGAGTGTGAATCCCAGGAAACCACAGGACCTAGAAGAGGAGGCACAGCGATTGCAAGATGCCTTACTCTTGGCTTACGAAGTGAGCTGTCCTCTCACTCAGAAGGCCAGTTCGCAGCAACCTCCCTGGTGGAATAGGCGGCTAGAACGGCTTCGCAGAGAAACCCGAAGACTCTGGAACAGAGCCAAGAGGGACGGTAGTGGTGGTTGTTGGGAAACCTACCACACAGCTCTCACGGCCTACAACAGAGAACTTCGGAAGTCGAAGAGGGAATCCGGGAGGAGGTACTGCGCTGAGATCGAGGATGTCAGTGCAGGTGCCAGACTTCAGAAAGCCCTTTCTAAAGACGTAACCATGAAGGTGGGCAATTTGCTTAAGCCGGATGGGACGTATACCAAAACAGGAGAAGAAACAATTGAATTGCTGCTGAAAACTCACTTTCCGGGCTGCCTAGATGTGGCCGATGGCCCGCCTCCCGACCCGACTCCGGAACTTCATGTCAGAAGACCGGACAGAGGGGACTGGGAGGTGGCCAAGGCTGTCGTCACGGTGGACAGGATACGGTGGGCCGTAGGCAGCTTCTCCTCTTTCAAATCACCTGGTCCAGACGGAGTCTATGCAGCTTTTCTGCAGAATGGGTTGGATCTCCTGATACCAACACTGTGCAGACTGTTTAGATCGAGTCTGGCTCGCAGATACATTCCGTACACTTGGAGGAAGGTGCGGGTCGTCTTCATACCTAAGGCTGGTCGGAAAAATTCCAACAAACCTGAGGCGTATCGACCCATTAGTCTCTCTTCTTTCATTGAGAAAACCCTGGAAAGGCTGGTGGATCCTCGTGTGAGTGAGGAACTGATTATCAGGTCCCCACTTCATCGGCACCACTATGCCTATCAGCCAGGGAAATCCACAGAAACCGCGCTGCGCGTCTTGGTTGACAAGATAGAATCAGCGCTGGATCAAAAAGAAGTGGCTCTGGCCGTCTTCCTAGATGTCCAGGGTGCCTTTGATAACACTTCTATCGATGCCATACTCGGTTCCCTTGGAGGGTTAGACTCTACCACCACTGGGTGGGTAGAGACCTTTCTGAGAGGGCGACTCATCACTGCCGACTTGTTTGGCGCCTCGAGGGAGGTGTTGGCCACTAGGGGCTGCCCGCAGGGGGGAGTTATCTCTCCTCGGTTGTGGAACCTCGCGTCTGACCCTCTGCTTCGGGAGCTCAACGAGTCGGGAATACATGCCCAGGCCTACGCTGACGATTTCGTCATCTTGGTCCGAGGCTTTTGTGTGACCACTATAACGGAACTGCTCAATGGAGCTCTGTCAAGAGTGGAACGCTGGTGCAGTAGTCGACATCTTACGGTTAACCCTGCCAAAACAGTAGTCGTACCTTTCACACGCAGTTATAAGCTGGCAGGCTTAACGCCACCCAGAATCTTCGGTGAAAGAATAACAATTGCCGAGGAGGTAAAGTTCCTAGGCGTCCATCTGGACAAGAGACTTACCTGGAATCGGCATTTAGAATACACTATAGACAAGTCTAGGCGTGTTCTAAACATGCTTAGGCGGTCTGTGGGGAAGACGTGGGGACTCTCACCCAAGGTCGTCCGATGGATATACCTGGCGGTTGTCAGACCCATAGTCTCCTACGGATCATGCGTATGGTGGAACAAGGTTGAGCAATCAACTGTTCAGAGGAAACTGGACTCGCTTCAGAGGCTTGCATGCCTGCAGATCTCTGGGGCCATGAGGACAGCACCTACAGCGGCACTGGAAGTTATCCTGGGCTTGCCACCTCTTAATGTTTACATTAAAGGGGAGGCGATGTCGGGAGCTTACAGGCTAAAAGTTAACGGGTGCGATGTTGATGGTTTGCATCGTCATCGCACACTGTTCACTGGAGATTGTCAGGTCCTGTTGACAGGCTTGCCGACTGACCAGATGATCCCCTGTTACAACTTTGAGAGTCGATACCAAGTCCGGCTGAGAGACAGAGCTGAGTGGACTGTGGACGGCTCTCAAAGAATATTTGACGACGCAGGGATCAAGTATTTTACTGACGGATCTCGCACGTCAGAAGGAACCGGTGCAGGGGTCTGTGGCCCACGCAACCTTAGGCAGCACTTCAGCTTGGGAGCGGAGTCAACCGTGTACCAGGCTGAGGTATACGCCTTACTAAAGGCTGCCGACCATGCCCGAGGTCGTGGCTGGAGAGGGGAGAGGATAACTTTCTTCTCAGACAGCCAGGCTGCACTGCTGGCCTTAAAACAATTCCGGGTTAACTCCAAGCTGATCTGGGAGTGCATACAAAACCTCAATGAACTGGCTAGACATAACAGCGTCCGCTTGGAGTGGATACCAGGGCATAAAGGTTTTGAAGGAAATGAAACCGCGGATCTTCTGGCCAAGAAGGGAGCGGATACACGATTTACTGGTCCAGAACCTGTATTGGGACTGCCTAGAGCCTGGGTAAGGACCAAAGTCAGGAACTGGGTCTGGGAAGAGTCGACCAAACACTGGAGTAACACTGTAGGGCTGAGGCACTCGAAGCTGATGCTCAAAGGATACTCCAAAAAACTCACGTCTGACATACTGGATCTTGGCAGGAGTCAGATCAGAGTACTAGTGGGCCTGCTCACCGGGCATGGACCATTCAGACTACACCTTCGGAGGATGGGGATTCTGACACAGGAACCCACCTTGTGCCGACTGTGTGAAATGGACGATGAGACGGCAACTCACATTCTATTCGAGTGTGGGGCCTTGGACTATAAACGGTTCCTCATCTTCGGCGACACGAATCCTGAATACTATCACCACCTTGAGGAGCTAGTCACATGACTCAAATCTCTTATAAAGGGAACAGCCCTGTGGCAACAGTAACTTAAGGAATTTAGGACACCTGGATTCTAGCCTTCCTGGGGATCAGCGGGATGCTGATTTGCAGCTGAACAAACTAGAGTCCTGCAAGCACGGTGCATGTAAGACTCTTGGTGCTGAACCTGGCCACAATATTCCCACAGGAAGCAGTGTACAAACAGGGGACTCCGCAGTGAGACCATGCCAGGTTATTTAGATTAGATTAGATTAGATTTTATAACCATTTTCAACAATTTTTCAAGATATTCAAAAGATAAATCAAAACTTTACTTTCTAGTGGGTATATCGATTTTAATAATTCCTAAAATTTTATGAACACTAAATGAATAATAGAACCGTTAAGAAATATATTTTATCTCCTCCGTTGACAGTAAATGTTATACTCATTGTCACCATGCAGGGTAAGTAAGCTATAACGCACAGTTGTGCGTAATAAAACGTCATGTTGGAACGCGTATTTATGCATGTAAAACAAAATATTTTGCTGTTGTAAATAATTGTTACATTAAAAAATTTTTTTTCAGCAAATATCTAACCCTCACAATATTATAAATTAAGAATATACAGTGATGGGCAAATGTGTGGAACCAAGTGAATATCTCTGGAATTGTTAAAGATATCGAAATGAAATTTGGAACGTAGGTATTACAGTATATTGCGTATTTGTTTGTAAATTTTTTTAACGATTTTCCACTTCCGGTTTAACCGGAAGTGATGTCGATTTTAAATTTTTTAATGAAACACCCTGTATATTATTTTATTTTCGAATAAAACATTTTATTACTTTTACAAAAATATAGGGTTCGATATTTTTTATTTCAATGACAACCGAGATAATATCAGAAAAATATCTAAAAGGAAAACGCTAATGATATCTATTGATATTTAGTAGTCTACTAAATAATCATATTATTAACTTAAACTAAATAAATTATAGTGAAATAAAATAGGAGTATCCTGTAATTTTAATGTATTAAATGTTCAAAATGAGCGCCGTTTACTTCTTGACAATAGGCAAGTCGGTTTGTAAATTCTTCTGTGACATTGGCTATAACTTCTGGTGAAATTCTCTGAATCTCTTGGGTTATTCTTTCAGCTAATTCTTGCAAATTGTTTGGTTTGTTAATATAAACCTTGGACTTCAAATAACCCCATAGAAAGAAGTCCAGTGGATTGAGATCGGGACTTCGCGCAGGCCATTCATAAGTACCCCTTCTCCCAATCCATCTGTTAGGAAATGTCATATCTAAACGATTTCGAACATTGCGAGCGTAATGAGGTGGTGCCCCGTCCTACTGAAGCCAGATATTATTTGGCAATTGCCCATTTACTTCCAGCGCCGGAATCACTTGAGTGTCTAAAAGCTGTAAATACCTTTCTCCGTTTAAAGTTTCTTGAATAAAGAAAGGTCCCACAATTCTGTTATTGTAAATACCCGCCCAAACGTTCAATTTTTGGGGATGTTGCGTATGAGCCTCTCGTACCCAATGCGGATTAGTTTGTGACCAGTAGCGGCAGTTGTGTCGATTAACCGTACCATTTAAACAAAATGTAGCCTCGTCTGAAAACACCACATTCCTGGCAAAATTATTATCACGGTTGCAAATATCCATAATCGTCTCACAAAATTCTAGACGTCTGTCGAAATCATCTTCATTGAGTTCTTGAACAAGGCGAATTTTGTATGGATGATATTTTTCTCGCCTTAGTATCCTTTCTACTGAACGACGGCTAATTTCGTACGTATTGGCGAGTTCAGTAGTGGATAAATGAGGATTCTCTTCTAAAGATATAGCAATATTTTGAGCTACATTTTCATTTGTTGCTGTTTTTAACCGGCCATTTTTGGATAAATTACTTACTGTTCCATTTGCGTTATACCTTTGCACAGTTTTTGTCACTACCGAACGTGATATCTGTCGATTTGGATGAACATTGTTGAAAAGATCACAAACTTCTTGATGCGTTCTTCTCATCTCTCCATACCCAGTCATCATTAATATTTCTATTCTTTCTCTTTCATTTAGTTCGGCCATTTTTTGGTAAAATTTACTACTTACTTATTTTGACAACTAATGTCAATGCTACAAAGATTTTCATGGACTACTAGATATTAGCTTTTTCCTTTCTTTAGATACTTTTGTGTTAATATCTCGGTAGGTATTGAAATAAAAAATATCGAACCCTATATTTTTGGAATCGTAATAAAATGCTTTATTCGAAAGCAAAATAATATACAGGGTGTTTCATTAAAAAATTTAAAATCGACATCATTTCCGGTTAAACCGGAAATTCAAAATTGTTGAGAAAATTAAAAACAAATGAGCAATTTACTGTAATACTTACCTTCCAAATTTCAATCTGATATCTTTAACCCTTCCAGAGTTATTCACTTGGTTCCACACATTTGCCCATGTATATTAGTTTTTATTAAAAAATAAAATAAAAATAAAACAGATTTAGGCAACATATACTACATTTTAAATTATTATTTAATCTAGTATGCTACGTAATGTCAATACTTTGATAAATGTTAGTTTAAACGTCAAATTTTAAATTTAAGTTTAAATTGAGTAAAATTTTAAGTATAGATATTTAAATACAAAATGTCAGATAGTAATGAAGAGACACTATATACGCCTCCAGAAATCATAAATCAGCAACTGATGACCTGCTGCGAACAAAATCAAAAATAATATACGAAAATGCACATAAAAAGTTTATGGAATGGCGACTTGAAAATCAAATTCAATCTTTCTCGGAGAATGTCTTACTAGCATATTTTGAGGAATTATCTAAAATATTTAAACCTTCGTTTCTTTGGGCTCATTATTCAATGCTAAAGACTGTGCTCAACTTAAATCATACTATAAATATTGCAAGGTATCCAAAACTCATAACCCTTTTAAAGCGAAAGTCAGAGGGCTTTAAAAGTAAAAAATCAAAAAGTCTTACAGCAGAAGAAATTAAAAAATTTCTTCATAATGCCCCTGATAGTGAATACTTACTAATAAAGGTAAATAAATCTTTAAATGAATATACTTTAAAAAATATTATTATTATTATTATTATTAGGTTATTCTTATAATTGGAATAAGTGGAGCAGGTAGAAAACAGGAACTCAAAAATTTAAGAATGGAATACGTAAAAAGACACTGGTGAACATTTGATTATTCTAATTTCAGATTCTAAAACAAAAACGCAACAATCCTTTGTAGTTCCAAAAACCTACCAACAGGTGGTAGGAATAAACACAATCGGTGCAGTACCAAAAAAAAATTGCCCAATTTCTTAAATTGTCCAATCCAGAACTCTACACGGGTCATTTATTTAGAAGATCTTCTACAACGATATTAGTAGATGCTGGAGGTGATCTACTTTCTTTAAAAAAATTAAGAGGTTGGAAATCATCAACCGTTGCAGAAGGATATATAAATGAATCCATGAAAAATAAGAACAACAATGCTTCATTAATAAGACATGCCATTAACCCTATTCCTAGTACAAGCAAAGAAGTAATTGCTTCATGAAATCTCCAAAGTAATAAAAATTGCTTCTCTGAAACCCATTCAATTGAATCTAACAATAAGGTCCAAAAAATTTATAATAATTGTTTAATTTTTATTAATAATTATTACAGTTCTTAATTTAGTTTTGTTAAAAATAAAGTTTTTAATGATTTTCTTTATTATTCAGAGGTTTATTAATTACGAATTGAAGTTCTGACAACGTATCAAGTTTAAGATACAAAAAACAGTAGGTACAATACGTACGTCATATATTTTTAAGAGATGTCAAATATTTAGAATTAAAATTAAAATATTGGGTCGTAGATTAAGCATGGTACGTAACTCGAGTGGTAAGAGGTACATATTACGTACTCGTGTAATTACGCGTAACATTTCCACTCGTACGTAATATCCTACTTACCACTCTTGATACGTAATATACTATTATTCCACTACTGACTTCGTGTAAGTCTGAGACTGACCATCAGTATTTGTGATTTAACTCATGTTGCTTTGAATTCACAGCAGATAGATGGCCCCACTTTTTAAATTCACTTTGTAACTTTATGATTAAACTAAAAACAATCTATTTATAAAATATATACTTAAACTAAACTTAAACACTCGCTTAAAATGATTTATTATGTATTTATAAAGTTATAATTAAAAGAAATAGATTGTTTGACTTACCAACTAGTTAAGGGACAAGAATTGCAACACTACTCACGGCAAATTTTTGAACTATGGAAGCTATAATATTCCTGTTTATGGTAGACTTTTTTACTACTTTGGTAACTTTATTCCTTAATGTTGTTTATTAATAGTTTTATTTTACAGGTTTGTATTGATATGGACAAGTTTTGTAAAATCTATAAGGAAAGGGCCCTTCATAGACAATAAACTTCAAAAAGAGGTAGGTCATCCTTGCAAATTACCGCTGTATTTTTTGTGCTGTTTTAATCTTCTTAAGGTTACAAAATAGAAATATTTAATTTTGATGTTCGAGGCAGTAATCGACGCGGTTTTTTGAGTGTTAAATGATTAACCAAAAAAACTCAAAGTGATTTACTTCTTTAGTTGGCGATGTTTTTGCCACTAAAACAAACTGATAAAAAATATAAATCAATATTTTCAAAATGCTTATTAATCTTGATGGATATGTAAAATTTGTCAAGGGTTGTTTTTTAAAACTGAAAATGCCTAATAAAAATAAAAATAATTTTTTTTAAATGACTCTAAGCTTTCGACAACCAGATCGGTTGTCTTTTTTAAAGATGATAAAAATTTTCACTGTATACTTCTTTATGCAAGTTGTGTTTTAAATTTTTTTGATTTGTTTTTTGGTTTCTTCAGATATACAGATTATCAACTCATTCTTTTTTTAAAGTGGTTAGCCAAGATCTAGATAAATCCAAAGTAAAATTTGAAATACATTCATTTAGATTCAATAAAATGTGTAAATAGATGTTATTATGCCACAAAGACGATATAGAGAGTATTTAAATAAAAACTCAAAGTTAATGTGAAAAATCACTTTTTCTTAAATTTATCGATAAAAATATCTCACGAACGAATTAGACGATTTTGATTTTCAAAACTGATAGATTTTGAACTTTTGTGTTTGTTTTCTTTTGAAGTTTCTCTGAATTAAAAATGACTTCATATTCTTAGGAGATCTGAGTGGAGTGGTACTCTTACGAGCGTCTCGTTTCGATTGCCCTTCCAAAGTTATAAGAGCCATACAAACACAAACGTGCAGACACACATACTTTTGTTTTATTGCTTTCCACGCGTGGCATTTATTTTACGCGCTTCCAGCCTAAGTTGAACTATGATACAATAAGACATGTATATTTGTATCATGAGTTGAACCCTATTTTATATAATTTATTAAGATATTTATATAATATACTTAAATCTGAGCTCTATTTTACTTGGTATATATTTTTATTGACATAATTTTTTTATTTGTTAACCGATTTAAGCGAAAAAAAAAATAATTGTTAGGTAAACCCAGTTACAGTAATATTCCTAAAAACTGCATCTACATCGGTTAAGCCGTTTTTAAGATAAGCATTTACAAACATAGAGATATACAGGCAAACAAAAGAAATAATAAATATAGTTTAAAAAAAACTAAAAAACACGCTTTTATAACATATGAAACTAACAAGTAAAAAAATAAATGTAATTAAGGAAAACTAAAAAGCATGTTTCTGAAAAACATCGAACTAAAAAGTTAAAAATAATTTTCAAAATAAAATTAAAACAAAAATAAATGAAAAATACTAGTAACTTTTTAGTTCGATGTTTTTCAGAAACATGCTTTTTATTTTTCCTTAATTACATTTATTTTTTTACTTGTTGGTTTCATATGCTATAAAAGCGTGTTTTGTAGTTTTTTTACACTATATTTATTTTTTACTTTTTAGTCCAATTTATTTTATTTCAATAGATTCGTTAATTTGCTGGGACGATTACAAGACCCTCACTCAATCATTATTCGTTTATTTAGTTGGCGCACAAATTACCCACTTCCGGCACGGGGAGGTAGTGACTAAAAATAACGATACGGGACCAGCGTTGCCATGCCATAAGAAAATTTTTCACCACATCTATTGAAGACAAAATCCCCACTTCGTAAAAAATGGCGGCAAATTTAATATAACAGTAACATTAATAAAACTATTGACTTTATTTAAATATATTTCTTTTAATATAATCAAAATAAGCATAAACACAGTTGCAGAAACATCAATACAAACATAATATGAAACGAAAAAAAAAATTACTAAAAAATAACTAAATTAAAAAACAACATACAATTATTCATAAATATTGGTATATTTATCGAAAAAGTAATGTAATTTGCCCCTAATAACTATTTAAAATTTATTTATAGTTATTTTTTTTAAATTACCAATAGAAAGTATCTTCTGGTAATAAAGCCAAACTAGCTTACATTATTATTTGTGAAACTGTAAACAATGTTATCTTTACATTTTCCGTCAATACTCAATAGAGTGCACGTGCAACATTTAGGATTTTACAAAATAGTTTCAGTCAGCGCGTCAGCGAATAGCGACCATAATTAATAGTAGCTATACATCCAATATATTAATTTAAGGTTTTAGAATAATTATAATATACGTATATTTTTGCTGTAAAGGCATAATTTATTTAAATACCATAATTATTCCCCACTTTTATAGTATTTTTCAATAAATATCACCACTTCCCCACTTTTTCACCACACTGGAAAACACTAAAAAAATTAAAATCGAGAAATTAAATTTGATTCTGTTGGATTTTCTATTAATGGATCTGTATCTTTCGTTAAAACCGAAAAAGAAGCAGCCAACAAATTAAATATTTTTTTTGTAAATAGTATATGTAAAATAACAAATACAATACCTCCAACTGAGGATTGGTCACCAAATTGTCTAAATGATATTCAATCAACATTAACTGATTTTAAATTAATTACATTAGATCAACTAAAAAAAAACTATTTTTTCTTTAAAAAATAAGGGAAGCTATGACGAAATATTGAGTGCTAAGTTTTTGAAAGAGACCTTTTATACAACTGGCTTTGCAGTATTAAATTTTATAAATACGTCACTAGAAACAGGAACATTTCCTGATCGATTAAAAACCAGCAAGATAGTTCCAGTCCAAAAAATTGCAAACGATACAGACGCATCCAACTTGCGACCTATCAATACACTTCCGACAATTGAAAAATTATTAGAAACCATAGTTCGTGACCAAATATTAGAATACTTTAATAACAATGGTTTGTTTGTGGGAAATCAGTCAGGATTTAGGGAAGGCCATTCATGTGAAACATCTTTACAGTTAACTATATCTAAATGGAAGCAAGTACTTGATGAAAATAAATATATAATAGCAGTTTTTCTAGATTTTAAACGAGCTTTTGAGACAATAGATCGTAAAATTTTGATTAATAAATTGAAATACTACGGTTTTGCAGGACGAGTCCTGACCTGGTTTGAACAATATATGACTGATAGATTACAATATGTAAATATAGGTAAATCAACATCTAAAGTGCTAGAAAATCACTTAGGGGTACCGCAAGGAAGTATATTAGGGCCGCTTCTATTTATCATATATTTAAATGACATTAATTATATTGAGTGTGACTTTATTAATCTATTTGCAGATGATACACTGATAGCATGTTATGGTTATAACCTTGAGGAAATTTTAAATAAACTGAATAATATATTGAGAGTCTTAACCCAGTTTTTAAATAAAAATAAACTTAAACTTAATACTAAAAAAACGAAAGCAATGATTTTGGGAAGTAAATATAAATTAAATCAAATAAACTATAATAGATACAACATTAGAATTGAAAACGAGAACGTTGAATGGGTTAATGAATTTAAATACTTGGGATTTATTTTAGATGAAAATTTATTATTGAAATCTCACTGCGAATATGTAAGCAAAAAAATATCAAAAAAGCTATTTTTCTTCTCAAGGATTGCTTCAAATCTCTCCCTTTTTTCTAGACTAACAGTGTATAAAACTATTATACAACCGCATTTTGACTACTGCGGATCATTAATTTATAAATTAGATAATAACTGTTTACAAAGACTACAAAAATTGCAAAATAGAGGAATGAGAATAATCCTTGGATGTAAGAGATACACACCAATAAATGGTATGCTGACGACTTTAAGTTGGATTTCAGTCAGACAAAGATTTTATTATTTAGCAATGACTTTTGTTTACAAAGCAAAAAATAAAAAACTTCCTGAGTACTTCAATGATTTTATCATCTATAATAATGAAATACATAACTACAATACAAGATCTGTTAATAATTTCTATATACCACAAACAAGGCTAGCTATAGCTACAAAATCTATTTTTACATGCGGATTACGTGAATTTAATGCTTTGCCTACTGAAATTAAAACGAGTACCTCTCTACCTCAATTTAAAAAATATTTGCTACAATTTATTTCTAGTCCGTAAATTAACTTTGTATGTTTACCTTAATAAGTATTAATTTTAACGTTAGTACTTTTTACTTTTATCACTAATTTTATCAAAATTATATTTTATTTATTCAACTGAATTTGTGTTGGCCATATTATGTAATATTTTTTAAATAATTACTATGTATATTAGGACTTCCTATATTAAATAAAGATTCTGTTCTATTCTGCTTTCATTTGTTGAACTTTTCCCCACATGTGGTGAAAAATCTCCACTAATGGCAAGCCTGTACGGGACTCATCCGAGGCAGCAGTCGCGGAGTGGAGAGTTACAAACAAACAAACATACATACATACATACAAGTGAAGTTAATAAAAGCGTGTTAATTAATAAAAACACTTTGCTCTTGCATATATAAAGACCCCCATTATGTTTTTTTAAAATATATTTACAATATACAGACAGCGATCATGACAGCTTTTTAAATGTATACATAGATAAGAATGCTGATATTTCTCGTTTACAAAAATTTAATATATAAAATATTCAATCAATGTTCCTGTCTACTTTTTAAAATTATAAAATGCGAATCTTTAAATACTAAATTATCATTTATTTTAAAAGTATAAAGTAAGAAAAAATGAATATTTGATAACTGCCGTTTTGGCACGAACAGGAAAATTTGCATAAACGCTCATTGAATTACAAAACTGACAAAACAGGCACGAGCTGAACAAACAGATTGTAAAGAATAATTATGTACTTTCTCAATATTCGCTATAAGGTTATAAAAGAATAATTTACCTGAACATACACAGAAAAAATATTTTTTTAAATATAATAGCTTGATTTCTCTCCTCTTTTGTCCCTTTTTAATCATGGACTTGTCTCTGACTTAGGTATACTGTTGCAGTTTGGATTTAGTGCTTACTTTCTGCTACTCTTCACATTAATGTTGTATATCTCTTAATAATTGTATTTAAGGCAGGTATTTATAGTACGCCTAACGTTCGTTTAATTCAACTCATGCCACATGTGACACTCACTTTCTCCTTAAGCACATATAGGATGACGTTAATGAGAGAAACTTTGTTAAATCGACAATTAAAACATCACACTCTAAGTCATTTTTTTAGTGCCCTGTCTTATATTTTTATTCGATTAGGAGACCAGAACCATGGATTCTTTAGTAAACGATTATTTAAAATTTCTTTTATGGGATTTTTTAAAATTCTCTTCGAAAACGAAGAACTGAACCAGCGTATTTAGACAAGTATAGTAGGATTACTCGGCGCTCCGACTTTAAAGTTCATTGTACCACTCTTCGTTCTGGTTTAACTGATATACCATTATGATTTTCTTTTATAGTTATTTAAATTTTTTGTAACTTAATTTAAACTTACATTACATAGATTACATCTATCGATTTCTAAATATTTTTTGTTTCATTCCACCGATTTCAGAAATTTTAGGTTGGCAACGCTGTTGGTTAGCAACAATGATGCAGACCGAGAGCTAAGGTGGCAGGGAACCAGTTTTTGAGCGAGAGTGATCATACTATTCTCGTCTATATACGGTGATTGAAGTAGCTTTTTGTTTTCTTCATAAGTTTGTATAAGTTTGTTTGGTATAGTTTGCTGTTCTGATCTGTAAAAGCTAGTCAATTTTAATATTAACAGAAGAACCAGAGTATCTAAGTTATTTAATATTTTCTCTTACTTTATCGAATATGCACATAATGAAACCATTTTAAGAATACTTAGGATTGCTGACCAACATATTTAAGTATTTTATTTTATATCGTATTTTAATACTTGTTTAATTTTATTTATATTACGTAGATACTTCTTTTTTACCTTCCGAACAGCAACTCTGTTAGAGGAAGGTATTGTGATCGCGAAAAATTTCGATCTCGGGTTTTTAGCGGAAATACGCGTTTTAGTGTTACTTGAGCCTAAAAAACCCAAAAATAAAAAATGTCTGTCTGTATGTCTGTCTGTCTGTCTGTGTGTCTGTGAACACATTTGCGGCTAAACGGCTAATCGGATTGGAATGAAACTATAAAACCTTACTTATAATCACCATCGGAGGAACCTGATAGAATTTGAGTAAAATCGGCCGACCGGAAGTGGACGTTTACTCTTATAAAAAATGGAATTTTTTTGAAAATATTGGGTTTTCATATAGTTATTGGCAAAATATTTATACTTTGTGGAAAGAACATGTAATTTCCGACATTTTTGAAAGAATATATTTTACCTTCCGAACAGCAACGCTGTTAGAGGAAGGTATTGTGATCGCGAAAAATTTCGATCTTGGGTTTTTAGCGGAAATACGCGTTTTAGGGTTCCTTGAGCCTAAAAAACCCAAAAATAAAAAGTGTCTGTCTGTCTGTCTGTCTGTCTGTGTGTGTGTGTGTCTGTGAACACATTTGCGGCTAAACCGCTAATCGGATCGGAATGAAACTATAAAACCTTACTTATAATCACCATCGGAAGAATCTGATAGAATTTGAGTAAAATCGGCCGACCGGAAGTGGACGTTTACTCTTATCAAAAAATGGAATTTTTTGAAAATATTGGGTTTTCATATAGTTATTGGCAAAATATTTATACTTTGTGGAAAGAACATGTAATTTCCGACATTTTTGAAAGAATACATTTTTTTGATATTTTCATTAGTTTTCGAGATATTGACACTTTTATCAAAAACTGGAAATATGTGAAATAAAATTGTGGATTCGCTCTTTCACTACTTGTTATTATACATGCTACTGTCCGGAAGGTCGTGTGGTGCCCACACCAGATTTTTTGTTTTATGTTTCAATCATATCTTTACATATTAAGTAATCTTCGGTATTATATTTTTGCTAATTTATCGTATTTTGTAAATACTAACTAATTCTCTGTATATTCATTTTTCATGGATTTTACATTAGAAAACTCTGTCAGATGCAATGATTAATGACAATCCTGGTTTGCATACTAACGCCAGCCAGTATTGTGATTTATATTCACGAAAAAATACACACAAAACGAGAGCATAATATTTACGAATACCTAAAAAAATCTATTACTTTGTTACTTTCAGCCTTCAATAATATGATTATTGGAGAATTTAAAATAACTAAAAATAAATAACAAAATGTATACTAAAATGAGGCTGCAAAATTACCTTTGTTGTTACATCTGAATGTATTAGTATTTTTGAAACTTCGAAATTGGACAAACTTAGGTAAATTGACATTTAGAAGAAATTCATAAAAATCACGTTCTGCGATCTCTACCTACAGCCGGTAGCGCCTCTAATCATTTGGCCACTGTTGCCTTTGAGGTTAGTCGGGTTTTTAATCATATTTTCATGCAGTTCGTGTCACATATGACACTTATACAATTCTTCTCTAGCACACTTATGATGTTGATGGGAGAAAAAAGTAAATAAATTTATAATATAACAAAACGTTTACTGTTTATGCTTATCTGCTTAGAGATTTTGTTTATTGTTTATACAATAAAAAGAATTTATAAATTTTTTTAAGTTTAATTGATAAAATTTTTGTTTGTCGTTTTTTGAGCACCCGAGTTTTACAATAAAAATATCGAAATTACAAATTCCAAACTGTGTTTTTTATAGAAAAACTTTAAAATAGTAAAAAATCTTCAAAATTTGGTTTCAGAACATGCTTAGGAACTGGAAAGCTAAGGTAACAACTCAAATATTAATTTAGAATTGCTCAGATCTCAACAAAGATGTCATGTTATGCTTCATCGACTACTAGAAAGCATTTGATAAAGTTTAACTCATTCAAATCCTAAGGAAGATGGATACATAACAAAAAGATATGTGTTGTATAGAAAGTCTTTTCTGGAATCAAACAGCGGAAGTAAGGGTCGGTAACGAATATAATGTAACGAGATAACTTAATAAGAAAAAGACCTTTACCGTTTTTATGTTATGTATATGTTACGGGTAATGACGTTAATCTGGCCAATAACGTGAATACCCGGTCCATAACGTGAATGATCATTCTTATTAGACATTCACGTCAATGACCGGCCAATAACATGAATGGCCATGTAATTTTGACAATGTTGATAATTTAAAATTCAAGCGAACAGTTAACAACATTGTCCGGGCGATAACGTCATTGCCCATTAAGCAGCGGCCAACGATGTGAATATATGATGACGTGAAAGCATTAAAAGTAACATAACCAAACTAAAACTAACATATTGGAGCTCCAGACAAAAATCGCTCCCAAAAATTTTTTTCACCCCCTAAAATCGCTACTGTAGGGTAGAATGAGGTAATATAAGACGGGGGAGACAAAAAAAAAAAAAAAAAAAAAAAAAAAAAAAAAAAAAAAAAAAAAAAAAAAAAAAAAAAAAAAAAACTCAAAAACCCTCCTTTCCGGTATAACCAAACCTAACCTAATCTAACCTAGGTTAAATTACCTAACCTAGGTTAGATAAGGTCAGGTTTGGTTAACGTGAGTTGAGGGTTTTTGAGGTTTTTTTTTTTTTAAATAAATTTTGGAGCGATTTTTGTCTGGAGCCCCAACTGTCGATAATTACCTCATATTGCCTAGTTTCAATAATCATCACTTTGATTGATGACAACATTGACCAGCAGTTTTTGGTCATTCTCGTTATTGACCGGCCAAAGATGTTGATATGAGAAACATTAACAACATTGGCCGTTAACAACGGGCTGTTACGAGAATGCCCCGTCTTTAACGTTATTGGCATGCAGGAATGGGCATTCACTTTAATGGCTGGCCATTAACGAGAATGCCCAATTATCTTCATTGCCCGTAACATATGTATATTTAAAAAAAAATTTGATGTAATTATTAGGGTAGATCCTGTTACTTGAAAATGCTAAAATGTTCGTTTTTATTATATAAAGGGTGTATTAGCAGTTAAGGGAAGTTCAAATAGTTCGAATACTTCATTGTCAATATAAAACTGTGTAGACATATTTCAGCAGAGTTCTTGTTACAATTTTGTTAAATAAATTGTGTTAAATTCCTCATAACTGTTTTAATACGAAGGAAATAAAAATACTGAAAGAGGCCAGAAAAGAATGCGTTCTTTCCCTGCTCCCTTTTAATCTATACTCTAAAAGCATTTTTCAAGACGCACTAACAGATGTACAGATAGTATTAAAGTAAATGGAATATGGTTTTATAATATACAGTATGCACACAGTCCTGATTGCAGACAACATTAAATACTTGCAGGAGCTTCCTAGGCCTCAATATCAACACCCAGAAGACAAAATTTATTATGGATTTACGCAACCGGAGAAAGAATAATAGAAAAGTTTAATGCATAATGGTTGCCCAAAGAAGGGGTGCGAAAATTTAAATATTTAGGCACATAGCAGTGCGAAAAATGAACTTTCGATTTGGAAATTAAATGTTGAATAGAGATGGCCAGAAGTACTTTCATAAAATTCTAAAAGGTTTTTCCCAATACCTACCGAGTTTGACCTCAACCTACGAATCAGATGTGCAAAATATTACGTGTGATCAGTGTTGCTCTATAGAGTCTATAGAATGAAGGGATGGACAGTAAAAGTATATAAACTCCATGATCTTACTTAAAGAATTTGAAATTTGGATATACAGACGGATACTAAAAGCCCCATGCATATCTAAAAAAAAAACAAACGAGAAAATCCTACGACCAGTTTACAGAGATTACGAATTACTAAACACCATTAAGCGCCGAAAAGCAGCATATTTAGGCCTCGTAATAAGAAACGAAAGATATCAAATATCGGATGAAAGATCAAAGGGAAGAGAGGAGTTGGTAGAAAGAAAATGTCATGGCTCAAAAATGAACAAGGCTAAAAAGAATAGAGGACTTATTCAGCGCCATCAGAAACAGGAAAGAGTGGCCCCATGTGACTGTTATGTCCATTAAATAAAAAGCAGAAAAAGAATAATAAAAAGTAAAAGATCCTTTTGCAGTAAATAAAAAATAACAAATGTAGGTTAAAAATATATTTTTATTAAATTCAGTGCTTTAAATTAATTACCAATAAATTAGAATAACGAAAAAGGAACATTTTATGGTTTTGTAATGTTTTTAAGTAATTATTTATTTTATTTTATCGCTTATTATATTTTTATGGTTAGATTCTCAACTTAAGAACAAAACTTGCAAAATTTGAATATACTTTTAATTTCAAGCTTAAGTAATATTCTAATACGAATGATAATAAACTTAAAAAAAATAAAAGTTGTATTTTTTAAGACGTTTTCTTATTATTTTATTTTTATATTTCAGAAATATTGTTTTGCATTTTAAAAAAAAGATATTTGCTTGACCAAGGTTACAAGGTTTTTAGTAACGGAAGGAACAATCAAGAAAAACCTCGATCACTTCAATTTGATCAAACTTGGAGAATGACTCAAGATGACATGACAAATTTAACTTTCTGATCAAATTCATCACAAAACTGTTCTTCTGAACTAGCGCCAGTTTTCACTAAGCTATTACAACTATCATATGATACTGGTATTTTTACAGAATCCTGGAAAACCCAACCTTTTAACTACAGACCCATAGCTCTTTTATTTGTTATTAGCAAAACTATGGAGAAATACGTCAATCACGAGATCCTGAGCTACCTTGAGACACACAACCTTTTAAGTGACAGGCAATATAGTTTTCGCCAACAAAGGTCAACAGCCGATCTACTAGCATGTGTAACTCATGTCTGGACTGATGCTATCCCCCGCTATGGGGAGACTCAAATAGTATCACTAGACATCTCAAAAGCATTTGATCAAGTGTGGCATGCAGCTCTTTTGAACAAACTGCCTTCATGCGGAATCTTTGCAGATGGATATCCAACTTTGTCTCCAACAGGCACATCCAAGTTGCTGTAGATGGACATTCTTCCAACCTCTACAAGATCAACGCTCGAGTTCCCCAACGATCGACTATAGCTCCTACTCTATTCCTATTACACATTAATGATCTACTAGAAGCCACTAATAACCCGATACATGGTTTTGCAGATGATAGCAACCTACACTGTAGCAAAGCGCACAACCGTCCCGTACCTCTAGATATTTTGGAAGAGGACAGAAAATCCACAACGGCTTCTCTCAATCAAGATCTGAGAATTGTAGACGAGTGGGAAAAAAAGAATCTTGTTAATTTAAACGCTTTCAAGACAAAGACATGTTGCCTATCCAACAAGAAGCAAACATACGACTCCTTCATTACAATCAACGATCAGACACTGATAGCGGGCGACTCCATTACGCTGGTTGGTATAACGATCTCCCAGGACTTACTATGGAACGTACATATTGCATCCATAACAACTGCAGCAGGAAAGAAATTAGACTTTCTGTTTAGAGCACGGAAATATTTTTCTCCATCTAACTTAGCTACTCTTTACAAAGCCCAAATACGACCTAATCTTGAATACTGCTCGCATGTATGGGGTTCGGCGGCTCGGTCAACGCTCGGAGTTCTTGATGCATTACAGAGAAGAGCAGTTTGACTATTTTACGTCCGAAGAGCAGTGTCTGATCTTTCCTTGTTTTACCGTTCCTAAAACGGATTCTGCTCAGAAGAACTCCGCTCTATAATGCCACTTGTCAGACCAGCCAGAGCAACAAGACGTGCCAATTTCATGCATCCTTATACTGTTCAGTGCCAGACATCAAGAACAGATCGATTCGATCGTTCCTTTATTCCCAGGGTCTCCAGATTGTGGAAGTCTTTACCTTCCCACGTCTTTCCCACTCGTTCTAACTTGCAGGCCTTTGAATCCCAAATTAATATATTGTCTTTTCTGTCTCAATAGAGGTTCTCGGTATTTAGGTCTATACCTACGAGGACATCCTTAATAATAATAATAATAAAAAAAAATGTTTGATTGATTGCTTGGAATGTTATCTTAGGCAATTATTTTAGAACCATATTGCTGATTTTATTTCTCAGATGTTTTTTCTAATTTTCTGGTTTATTTTGTTGTGTTGATCAAACGAAACTGATTAAATTTAGTTTTATTGTCTTCCTCAAAAGACTTAAAAACTAGAGAGGTGCAGTGTTGGTTAGTGATTTTAATTAATTTTCTTGTATGTTCTAGTATATAATTAAACTTTTTTTCAATAGTATAAATTTTTACCTACGAATATATGCATTTAATCAAAGAAATTTTAAGAAATAAAAGAAAATTTTATTCATTTTAAACAATATTTTTTAGTGGTTTGTTTATTAGATTTTTAAATAAATGACATTGATTATTTAAATTTTCGTTTAAAGTTAAAAGGGAAAAGGTGAAAATACACATATATCGGCTAAAAATAAACTAATCCTAATAAACTAATAAACTGTGATGTACAGGCTATGTTTTGAAATATTCTATTAGCTATATTTTGGTATATAAAAAATTATAAAACCAGGAAATGCATTGGACTTTTCCACGTGCATAATATTTAAAATAGCGTGACCACTAACAATAAACGTCAGCATGTAGGTATTGCACGAAAAAAATCAATATTTTACAAACGCATACTAAGAAAAAAGTACACAATTATATACCTAGGTCAAATTTTTCTACACTTTTGAAGCATAAAAATTAAACTTATTTAAGGACGTTCCCAAAGAAAATGATTTTCTTAGATTTTTTTAAAACTTCGTATACACATACTTAAAGGTTGTAGCGTTTTAAAAAAACCCGATTCATTAAAATTTCTTTTTTTAACCTAAACGAACTCTGTCCTAATTTATTCTAGAAGCTTCCAGTACTTTCGAAAGTAACCGTCGTTTTGGTACAAAAGTATTGATTTTTTTTATTGACAAATCAGGTCTCATGTTTGAGATCAGATGACTTAAGCGGGGATTGCTTACACCGTCCTTTTGGTATCAACGGTTTTTCATTTTGGGTGGAGTCGTCTCGCTAATAACATCGTTGCAAGAACCCCTAGTTTCAGTTTCCCGGTTTTTTCTTATTGTATCTTAAAAACTACGAGCAGTTAAGTGTTTCTAGTGCCTATTATCGTTTATTTTACCTGAAGGTTTATCTGAAGATTTCCAGATAGTGCGGCAAATTAGCCAGAATTACAATATCTCTTTGATTACCAGCTATGAAGAGTAAGTTTATGGTTTATTCTCTAAATACCTACCGATCTAGAAAAGAATGGAGTCTTGATTATATCTTACCGTTCCGATCATTTACCGAGAGAAATTATAGGTTCATGAGCTTTTAAGCTAATAATAGTATCCATAAACCAAGAGCGTGAGTTATACCAGTAAGTAATTATAACTCACGCTGTTTCCTACTATAGTTCAGTATTTAAATATATAGTGTGCAGTAAACTGTTAACAATTTTAAAGACAATAAATACGTTTCATTATAACCAAAAAAAGTTTAAAGTAATTTATAATAAAAAAAAAATAAAATGATTAAATTGACAACGTCTTACAGTCTAAATTTATTTTTAAAAAGTTGATTTTTTTACTTGTTATTTATTGTTATAGTTGCAAAGAACAGTATTTAACTCTAAAATACTAAATTATATATAAATAGCTATAGGTTTTTCTTCGGGTACATATTTATTTTAATGGACTATGGGAATGTGAATTGCCCTTAAAAAATCGGTTGCTAGTTTTTGGTTTTGATTTTTGTATATATAGATGTTTATCAAATTTTTGTTTTGTTTTATTTGGTTGTTATAAGAGATTATTAATAAGATTTTTAATGATTGAATTTAGAAAAAGGTCATTAAAAAATTGAAAGAGAAAAAAAATTATTTTTTTAAAAGGATTTTTTAAAAATAAAAGAAATAACCCAGAGGGGACTAGAAGTTGCAGGAAAGGCTGGCAGAATAAAAAAAAAATGGAATATTACCAGAAAAAATTCCAGCGACAAGAAGAAAAGAAAAAAGATTTCTTAAATTTTTCTCATAGTGATCGATTTTTAAAAGTGCAGAATCCAATTTTTTCTTAATATTCTAAATCTAAAGATTTTTTAAAAAATTATCTGAAATTTCGAGAGATAAAAGATAAATGTCAGAGCAAGGGGACAATATTGATAGTCAGGATAATCAAGTAAGGGATCGGAATGAGCCATGGGATAGGCAAACGGTAGATACACTTATGGAAATCTTAAAGGAAATGAAGAAGCAAAATTATTCCATGAAGATGAAAATAAAGGAGCAAAAGGATCTAATAAAAATTTGAAAGGATAATTGTTAATGTACAAAATATACACAGAGTTAAAGAAGAAATAAACAAAAACAAAGATAAATACAAAGATGACATTTTATGAATATGACCATAAAAAAAACAGAAATGAAAGCTGAATCTCCTGAAGAACCAGTTATGGGAGAACGCATAGTTTAAATGTAACCACAGAAAAATATAAAATTGAGACGTATAGAAATAATATAAAACTAGAATATATTTATTATATTTATTGTGAGTATCTAAAAAAAAGTGATATTTTATTGATATTAATCAAAATCAAGTAATTTCAATTTAGACACAAATCAGTTTTTTTGATTATTCATCATAGTCAAGGCCCTTTTTTAGATGTGCTTTAAGAATTAATTTACTCTCAATAAAATGGAAAAAAATCCGATTTTAAATTTATTCGAAGAAGTTTAATCGAATTACTAAATTGTATAAGATAAGTTCCAGCCATTTTTTGATAGGACAAGGAAAAAGAATTTTAAGACATTTTGTCCGGAATTTTGTAATTTGGAAAAGAAAAACATCCCTATAGAAATAGATACCGTTACATTTCAAGGAATTCTGAAAACTTTCATTTAAGAATAAATAATTAATTATTTAAATAACATATTTAAATTCTTTTGATATAATATTTAAGTATTCATTATTTTTCATTTAAATTATTTCTTTTATAAGATAATAATTAAAATTCTAATAAATCTTTTAAAACAGGTGTTTAAAATTAATTTGTGGAGTTTGTACTTGTGCCACCTTAATTACATTTTGTAGGACACTGGTAATACTCTTTAAAGGTAAGTTATTACGACTTAGTTGAGGTAGATAGAGAAATAAGGCCTTTTAGGACGTTCTATCGTTATAAATTTTTGCGGCCACTGTTTAGTATCTTTAACGTTACACATACATGGTTCATAGCATCAAATATCTATTTCTAGTAGATAACTAAAAAAAAAATATTCTGGAAAACAACAGCTGTGCTGTTTGGTGTATACCGGTAGGTAATATATTTTTTTTAAACCCAGCCAGAAATTAATACTTTCCGGTTTATTTTTAGGTCAGAAAATCTCATTTTGTCGGACAAGACCAGAAAATAAAAATGAGTCCGGTAAAAGCTTTTACTAGACACATTTACAATAAAATAGTTAGTCTAAGATAGCGGTCAATTCTATGGTAACCGAGTTTTGTACATATTTAAAACTATAAAACAACTTGACGTTTAGTTGAAAACGTGAAATTAATTATAAAATGGATATTTAAAATGATGCATTTGATTGTGAATTAATGGAAGACGAAATTATACCAGATGCAATTGTTATGGCGGCCACCCAAGCAAGGTTTGTTAAAAAAAATGTTAAAATTAGTTATTGACATATTTTGACGTTTAGTTGAAAACGTGAAATTTATTATAAAATCGATATTTAAAATGATGCATTTGATTGTAAATTAATGGAAGATGAAATTATACCAGATGAAGTTGTTAAGGCGGCCACCCAAGCAAGGTTTGTTACAAAAATGTTAAAATTAGTTAATAAAGAGTTCTTGTTATAAAAATGTAAACTGAATACTATGAAGTTTATGGTACAACAATATCCGTTTAAAAAAAAATATTGTACGTAATACGTTCCAAAAGTGCTTTTACTGGACTCGCAGGCTTGCAGGGCTCGCCTTTGGCTCGCCCTGCAATTTGCCTACTCGTGCAGTAAAAGACCACTTTCAGGACTTGTTACGTAAACTACTATTTATATAGTTTAAATAAACAATCTGATTTGGAATGGTATGTTGAAATTGTAATTTAAAACTTCTGAATCCACATCCATTTAAACTTCTCTAGCAAGTAGCTTATCCCGTTAAAAATCGTTCCTTTTAAAAATTGTGTTTGTTTTATTTTATTAGTATGTAAAGACATCTTTTAATAGACGAAAAGTAACCAATACATATTTTTTAAGTTATAAAGTTTTAGTTTAATCTAGAACAATATTACCATTTTTTAATTAAGTATATAATTCTATTGTCATCTTCTCAAAATCCCATTATCTCTATTTCGAGCTATAAAAACGACAGCCGTTGTCGGAAAACAATTTCAAAAAATAACTATGTGTAGTATAATCCAATATTTTCAACAGCATAATGGCGTTCGATTCATTTAGCAAAGCTATATATAGTCGCCGGTATTCAACGAACAGGTAATTCAATTAAATTCACTGTTCAACTAATGTTAATTCGTTTGACTATAAAATTATAAAAATTTTATAGCAAAGTGCTTGAACCACTGGATAATAATATATTTATTCTGTTGATAAATTGCATATTGAGGACACATTAATGTAGTGACTATAGGGTGAATTGACAAGTTTTCTATTTTGGTTTTTATATTTTAATGGATACATTATTAATTTATTTTTGCTGACCATTAAAAAGTTACGAATCCTCCTTTGTATTTTTTCTACTTAATGATGTATGTAGGTACTGTTTACAGATTGACTGAAATGTAAAGTTGCGGCTGCTTCCAAACGCAATTTGTTTAAGATAGTAGAATATAAAACCAGAGAAAATTTTGGACGTACATATTGGTTAATTAGATTCACATTTTATTAAATTACTAGCTGACCCGGCAAACTTCGTATTGCCCAACAGTAATGTATTTTTCCCTTTTACCATTTGTTTAGATCTTAACGATTTTGTTTCGTTTGTTTTTGGTTTTGTTATCTTTAGCATATTCTCTTGTTAGTTTTTAGTTTTTTACTATTTTTTGTAGTTTATCGAATTAATATATTAGATATTAACTGCACCACCTTATGGTGGCACCATAGTACTAAGTTTAGAAAGAATTTCTCGTTTAAATATATAAAATCTAAACTGCGCGACCCTACCATGGTGCTATAGTCTTTATTGAAGGAGAAATTGCTCGTTTATTATATAAGACATTAACTAGTTCTTGTTATTTCGCAAAATTTATTGTATTTTTTAAACATATTTTATTTTACTTTAGTCTCCCATTTTTCTATTTATTTGGGAATCAAAATAAAATGCCATTTACCGGGTATCTGTATCCTAGACATCCAAACAAATTAACTTACATTAAGAATTAACTGAACTATATAATAAATACATAATTTGTATTAAAATATTAAAGAAACTCGATCTCCCGGTTCTAAGCCACGTCTCCCATTATGGTATTGTCATTTTTATAATATTTTCTCAGCATTTCGGACGTTTTTACTATTTTTGTTTGTTGTATTGTAGTATATGGGATAAATATTTTAGATATTAACTGTGCTACTTTCAGATGGTGGCATAGTACTTAATTAAGTAATTTTTGCTTATATCAATATATGTGATATCAATTACCTTACGATTAAGTCATTGTGCTTAATTTAGAAGGAATTTCTTGTGTAAATATATATTATATTAATTGCGCCACCTTACAGTTGGCTTATAGTTCTTGATTAAGTAAAAATTGCTCGTTTAAATATATGAAATATTAACTGACCCACCTTACAGTGGCGTTATAGGACTTAATTGAGTAAGAATTGCTAGTTTATATATATGAGATATTGACTGCGCCACTTTACGGTGGCGTCATAGCACTTCATTTTGTAATAATTTCTTTTTTTTCTGCAATGTTTTTTTGTTTATTTTTGTCTATTTTTCAATTTTCTCTAATTTTCCGTTTTTCTATTTATTTAGAAATCGAAATACAACACCATCTACCGGTTATGTGTAAACTAGACATCCAAACAAATTAACTTAGATTGCCATCTAAATGGAATTTATTGAACTATTAAATAAATATATAATACATTTTTCTTGAATATATTTCGTATTATATTTAGTTTTATCTATTTTTTTTTAAATGCCTCTTAATAGTTAATTTATTCAAGGTAGATTTTTGACCTTACCTCGAAACTATTCTTCTTTATGCAATCTTTAAACTAGCCATACAACAAATATAAACGCTTAAGTAGTTTGTTATTCTAACAGTAATAAGCCACAAGCTTTTAGTTCAAGGAAGAAACCCACCAACAAACATATAAGTGTATTTTATTATTGCAAAGGTAACAAATTCGTATTCATTTATTACTTCAAATTATAAAGGAAAATTACTAAAATTTTAAAACTTCCCTCTAATTTACTTTAAAATTTTTCATAACAACATTATTAAAAACAAAAAATCGGTTGCTTGTAAAGACGGTTTACTGACGATAGTTAAACGTGACAACGTCATAAAAAATACTGATGGAATGGTTGCATTTTTCAAAAAAAAAAAAAAAAAAATTTATTTGTTTGGGAGATATTTTGTATGGATATCATTTATCATTTTTCATTTTTGCAAGAGTCATGTTATTTGGTTCGTGCAGCGGGCTCCATCGAATTATAAGACGTTGTCACGTCAAAAATAGTCATAAGACTTCAATATTTAACACATATGCAGTGAATAGATTGAGGTTGATTTTCATTAAGCTTAATTTATACGTTATTTTGACTGCCTCGGAGTGTAATTCTGATATCAGTGTCAGACATCGAGAACGGATCGATTCGATCGTTCCTTCATCCCTAGGGTCTCCAGATTGTGGAACTCTTTACCGTCCCACGTCTTCCCCACTCAATCTAACTTGCATTCCTTTAAATCCCAAATTAATAAATTGTCTCTTCTGCCCCAATAGATGTTCTCGGTACATTTGTATTTAGGTCTATACTTACAAGGAAATCCTTAAATAAAAAAAAAATAAAAAATAAAACCTGGTGCCTCCACCATGTCAGGCCTGGAGGAACAAAGAATGTGTCACAATGGTTTGAAATAAAAATAACTAGAAAATTACATAACGTCAACTTTTTTGACAATTAACCATCAGGGCCTAACGTTAGAACCTTTTTTTTAAACCGGCCAGAAATTAGGACTTTCCGGCCAAAATTTAGTAATTTTCTGTTTATTTTTAGGTCAGAAAATTTCATTTTGTCGGACAAGGCCAGAAAATAAAAATGAGTCCGGTAAAAGCTTTTACCGGACTATCACAATAATTTTCGGGCCCGGTCCGACAAAATGAGATTTTCTAACCCCAAAAATAAACTGGAAATTACTAAATTCTAGCCGGTTAAAAAAAATATTGTACGTAATACGTTCCAAAAGTGCTTTTACTGGACTCGCAGGCTTGCAGGACTCGCCTGCGTCTCGCCCTGCAATTGCCCACTTGTCCAGTAAAAGACCACTTTCGGGAATTGTTACGTAAACTACTATTATTTATTAAATGCAAATCTACAATTTTAGTAGTTTTTTAATTAATTCATCAAAACTAGCTTAAACTCAAACAAAATAAGTATGATTAAATAGGTATTTTCAATACCTGTTAAACGAGATATCACTTACCTACCATAACGTCCCATTTAAAATTATCGGTTACAGTTTCTCGGTAACGTCATCTATGACTATTACGTCCTTTTAAATTTTATTATTATAAGAATAACCGTTCATAAGATACGAGGGAGGATCTGACTTTTGGCTGATTGGTGTTTTTAATAATTTAATATAATCCAATTATAAAATAGCATAAAGCCAATATTATGTAATACTTGGTAACCTAAATTGCACAGTTCTGAATAATTTACCGATAAGATAATATTGTTATACTCTTTCCAATCCTAATGTAAAATTTTGAGCTCTTTGGCGGTTTTTAAGTGCCTTTGACGACATTTCCGACCATTGGCGTGGAATTAAATAAAAAGAGTTCATAAATTTTTATTAATTTTTGTTTTAAATTTCAAAAAAAAACGGTTTTTGTATATTTGTAAATTTTATATCAATTTGAAAATTGTCAAATAACAAATTAATTCTTTCAAATTGAAACTTGTTAATTTTAGTTATTAATAAGAACATTTGGCTCATTAGTCAAATAGTACATAACTTATAATATTTTTATAACAATTGTCTAAAAATAATACTCATTTTATCAGACAATCTTAAAAGATTGTCTGTCCAGCAAGGACCATGAGGAGGTATGAGCCTTCCTTGCCTGGAAAGGAAGGGGTTGGGTACGTAAGTAAGAATATAAAATTAGTTTGTTTTTGAAAACAAGTTTTCAAGATACATCACGATAGTTGTAAAGGAAATTGGTTGGAATTAATAACAAGAATTGTCAGAGTCTTCTGAAGTAGAATCGTTTCCAGGTTGAATAACTAATGGTGCTATTGGCGGTAAAACAGGATATTTCTTTTCTATTTTTATAACATGTGTTTGGCAATTTTTCCATACATCGCTATTAATGTCACTAATTACCTCTCGAATATTATTAAGAACAACTGCGCTTAAGGTTGGTGACTGAATGTATTTTCGTAAACGTTTCTTTACAGTACTCCAAACCATTTCGATTGGATTAAAAATACAGTAGTAAGGAGGTAAACGCAAAAGGGTATGACCATGTCTGCTGCAAATGGTGTCAATGACGTATTCATTTTTAAAATTCTGACTTTTGATCATTCTTATTAATTCCTTCTTTACTGGAACCTTTTTAGGAACATCGATATTTTTGATTGCCATAAGTCTTGAAATTTCATACTTTTTTTTTGTGTTATTAGGTATTTTGTTTAATATGCGGAAATGATACGACACATTGTCCATAACAATTACTGAATTGTAAGAAAACCCAATAGATAGTGTTGAATTTCGATTCATAAACAAATAAATAAATGAATAAACGAAAAACTAAAAGAAAGTGGAAAATTAAAAACAGAAAAAATGCGAAAAAAATAAAGTCTAAAAAAAATACCTTTCTAAATCAAATAATATAACGCCACCGTAAGGTGGCGTAGTTATTATCTTATATATTTAAACGAGAAATTCTTACTATATATATTAAGTACTATCAAGCCACCGTAATATATAATATATCTAATATAAAAAATCAATAAAAATCAATCACGCTACTGTGTACTGTAATGGGTAAGAAGACTATTGGCGGTATTTGACATTTGTCGCATTTTGCAATTTCCCTTTTTGAAGTTTCGTTTGATAAAAAGCGCACCGTCGGCATTTGTTTGCGTTAAGATCAATGCGACTTAAAAATCCCGACAGTAAATACACAATGTTGCCGGTATTTAAAAATTTCTTTAAGTATAAGTCATATATACAAAATTGATATCATTAGAAGTGAAAACTGTTTAAATAAGAAGAACCTAGTTAATTAATTTAAGTATATATTTTGTAAGAATATTTTTATATTATCTTTCTAAGAGTCATTGACGAACAATTGAATAGTAAAGTAGAGAGAAAATTTTCAAAATATATAAACTTAGGAATATTCGCAAATATATCTGACAACCTAGATTCAAAAGTCGGATCCTTTGTTGGGGTTAAAGGGCGTGGTTATGTTTTCACATTAAGATTGGATAAACTATAATATTCCATAAGTTTATATGTACAAGGTACAGATAGTTTCACTGCATCATTTTAGTATGTGCACCGGTGGATTCTTTGAGCGATAAAATTGTACAGAAATTGTTTACCCATATTAAACACAACTATTGATATTTACGATAATCTCAAACTACTTTAAAATTACTATTATTACTTTATAATATAATTTTTTACTGTTTGTATTTATTAGAAGAATATTATCAATTTTAGTGCCTCCCAAAAATATTAAAAATAATTATTTATAAATATATAAACAAGAAGTTTCCACTGTCGTGAAATTTGGACATATGTTTATTTTTATAATGTGAACACTCACCAAGAAGATGTTTAATAGTATATTGTGTAGCAAAGGTTGCAACAAGACGATTTCTGAATAGGGTGAGAGTTGACTGCCCGGTCAGAGTTTTGATCTCTGTAGCCAGTCGAATTAAGACTATTTTAGACTAATGCAACTGTCTGTCAGAAACCTTTTGTCAGACAGACTTGAAATAATTACATTTGTTTCTGCCCTAGGGGAAAAACAACGTTGTTTCTCCCCTAGGGCAGAAAAAACTGTCAGTTTATGACTTACAGTTACATTGGTCTTAAATTGTCTTGTTTCGACAGACAAAACAGGCATCAAAACTAGCTGTTTCAATTCATGTGATATGAAAAAGAAATTAATACTGAAAGGGTCAACTATGGGTTAAAAGTTTGTGCAGAAAAATCTTTAAATTGGCACCGATCTTGATAAAAATCAAAATTCCGTCCATTTAAAATATTTCATTGAATATGTGTTTTATGGTATCTTAGAATTTACCTCCTAAGGGAGCAAATAAGGGGTTGAAAATTTGTCTGAATAATATATAAAAATTACTCCGTTTCACTTTAAAATTATTACGCCTAAAGATAAGTTATTGAAAAATATAATTTTTTTTTTCTAACTATTTATTTTATTAATATTTCATGACATTTCAAAAATTCAACCAATCACATTAAAAAAAAATCACATTCTTCAAACTGACATTTCGATTCCTTATTTATAATTTTTGCTATAATTTTGATGTTTTCTCATCCTTATAGTAGCTTTTCCAGTCATATCTTTCGTAGATAGTTTAGGATATCGTTGAGCTTTAAGTTAGGTAATTCCTTCTCTTTTAATTCGTATGATCCTAGATATCTGACCGTATGAAATTACGTAATGCAATGCAATCTGAGAATATGTGTATAAATGTTTCCTTCTCTTTCTAACAGAATCTGGACTTTGCTTCGTCTATTTATATTTATTTATATAAAAAAAGGTTTACAATTCTTGGCATTACAATAATAAAAAATTAAATTTAAATGCATATTAAATAAAGCACCTAGGTGCAAGCACCTGTATGTGCTAAAAGTACTTATTAGAGTATGTTATATAAAAAAAAAATTAGAACAAACATATAAAAAAGTAAGTAAGAAAAAAAAATATTAACAACAATTAATATAAATATAAATAACAAAAAGAAAAGAAAAGGTAAGATAAGAGATTGTCTACAGTATACATTTATAGCTATCAACATTAGAAGCAATGTACTGCTTTGATTTTTTTTGAAATGATTTTAAACTTTTTACATTCCTGAGATTTAGAGGTAGAGTGTTATAAACTTTGGGACCAACATAAGTCACAAATCTTTGACTTGCATCTCGCTGAACCGCTGGAGCTCTCAAATTCTGATTAAATCTGGCTCTTGTGTTCTGCAAATGATTGACAATGTATTGCAATTCAGGCCTTCGATAAATAAAAATACAACATGAGTGATAATACAAGGTTCTTATGTTAAGAACATTTTTACTGTATAAAAGAGTGGTAGGATATAGTGCAGGCTTTTTAAAAATAATTTTAATTATGCGATTCTGGATAACATTAAGAGGATGGAGTGCAATATCATACAACCCACGCCATATTATTATACCATAACGAAAAATAGTTTCAACCAGCGAATTGTAAATAGTAATTAATAACCTCCTATTTATAAATTTCCTTAATTCATAAAATTTAAAAATAAATCTTCTAACTCTGGTTGTTAATGATTGAATGTGATAAGTCCATTTCAAATTTTGGTCTATTATTATTCCGAGGTATTTTGTTTTATTGTTCATTTTAATTGTACAGTTTTCATTTATTTCTAAGTCAAAGGATGGCCTATTTACGTTAGTTAATGAAAATGCTATAAAAGAGGTTTTAGACACATTTAGAGAAAGTTTATGAAAATCAAGCCAGTTTTTTATAATATTTATACCCGTTTCCGCTTTTTCTTTAACCGCTTCCCAACTATTATCCTCAAATATGAGGACAGTATCATCTGCATATGAAATTACTGAACCATTTATTTGGGATGTTAGCATACTATTAATATATACAATAAATAAAATTGGGCCAAGCACTGTTCCTTGGGGTACTCCTATTTGGACGGTTTCTGGCTCACTCATGGTATTTTTTATTCTGACCATTTGTTTTCTATTACACAAGTAATTTTTAAAAAGATCTAATACCGTGCCCCTCACTCCATACTGCTCCAAAGTATTAAGAAGTAACTGATGAGGCACGGTATCAAATGCCTTGGCTAAATCCAAGAACACTGCAATACATTTATCTCCCTTATCTAAAGTAAGTTTAATTCGATTAACAAGTTCAAACATTGCATCGCTGGTACTAATCCCAGGTTTAAACCCAAACTGCTTTTCACTTAGAATGTTATTTTTATGTAGATATTCATGTAAACGCACCTTAATGCATTTTTCAAAAATTTGAGTAAAAGTATTAATGAGACTAATGGGTCTATAGTTAGTTATGTTATTTTTATCTCCATTTTTGTATATAGGTACAACTATTGATATTTTAAACTGTTCAGGTACAATGCCGGTCAATAATATTAAATTTATTATATGTGTAAGTGGGTATAAAAAGTGGTTATAATTGTTTTTGATCATTTTTGTAGTGATGCCATCTATTCCTGGTGAGCAACCGTTTTTTAAACTTTTGATATGTGAAACGATTTCGTTTTCATCAACTGGTTTGAGGAAACAAGAATCTTTAATCTTAAATCTATCAATGCTAGTTTCTTTAAGTGTCCTCTTAATCGGCAGTGTCTGGTTAATATTCTTGTTATAATAAGAAGGTTGTTTTTACGCAGCTAAGACAGCTGAAAGATCTCTTCTGGTTATAGATTCGTCGATTGTTAGCTTTTCTAAAAGTATACTACTGCTGATTCCACAAGATTGTTCTGGTCCCAAATCTGTTTTGGCGCCATCCGTATAACCTTTTATGACACTTTGGTTAAGCCGCAATATAGTGTCTTTGTCCCATCCATGTTTACTACCCAGTATGGTTGTTAGGTAAAACATGGGTACATATTTTTAAAATTTTAAAAGTATTCAAACAAGAAATTAATTACTGACATAAACAAAAATTGAAAATATCTGGCAACCGGTAGGACTCGAATCTGTAATCTTTATCTTTACGCGAAAAGCCTTAGTACTCAGCCCTTTTGTGTATTTTTATTCAGCTCATGTCACATGTGGCACTTACTCACTTTCTCCTTGAGCTGTATGTATAACGTTGATGACAAAGATTATTTGCCAAATCGAGAATAATAGAAACCTTAGGGTTTATTAAACTACAAAACAACGTTGAGTAGATTTAAGGTAGTTTAGAAAAAATATTGAAATGACTTATATAGTTACACCAATTTTTATTAGACCTTTTCTACTGATACGAGGGCTGCTGCATTAATGTCGGGATAGAAGAAAATATTTTAATTAATAAAATGTTTTTAATGTTTTTTAAAATACATTCAATACTTTTTCGAATGCAGGTAACCTAATTATTGTCAAAACGTTTTTTAACTTCCCGCTAAAAAAAAATTAAATTTTTTTTAAAATCGGGAAGTTATTGGTTTCACCCCGTTTTTCGAAAATCGAGTTTTCATCGGATCTCAACGTTTTGAGGTCTTAGGAACCTCCCCTGACTATTTTTACGAGGGTGTCTGTATGTCTGTATGTACGTGTGGATGTGTGTGTGTGTGTGTGTGGATGTATGTAAACCTCTTATAACTTTTGAACGGCTTGACCGATCGGAATGAAATAAAAAGCATTTCAAAGAGTTCAATCTAACTTAGATTCCCTGTAAGTTTGAACCGATTCGAACCGGTAGATTTCGAGAAATTTCAAAATAACCGAAAAAAACAATTGGTAAAAATGATGTTTTTTGGGCATATCTTTTTGGCTATTGCATCGATCAATTTCATAACCTAATCAGCTCTCAAGTTTAAAAAGCCACGTCAAATGCCGTTTTGCAAATTAAAATCGGTTGATTCGTTCGTGAGATATCGTTGTCGAAAAATTTCAAAAAAAGTGTTTTTTTTTTCAATAACTTAAAGATTTTTTGACTAACCGATTTTGCACTCCCGGTACCGTTTTTAGGTCATAAAAAACTGCGTCGAATCTTGAACATCAAAATCGAATAAGGCGTTAAAAAGTTATGGCTTTTTAAACATTTCGAAAAAAGTCAAAAACGTCAAAATACGTCACGTTACTATAGCTTTGCGGTTAAAACTAGCGGGAAGTTGCAAGGATGGCCTTTAAGGTCAACCTCTTTTCGAATTTTTTTTTAATCAGAAGATGGCACAAGCCAACATTTCTTTGTAAATGCTTCAACGGCATCATCTGCCGGTGTAAGTCGTAGACCACGCAATTGATTGTGGAAACCAGGAAGTATAGATACTAGGAGTTTAAACGTAATATTAAACAAATGGTCTCAATTTATGGGACAGAACTAATGCCGGTAGAGTGCGCCCGTGTTCAAGAGATACTCGTTTAAATCCTTACGCTATTGACAGCTTTAATGACAACTAATTTTAAATAAATAAATTAATATTATATATTGAATTTAATTTCGCGACATTTAAATGGCAAAAATGTCATAAACATCGGTTCTCCTGATTACTCGCGCCGCCAGTGGCAAAAAATCGAACTATGATCTGGGTTGATTATTGTGACCAGAAATATTCTGAAAAAGCCTATACCGTGTAAACTCCTGGTATCTATAGTTCGTGGTGGAAACGTAAAGTTATTATTTGAACTTAAGTCAGGACTATACGGAGAATGGGACATCAATTGCAAGTTTTAAGAGGTCAAATAATTCTGTGTTTGTTGTGCCATATGCATTATCGTGATGCAAAATGATCCGGCGTTTCTTATGCCTTTTTGTATTTCTACGAAAACTGTTGCAAACAAATGGTTGTGTACCACTCAGCATTTACAGTTCTACGATCTTTTTATAAAATAGTAGCTACATGTCTACATTGCCTTACAAAACAGGTAATCGTTTTCTCGAAAATACATCGACATTTTGAAACACCCAAACATTAATTGTTGTTTCGTTTCCAGGTCGTTAGCACAAACCCAACATTCGTCACCTCTAATAATCTCGCCTACCAAATTTGATGTCCTTGAGTTGAATCTTTAAAGTGTTTCTTTGCACGTGACACGAGCTTGTTTTTGATTTTGAGTTAAATTGTATGAAATTCAACGTCAACACATTTTTTTAACACTTTAGTTAATATGGTAAATTTAATATTTGTTTTATGTCCAAGCTTACCGACTCCTGAATTTCCCTATATGTTACATGTCGATCATCGATACACTCCCTTTTACTTTTTTTCATCGGAAGTAAAACATAATCATTGCTTGAAAATGATCACGATTTAAATCCATTTTTTTACTTGTTGTCTATTTCAAACTGATACTGTAATTACGCAACTCAATATTATTATATTTTGACACTTTTCGATAACAGCACAAATGTCAAAAATTACAGATTTTTATCTAAGAACCTGATAGCTTAAGTGTTGCCACATTGCGAAATTAAACCATCAACCCTCGTATATACTGTTATTATCCATTATACTAATTCTTTTTGTTGATTTACATTTTAGGAAAAACATAAATTAAAAAAATATAATTTTAAAATTGTCTCTCTGTATAGTGCTTAAGGTTTTAGTGCTGATTATATCGATAATATTAACCGTTGCGTTGTACGAACAAAGATAAATAGCGGTCTTTAGGCATGTTAGGCTGCTTTTGTCTTTAATTTACGCAAAATATCTCCAAGCTAAATTAATTGTCCAGAAATTGACAATGCTGCGGGTTCTTTGATGTAGAATATCCTATTATTACCATAATTTTGTGTTCTTGGTTATTTAAATTCAAATCGTTTGATATAACCTCACAGAATATACTCTAATGCAGAAAATTATAATATTTGGCGTTTAATTTTTAGTAAGTTATAAAACAAAAACAATGAAAATTCAAAGAAGGTTCAGAAAGCTTCTGATTTTCATGCTAATTAAAACACAATCGCGATAATATTCTGTGGAGTTAAAGAATTCGTGAATAAGTTAAACAATTACTTAGAAATGATTCCTTTACCAGAGAAAACAAGGTATTTCTATACAATGATTCGTAGGTAATTAATGCTAAACTGCTTTAATTAAATTGTGAACTACATAAAGAGATAATTTCTGTTTACGTTTAGATAAGATTATATACTTAGTTCTAATCTATTAACAATTAATAAGTGATCATCGAATACAGTGTAACGTTAAGTTACAGAATAAACTAGGCCAGTGCCATAAATTTTAGTGTTGGTAGCCCAGAAGTAGTTATATATACGGGTTATTGGGACAGGACAGGGCTACTGGGACCATGGTAAGGTTCCTGGGACCGCATACGAGCCGAATGGTCGTGTTGTTGTTCTTGTGAAAATTCCGAATCTCTCCGAATCCCCTTGCGATCGTACCCGAGTCCTCTTGCCTCTCGAAGACTTCTTCTCAAACCGCCTCCCCCGCTCCCCCCCAGAGCCGTTGATTCATTTAGCTTAGCTGTCTAACCACGTTCATTTTTTAAAATGAAAATAGTTAAACAAGATACAGATTTAAAAATCGAAAACAACATATTTGAAGATTTAAATGAAAATAAAATTTCTAAACATGGGAAGTTATTGCCGTTAACAATTAGATGTATAATAGTGGGTCCATCAAACTGTGGAAAAACTAATGTTATGATTAATTTATTGGAACATCCAAATGGATAAAAGTTTAAAAATGTATATATTTATTCAAAATCTTTGATGCAACCAAAGTATGACATTTAACAACATTATTAACACCTATTAACGAAATTGGATACTACACATTTAGTGGTAGTGAAAATATAATGCACCCATCTGAAGCTAAATCAAATTCAATTTTTATTTTTGATGATGTGTCATGTGAAAATCAAAGTGTTATTAGAGAATATTTTAGTATGGGTCGACATTCTAAAGTGGATTCGTTTTACCTCACACAATCGTATGCTCAAAGCCCTAAACATTTAGTAAGAGATAATGTAAATATTTTAATTGTTTTCTAACAAGGTGATCTTCACTTGAAACATCTATAATGAACATATTGGAAGTGATATGACTTTTAATCAATTTAAAAATATTTGTTTAATTTGTTGGAAATCACCTTATGGTTTTTTATCAATTTTTAAAGAATTTGATATTAATATAGGACGTTATAGAAAAATGATTGATCAATTTATAATTTTAAATTAATATACAAAAATAAATAATAATATATATGTAATTATATAATTTTTAAGTAACCAAATATTATATGTTAATAAAAAATTAGTAATAAAAAACAATTGTTTATTTTTAAATTATTTATTCATTATTTTTTTATTTTTTTAAGAGTATTTATTCATTTTGTTTAGTTGTTCGTTCCTCTCTTGTCTTTTTTTCCATTGGATGGTTTTGGAATTTCTCTTTCATCATCCTCATTTTCATCCTTCATTTGATTATACACAGAAGAAATTAAACGAGAATTGTTTTTAGATACCATTCTGCGAACCTCATCTGTATCGTCATCAACAAAATTGTATCCATAATTCTTTACAACATTTTCAACTATTTTAAAATCATCCATATTATCCATTTTACTTTGAATATATTTAATTGGAAGTGATTGAATTTTTTTTTAATGTCTCCGCTCTTGGAGAATAGGTTAAATTGATAAATACTTTCCCATCTTTTAGAGAAATATTTTGTACACCATATCTATAACAATAACAATGGTTATTTATAAAAATAAAAAATAACAATAAGAAATATACAAAACATTAACCAAGAAGTTATAAATTTAATATAAGGCAAATAAAAAACAAATAAAAAATAACTTACTCGAAAAGGTGTTTCATAAATATTAACACTTCTTTAGCTGGAAAATTAATACGGTCTTCAGTAAAAATCACCAGTGTACATGGTATAATATCATTTTGTATATTTTTTTTGTTTTTAACTTTACACTTGTAATAACACTAAAATACTATCTGAGATGTTATCCTTAAAACTCTACAAATCCTACCTTAATCCAAAATAATTTTAAAGAAATAGTTTCCAAATTTTCTTCTACTTACATTTTTTTCACTGATGCCTCAAAAACCATCACCGGACACGCAGCCGCCTATATATGCCCAAGCACTACACACGCTATCCGTATCCCTCAACACTGCAGTATATACACAGGAGAGAAGACAGCTACTTTAGAAGCCCTCAAAAAGTGTAATGAACTACCACAAAATAACTTTTTAATAGTTACAGACTCTTTAAGTGCAATGCATGGAATACAACAACTATATCCAAAACATAAAATCTTACAAATGATAAAAACAGAGCTTTATACACTGCAGTGTCAGCAGAAAAATGTCAAATTTCTCTGGGTCCCTCACATGTGGGAATAAGAGGAAACGAAGAGGTAGATGCATTGGCCCTTGAATCAACTGATAATGAAAATATACCTCTTCTAAACAACTACCCAAACACGGATCACATACCAATCATCAAAAATTTCATTATTAGTAAGTGGCAGTCCATCTGGGAACAACAGGACTCAAAACTTAAGGAAATTAAACCACAGATTACGACTAAACTTCCAATAGTATCTTCAAGAAAAGATCAGGTGATTTTGAATCGCATTCTCATTGGACATACACGCTTTACCCATGAACATTGACTTAAAAGAGATCCTGCACCCGAATGTCCCATGCAATTGCGCTTTTCCAATAACTGTTAAACACTTTATAATAGATTGGCCAGTTTACGATCATCAAAGAAAAATAAATGAGTTAAGTGACAATTTAAGAACTATACTGACTAGAAACTATGAAAAAGTCCTGCAATACCTGAAAGACATTAATATATATTATAAGATTTAATTCCTTATCCCTATTGTACTTCTAATGTATTGTTGTATATTGTCTCACCTGCTAATAACTCTTTTGTAGTTGATGCGGGGTAAAAAAAAAACTAAAATACTAAAACTTATCCATTTTATACTTTATCTTCAAACGTTAAAAATTCTTATATATCTATTACATTTAATAATAATAATAATAATATTACACAATATTACGAAAAATTACATCCCTTTCAAATGTAAAATTAGAAAAATAATAAGTATGTAAATTAAAAATGTTAATTGAGTAAATAAGTTTGTTACTTTGTATCAATTTTTAATTGCACCTAAGTGTTTTTTTCTTTTAATTACAATAAATAATTTCCAGTAAACATGTTTATTACCAATATTCTACGTAATTCTTGTGTATAAATACACCTAGAAAATATCCTGTTCAGTAGTCAACTTAAACAGAATGAATAGTAACCAAGATTCCACCACTCAGGCTTCAAACAGTGAGGCGTCCACCAGTCAAGCTGCTTCTACCAGTCAGGCTGCTGCTGCTTCTACCAGTCAGGCTGCTGCTCCTTCTACCAGTCAAGGTGCTTTTACCGGTCAGGCTGCTATTTCCACCAATAAGGCAAAACGAAACTTGTGTGATTTGTCGGATGATGCTGTCAAAACAGCTGAAGATGTAAGTAGATTAATTATATCAAAAAAAGGTTATCAAACACACATTGAACTTAACACACAAATAAATTTAAATAAAAACAAAAATGTCCACAAAAAAAACATTTTTTTTTATCGAACTTAGTAAAGCACAAAACTAAGACTATTGAATATATATCTGATAATTCATTTTTTAACCAAAAATGAACGTCGTTAGACAGCTAAGCTAAGCTAAATGAATCAACGGCTCCGGGGGGAGCGGGGGGAAGCGGTTTGAGAAGAAGTCTTCGAGAGGCAAGAGGACTCGGGTACGATCGCGAGGGGATTCGGAGAGATTCGGAATTTTCACAAGAACAACAACACGACCATCCGGCTCGTATGCGGTCCCAGGAACCTTACCATGTACCCAGTAGCCCTGTCCTGTCCCAGTAACCTGTATATATAACTACTCCCAGGACTGTAAAACTGACTGAATCAATTTATTTTTATTTCGTCGGGCAGTTCGTTTAACTTCAATCTTCAGAAGTCCCTATATGTTTTTAATGGGACTAAGATCTAGTAAAGTTGATGGTCATGGAATTGTTGTCACTTGGTGTTTTTGCGTTTAAGGCGAAGTATGGCATCTTGCATAATCCTGCTGAAAACACAACTCCTCTGGATATAAAGCACGGACCCTTCCAAGGAGAAAATCATCTGGTATGTCACAATATTTTTTTACTATTAATGGTAGCATTAACTTTACAAAGAAGTGTAGCACCACTGTTAGGTATTGCTCTCTATATCATTATTTTGGTTGTATCGGATCGTTTTAGTTAAAGAATTCATCAGACTATTGTTTACAAGACTATATTCGGTGAGATGTATTTAATTTAATCGCTTTTATTCTGACTTGTGCCGTCGGCGGTGTTACTGTATGATTGTCTTTTTTTTCTCGTTGAGATTAGAATTTTGAGTTCACTTTACTATCAGACCGTTCGGTGGTACCCGTATTCTTCAAAATACAAGTAAGTTGATTTTTATGTTTCATTTAATTATTTTATTTAGTAGAAGTGTTTTAAATTCGGGTGTTATTAAATTAATAGTAACAAATAATTTCAAGTAGTTTTTCTTTCGCCAAACATCAGTTTTTGTGATCTTGAATGAATTTTAGACCGGTTTTTACAAGTGTTTTACAAATTAATTTACTTTCAATAAATTGGAAAGATCCGATTTGTCTGGAAACTGATTCTACTTGGTTGTATTTATTTCATCATTGGGATTCATCCAAATCTGTGAATAGACCACGTAGGAGTTTATATTTTTTTTTGACGTTGCACCAAAGTTCCGCCATTTTCTGGTGAAACAGGACAGAGTATGGAACCCTAGTTCCTGACTAAAAAAGAAAATGGAAGAAAAATCTCCCCAATAAAAACCGACACCGAAAAATAACATAGGCAGATCTCTAAAAGAAAAGATAAGAAAAAAAAATAATTCACTTTTTTTTTAACCAATTAATATTCAGTTAACAATATTCATTTTTAATGTAATAAATTGTTTTGAAATTAACCTTTAAATAAATCATTTAAAACGGGTGTTTGTGTATAATTTGTTTAGTTTGTACTTTGGCGCCCTCACATTTCACGTTTGAGGGAGACTGGTAAAACTCTTTAAAGAAGCCACGACCTTGTGAGCTAGCTGGGGGATTAACGCCCTTTTGGGAAGTTTTAATGTTACATGGTAGGAAATTTGGAAATTTAACCAGTAACAGGTTGTTTTTATAAGATTTTTAAGTGGTTTGGACCAAGCTGGAAACAACTTTTAGCCAATATAAAGACATTATTAAAATTATCTTTTTGAAAACTTTGATTTCTATTCATAGGTCCTTTTGTAAAGGTGTCATTATAGGATTTTTTTGATTTTCTTTCTTGATATTTTAGTAACATAGGAACGGTTCTGGTTATTTTTTTAAATTCTGTTAGCCAATTTGCGAAACCCTAGACAAAGATTGTGTAGTCCTAAGGCCACTACAGCGTTTAAATTATTTCCTTCAATCTTATGCGGTCTTCCTGAAACTGGTCTGTGTGTTATGTCTACTCCATTTTTCACCATTTTTATTTGTTTCAGATACTGCGCATTTTCTGAGTCTTGCCAATTGCACTAATTTTTAAATATTATACCTGTTTTCTTTTTTTAGTTGCGATCTTATTTCATAAATTGTAAAGCTGTTGACAACCTATATTTTTGACAAATAGTGTTGTTATGAAGTTTTGGCCATTGCCTACAATCAGCATAAGATATCTGATGCATTACTTTGGCCTTGGAATGTGAGAAAAAAGAAACATTTTTAAATTATAAAAAATAATGAATTCCGGATACATTCTAGAGAGGCAATAGTAAGTGGTATTCTTAAAGCGCATGACGCACATAGCGGCAGGATCGCTAAAACTTATGAACTCTGAAAAATTGAAAGAACAATCAAACGGCACAAATAACCTGAATCAACCCCTCTTTTTACCTTGAAAGTGTATAGACTACGATCTGACCAATTGCGAGAGATTTCGCTGGCTATCTTGGCGTTAGTAACTTAAGAACCGACAACCTATCATTCTTTTCTCTCTATTTTATTTAAAATGACCGATTTCTCTTACATTTTGTTGCAAATATTGTCCGCCTCTTCGCACACGTGCGTCATAGTGGCTTTATCTTAATCTGGATTTATCTGTAAAGAGAACTTGACGCCATTGATCCATACTCCAATTCAAATATAATAGTTGCGAGTAAAATTGAGTTGAGCTCTACGGTGGGCCTGATTTAACTGTGGCCGCACAGCTATATTTCTGGATTGCATACCAGCTGTATAATGTATATTTCTTGCAGTTTGGGTAGAAACTCCTCGTCCCATTGCGTCCGAATGTAAGTTCACAAAGTCCCTTGTTGTCTTTAACGTATTTTGTTAGCAAATCTCACTAAACTCTGGTCTTCGCGGAATGTTGTTATCCTTTTTTACAGAAGTTAAAGACTCCTTGTTAAAATACCCTGTACCTATCTGTTTATTAATCACTGAGGGACTAGTCCGACGCTGCGAGCAATATTTCTTACGAAAAAATTTTATTCATGTAAAGTAACACAACAAACTTATTTATGCGCTACGAATGCCAAATTATTAATGTAAGAATTTCTTAAAAATATCATTTTTATTAAATAAAAGAAATTGACTTAATAAAATTAAGGGAAAAAAGGTTTTTTGTGTTCCACTTATTTGTACAATGTGTTATAAAAACCTATAAAAAGCATTTTTGCAACTGGTCCTTAATTCGTTTTAACCAGTTTATTCCCAATCTTACCATGGATATATCTAGATCTTGTCTAACTATTTTATAAAAAGTGTGTTGGTTACCTATGTATTTATAGTAAAAAAAAAACATGAAAAATTTAAACATCCTACAAACGAAATATGGAATATATTTATTATTTTATTAACTTTGGCGAATTATTTCTAATTTTTATTTACATTTTGTTAAGCGTATTTAAATTTAAAAAATCGCCCTTTAAAACATATTCATCAAGATTAAAAAAATACGCATTAAGGTGATATACTCCAACATTTTGGCGCGAAACCTAGAAAGAGCAACGATACTCAAACAAACCCAGTACAGAGAATAAATGTAAAAATTTTGTCTGGTATAAATTTACCTCGATATTTAAAACAGCTACTGATTCACCGAACTGTACTCGGAGGTTCATAGTAGAGGGCGCTTTAAATCAGCGAATAGAATATTTTAAACCTGTATTGCGTTTTTCTCAAAAATTTCAAAATATTTTGATATGAAATTTTAGTCATGAATAGTTTGTTTCATTTTACGTGGTAGACGCATGTTTTTAAGGTTAAGTTTATATCCACAAAAATATTGTTAAGTAATTAACACAGCTAATATAAAAGTTAAAGATTAATAATTTTATTAATTAAAAAAATTCTGTAGAGGCAATAAACTTTAAACAAAATAAACAATGTAAATTTTGTTGAGGTCAGATGCGTAACAACAGAAACGAAAGTTGTCGAAAAATTGAATAGATATCCACAGGTTTCATCTTTACACACTCATTATTTTCATCTTTTCATCTAACAAGCTTTTGAAGTTTATATAGTTGCTTTTTCTTTTGAGAAACTTCCCGCTGGCTAAACAATCCTGAAATCAGGATCTTTCAGAGTTTTAGTTTTGTATGAAAAGCAAGTCTTAGAAATGTTTGACTGCGAACACGAATGTAGGCAACCTTTATGCTATATGTATTATTTGATATAATTATTTTCAAGTAGCTTATTATCCATTCTTTATTCAGTTTTTTTCGATTATTTTTAGTTTCTCGTTTGTCACCAATTTTTTAACAATTTTTTAATTCTTTTTTTTTTCGATTTTATATTTTTCATTGTTTCATTAGAAATTTGGGATAAAAATCATTTCTATAAAATACATACCATTACATATGAGTCAATTAAAAGAGGATTCTGAAGGCTTTCATTTAAAAAATAAAGGTATAATTAATTCTTTAATTAACAGATTTAATCACCTTTTGATCTAATATTTAAGATTCCATTATTTTTTTATTTAATTGCTTTGTTTTTAAGATAATTCAAATTGTTACAATTATTTTAAAATAGTTGTTTGAGAATAATTTGTTGAGTTTGAAGTTTGGCGCCCTTAATTACATTTTTGGGGGGTTGGTAATATGCTTAAAACGTAACTCACAACTTAGTTGAACTAGCTAGGGAATAACCCCTCTTAGAACTTCTTAACGTTACAACTTTTGCTTTAATAGGCTACAGTTGGTATATTTTTTTTAAATAGAGTAATAAAGAAGTGTTTAAAACATATACAACACTATAAATAAAGTTGACATAAGATAATCTCAAAATTACAAAAATACTTTATAAAATATTGTTAACAGCGAAATTTTCCCAAATATGTGATCGGTTAGCGCCCAAAAGTAAAAAAAAATTATTTGTAGTTTCATTTTTAACTTTCAAGCAGTAGGATTACAGTACAGTTTTCAAGCAGTAAGTATACCTACTATTATAATTATAGCTGTTTGAAAGTAAAAAAACCAAATCTGTTTTACTTATATAACAAATAAAAATTCTGGATACGCGACATTTCAATATTATCTAATATTTTTAATATTAAAACCGCTTTTTCATTTTTCTGGTAATTTTCAAGGGAAGATTTCGAAGCCAAAAATTGTTTTGTTTTCGTTATATTTTAAAATGCTAAAAATCCACATATAAGGTGAAGATAAATTATATTTAAAGCCAATAATTACCTGTCATCTTCTCGATCGTTGTTTAAAGTTGTACAGTATTCGTCGTTTGAAGAGAAACCGCAATTAGACTCTCTTATTTCGTAAGCCGAATGGTTGACAGGGCTTTTTAGTACGCTCAGGACTAAATCCTCAGAGGGACTCGATCCTCGCTGAAAATCCTCTGCTAGGATTGGAGAAAAGTCTTCTTCTTGTTTGTATGAGTGTCTGAAATATTGAAGGCGGTCAGTTGTTGTTTTTTGTTTAAAAATAATGTATAAACAGTAGCTTACCCAATAGTTTTATTTAAGATTTTACGTTACTAAAATTGACGATATTAAATTTTACAATTAAAGTCAAAACCTACCTGAATTTCTATCTTGTACGTTGAGAGATAGATCAGATAAACGATTAAGAAATATTCCTGAAATTTTATGTGAATTAATATTTAACAATTGATTAAAAAAAAAACGATTCTTAACCCAATAGTCAAAATTTTCAGTCATTAAATACGATTTGTTGGTAATTAATAGGGAATATGCAGGCAATTTTTGTATTTTTTTTTATTCAATATTCATTTCATATTGATATAGAAAAAAAAATAAACATAGCTGTAAGAGTAGTAATTATTTTTTCATAAAATCTTAATAATATTGGTTTAATTTGACAAGTTCAAACGCTCCTATTTCTCGCGCGCTTGAGGCGTGACGTCATAGGGCACGTCCTGTCAGGTTATTGTTTGCATTGAGAGTTAGTTTGATAGTTAACAAGGTGTTTTAGTTTAAATATCGCGTAATAATCATGAAAGAAGAAAAAAAGCCGTTTTATAGATATTGCATGGTACCAATGTGTCCGAACACTATAAAAAGTGCTTTCACAAAACCGTTGTCCGTCATTGCTGTTGATGACGCTTAGTACTTCTTGACATAAAAATATCAGAAAACTAAGCTAGAATAGCAATACAACCAATATTTTTTTCCAACACAACCTGAATGTCTGAAAATAAATCACAGGTGACTGACATGACATGCCCTATGACGTCACGTTTCAAATCGACCAGTGGTGTGGCATTTTACAAACTTGAATTTCGCTCGTAAATTTTTCACTTTTTGATTTATGTTTTAAATAATTAAATACATATTAAATTAGAAAATAACGAATTGAGTGTAATACTAGGACCTTAAAAGCTCAGGAAAAAAAATCAGGCCATTTTATTTTTTATGCATATCCCCTATTCTAAGGAATTTATAATGTCTTTTTTTATAAATCATTACAAGTTAAGCGTTGTTATTTTTGTGTAAAATAAAGGTAATTAACATTTTAATTAAAAAAGTTTAAAACCTTGTGGGCATATTACACAAATATTTTACATTATGATACTTAAATGTATTTTTTTCCATTTTTATTTCTGGAGAGTTTTGTGTAAAGTTTTTAAAATTTCGCCAATCAACTTCGGTTTGTTAGTTTAATCTAAATTAAAAAGAAAATTTTATAATTGGAGATTATTTCTATGTTGTGTTTAAAAAAAAATATTAATAAAGCGTAACATTAAACTTAAAAATAGCTGATAAAAATTAAAAAATGCACAATCAAAAAACAACATTATGAAAATTTGGCCTTTTTTTCTTTGATTTATAGATTTCAAAAATCCCATCAAAAATATCTTAAAAATAATTAGTTTACTAAAAATCTATGATTCCGGTACCTTGCATAAGACACGACACCACGCAAAAAAGTAAATAAGTATATTTGTCTAAATTTAAGGGATTGTTTAGTTTTTCTTCATTTCTTTACGTTTTCTGTTGAAAAACGTTTTAAAAACCAAATTTAATACATATTATTGTACACTAACAGCTACTATTTGTCTATATTTGCGTTAAAAATGGTTTAATTGGCTTCTTTTGCGTTTTTATGTTTTTTGATGAAAAACGTTAAAAAACGGTAAAGAATGTTAAAAAACGATAAAAAAAACGTTAAAAAATGTAAATAATGTTAAAAAACGCTTTGAATACCAAATTTCTTACATTTTGCACACAAACAGCTTATATTTGTCTATATTTTTGTTAAAAAGTCTTAATTTCGCTTGTTTTGTCTTTTTTAAGTTTTTAATTGAAAAATTTTCTTTTGTGTGCGTCTTTCTTTGTCGTACTGGTTCTATTCTATCGTGCAAAGAATAGTATATTCTGTAACAAGGTTAGAATGAAAGTTCGATACGAGTAAATCGAATTTTCATTCTAATCGTGTAACAGACTGTATTTTCTTCACGACCATGTAATAATTCTGTTTATTTAAATTGAAATTTGTAGCAAAACATTCAGAATGTCGCACCGACAAACTGAGTGACAGTTTTGAAATTCATGGTAATCTATGTTTTTGGTGAGCATAATTACAGAATGTTATTCCGTTACTAGGTATAGAATGGAAATACATGCAAAACACATAAGAAGCAAGTGTTTCAGAATGAATATTCTATCTCAAGAGTGACAATAAACACTTTTATTATTAAAAATGAAGTCGGAATTATTACATTCATTAATGGTCGTGGAGAAAATACACTTTCTGTGTTTACAATACGATGAATACTAAGTTGATTAACGGGGCGGTGGGGTGGTGCAGTGAAAGGTGGGATGGATGCAGAAGCTTGAGTGGCTGACCGCTACTAGGCTTCTGTATCCACCTCCCGAATCGGCAGGACCCTGGTGTAATAGCCTCCCAGAGGCACACCCCGGGCAACGGCAAGCTGGGAGAGGGCCTTCTGTCCCTCCCTCATCTTACGGCTAATAATTACACAAACAACCCTAAGTGAAGGTGTGAGGTACCGTGCCGATGTACTGAATGGCCAACGGGTTAAGTTGGTCGCGAACGGTCCCCTGGGGGCACCGGGCGAAACCCCCTTGTAACTAGCCTTACCTGATCATGCGGGGCTCTGATCAGGCGGACCATCCTGTCCCTAGCTTCTCGTGGGATTCATATGGACATGGAAGTAGAAAAAAAGAAAAGGAAACGAAGCCAGAAGCCGAATGGCAGGTGGCGAAAGGAAAACGCCGGGAAGCTAAAGCCAAAAGGCAAGCTAAAAAGGCGGAGAGACCAAAACCAGAAGCTATAAGGCAGGTGGAAAAGGCAAAGGCCCAGAAACCACAAGCCGAAATGCAAGCGGGAAAGGGCAGTCTGAAGGTCAATTCGGAGGAAGATATTGACCTAATGTCGACCAAGGAAGTTATCCAGGCACGACTATCGGGTACCTCAAAGAACAAGGTACGGAGACTTGTGAATTAAGGTCTCGAATTTGCCAAGGCAAAACGCCAGGTGATAAGAGACAACTTCAGGAAGTCTCTAGAAAAGGGTAAGACCGAAAATAAGGAGGAGAAAAAGGAGAAGCCAAAGCCTACAGCACAGGTAACTCCTAAGCAGAAAGCCCAATAGCCCAGCACCTCCAAAAAGCGGTTAAGGTCCGATAAAAGTAGACCTCCCGAGGTACACCTCAAAAAGAGGAATATTGAGGGAAGGTCTTTTAAAGAGGCCTTGACAGCTGTTAGGGTGGCAGTTGTAGAAGCTGGATACCCAGAAAGAAAGCTAGATCCTACAAGGCTTAAGGTAGTAGAATCAGCAATTGAGAATGCACTGGAGGATATACCGGAAGACGGCCCTCAAGTAAGGCTGAACCAGTGCAAGATGAGGCCGGGTTTTCTGCTGGTCACATGTGCAGATGATGCGAGTGCACAATGGCTAAAGGATGTAGTTCCAAGTCTACAACCCTGGGAAGGCGCAAGCCTCCAGGCCAAGGACGGGACAGACATCCCAAAGCCGTGTACATGCACCGTGCACATACCAGATAAGGATGGGGTAAGGCTCGATGCCGACCGCATCCTTAGAAGACGAAAGGTCGGAAACCACAAGCTAAACACCGGGCTGTGGACGGTCTTTGGGAAAAGTCCAACAGACAAGGATCAGGTATGGACGTTCTCCATGGATAAGGAGTCCGTGGAGGCGCTAAAAGCACAGGACATGCTCACCCACTTTGGGATAGGGAAAATTAAATTCCGTCTAAAGGGGGATGAGCGTCCTGTGACTCAGGGAAGCCCAGAGTCGGGGGCAGGCTTAACGGCCCACCACGACAATGAGCAGCCCGAAGATGGGAGGACCACAGCCCCCTCCAGCAAAGGTCGCGCTACAACTGTGGAAGTCATCGCTGGGGAGAGTGAGTGTAAACCTTCCATGGAAATGTAGGTGCAGTCAGGGTCCTGCAGGCAAATATCCAACATGCAAAGGCTGCATCGGCCATAGTGTGTCGGAGATTTGAGAGAGAAGGCGTAGCCCTCCTGCAGGAACCTTGGCTATATGGAGGCAGGGTCGCAGGCCTAAAACCGCACCAAGGTGAGTTAATATATGACACAAAGGCTACAAGGCCTCGTGCCTGTATACTGTTTATTAATACAGTTGGATGTAAGCTAATTCCGGTGCTATGCACTGGGGATTTTGTTGCAGCCATACTGTCAATATCCACGGAAGAAGGCATCAGAAGGCTAATGGTCTGTTCAGCGTACTTCCCTGGAGAAGACAGGGTTTGCCCTCCAGGCCGCCTAATGGACATCATAAGCTACAGCCGGAGGGAAAACCTACCATTGATCGTGGGGGCCGACGCCAATGCTCATCACCTAGCGTGGGGTAGCACGGACGTCAACCCTAGAGGTGAGTATCTATTACAATTTATACTTAGTAATAGCTTACAGATATTAAACAGAGGCAAAAAGCCAACGTTTGTAATAGTTTCGTGCAGGGGGGTTCTTGATATGACCCTCCGCACAAACAACATCTACGTCAAGATTGAAAACTGGCATGTCTCGGACGAGCCGTCTGGGTCGGATCACAGGCATGTGAGGTTCAATATTGTTAACCCCAAAATTATTGAAACCACGTTCAGAAATCCACGGAGAACGAATTGGGAGGACTATGTAAATTTCCTCAATGAAAATCTCGAGGACAGAATGGTGTCAATAAGAGACGTGTCTGGTTTGGACCGGGAGGTGGACATGGTAAGCGAGGCTATTGTGTTGGCTTATCGTGAAAGCTGCCCGGAACAGACAAGAAAGTACACAAGAAACACTCCCTGGTGGAACGAACACCTACAGAAGCTTAGGGCTCAGGTGAGAAGGCTGTTTAATAAGGCCAAAACCGTTCATAACTGGGAAGAGTATCGACAAAAGTTAACGCTGTACAATAAAGAAATCCGAAAAGCCAAAAGAGACTCCTGGAGGAGGTTCTGCGAGGAAGTCCAAACGACCCCCGCATGTTCAAGAATCTACAAGGTCCTGGCTAAGGATGGTACAGCGAAAGAGGTCGGCCTTCTCAAAAAGGAGGACGGATCATACAGTAAAACGTTGGGGGAAAGTTTAAGAATGCTAACATTGGCACACTTTCCTGGCTCACGGTTTATGGAAGCGGGAACGGATAGCGCAGGCCACGGTCAAAGGCCAGTAAGGCCATCAAGGGATGACTGGAAGCTAGCTACCGAAATAACCAGACCTGCAAAAATCAGATGGGCTATCAGCACATTCCGTCTATTCAAAACACCGGGAATGGATGGAATATACCCAGCCCTACTCCAGAAGGGGCTGGAAGTAATTATAACACATCTGTGTAAAATCTTTAAGGCTTGTTTGGCCTTATACCAGCTGTGTGGCAGAAGGTGGAAGTCTTATATCCCCTAAAGTGGGGAGAATGACGGACCAAACAACCAAGTCATACAGACCGATAAGTCTATCGTCATTCGTAGCAAAAACGCTGGAGAAACTGGTCGATAGATATATAAGGGACGAAATCTTAACGGTGAATCCACAGACCTAGCGCTGGATGACCTAAACAGGCTAATATCAAAGTCAATTGAAGACAAAGAAGCAGCGTTTATTGACATCGAAGGAGCCTTCAATAATGTGGGACCCGAGTCAGTAACCGACGCACTTTCAAGGAGAGGAGTCCCCCCACTAATATGCCAATGTTTGTATGCTAACCTAACGCATAGGATCGTAGTGTCCAAGTTAGGTGAGGCGTCCATTGAGGCAACAGTGGGAAGGGGCTGTCCGCAGGGAGGGGTACTGTCGCCTCTGCTGTGGTCAGCACTTGTGGATGACCTCCTTAAGAAACTCTTCAATGAAGGCCTTTACTGCCTAGGCTTCGCAGATGATATGGCCATAATCATTCAGGGGAAGTTTCTGGGCACAGTCTCAGAGCGGATGCAGTCCGCAATGAATATGGTGTACAAGTGGTGCAAGGATGAAGGCCTAACAGTCAATCCACAAAAAGCATCAGTTGTCCCTTTCACTAATAAAAGAGTGTTAAAATGCTTAAAACCAATAATGCTCAATAACGTGCTCGTTCCAATGGCCACAGAAGCCAAATACCTGGGTGTGGTGTTTGACCAGAGGCTATCGTGGAAGCAACACATTCAAAAGGTCACACATAAAGCTACAATGGCCCTTGGTAGGTGTAGACAATTGTGTGGCAAGTACTGGGGATTGAACCCCAAAATGAACCTATGGTTGTATACACAAGTCATTAGACCAATGTTAACCTATGGTTCGGTGGTGTGGTGGAGCAGAACGAAGCAGTCCGGGGTGATCAGGCAGCTGGAAAGCATTCAAAGGCAGGCATGTCTGAATGTTACAGGTGCCATGGGAACCGCCCCAACGGACGCACTACAGGTTCTACTCAACCTACCGCCATTGCACATTTACATTCAGGGCAAGGCTATGAAAACTGATCACAGACTGTTACAAGGCCAGGCCCCCATTACCTTATTAAAAGGCAAAAAGCAAGCAGAGTTATACAATAGGGTTAAGGCAGATCAAATAATGAGTATGCCTCAGGACAGGATAGTCCCCAGGTATAACTTTGTGAGAAACTTTCGAGTAGAAATACTGGAAAGGGACTCATGGAACAATGGCCCCCCCATCCAAGGGGAGTCAATTTGGTATACCGATGGCTCAAAGACTGAGAAAGGCACAGGGTCAGGTATATACAGTAGAGGACACAGGATAAAAGTCCAACTAAGTCTAGGTGCGTATGCCGCAGTGTTTTAGGCTGAAGTAACGGCCATACAACACTGTGCAACGGAGATCGTAAGTCAGGGTATAACGGGTAAAACCGTAGTCATATACTCGGACAGCCAAGCAGCTCTAAAGGCGATAGTCTCAGCACAAATAAGCTCACAGCTGGTGTGGGACTGCGTTGGGGCCCTGACACATGCCGCAAGTCAAAATTCTCTGACACTGGCATGGATACCAGGACACTCAGGGTTTCGAGGCAATGAGAAGGCTGATGAACTGGCCCTTGCGGGAGCTAATACCCCAATGATTGGCCCGGAACCATACGGCGGAGTTGCTGACACATTTAGAAAGGCAGCCATTGAGAAATGGAGGCTAGAGAAGGCCCAGGAGTGGTGGGAAAAATCACCGGGCAAGCGACAAGCCAAAGTCTTCATAAAGGGACACTCGGCGAAGTTTACTGCAGAGCTGCTATCACAGAGGCGAAACGATGTCAGAATGATTGTCAGTCTCTTGACAGGACATTGTAGGCTCAAGAAACACATGAGTTAGTTGAACTTAGCAGATGAAGACATCTGTCGATACTGCCAAGAGGAGGAAGAGACCGCATTTCATGTCCTATGCCAACGCGAAGGCCTTGCAAGGACGCGGTATCTAGTACTGGGAGAGGAGAAACCGGCTGCTCCAAGTTATGCGGACTGGCCACTGTCAAGGCTATTAAGTCTCATTAAGAGGGCAGGGCTGGACAAGGTTCTCTAATCCTATTCTTGAGATAATGTGTGGTCACAATAGATCTGCAAAGGTCGCAGTGATACAGGCTAACAGCCAACCCAATAAACATCTAATCTAAGTTGGTTAACTAAATAATGTCGTCCAGGAGTTCTTCTTAAATTTCTTTGTCTATTTACAATAGAGCACTCATTTTGATAACACAATTTAAAAACTCATAAATGTTGTTGAAACGCAAATAAATTAAATAACCTACTGAACACAAACGATATAAGAAATGTCAAAAAATAATACGCAGTTTTGTCATTATAATAACTTTAAATTCTATTATCCCTATTGGAAAATCCTGTACTTAATTCTGATGTTAAAATTATCTTATTTTTTTAGTATTCCATATCATACAATTCAATGAAGTCTTTTTAGTGACAGTTTAAAAAAAGTCCAAAACTGTTGCACTATAGTCACTATACAATGGGAACAATTTTTTGTCTAATTTAAACAAAAAAAATTATACTATTTTGGTCCATTACCCAGATTGTACATGCTTTAGATTTAATCTTATGCGTAATCGTAATGCGATTAAAATCATTCACTAATTCGTTCAAAAGAAAATTATTTCATTCATACTTTGATATGTTGGTTCCAATAATCTCTCTTGAGACCAAGCATGATTCTCCATGGATTAAATTAAAGTGAATATGTTTTTTAGTCCTTGTAGTTACAATTTAAGTATTTTATTGTTTAATCTTTATTACACTTGTAGCTCTCAGCAATATTGATTTTACTAATCTTAACTAGTCGTAAATAAAAGCAAGAATTTTTTTTTTCTTTTTACGATAAAATTCCAAAGCGTTTACATAAGAAACTCTCATTTTGAAAAATCTCATGTGAGATTGGGGGTTGGTGAGGGGGTTGAATAGAATCTCATGATATCTCACCAAGGGGAGAGGGAGGAATAGAAAACGTTAAAAAAACACCTCTCGTAATTTATGGATGAGCCTTTATTAATGGTTTAATATACAAGTTTATTACTACCTAATTTATTTCAGTATTAATTTGGTTATATTATAAAGGAACAAAATAGTCTTGTTTTAATAATATTTTTAAATAAATGTACAAAAAAACACTTTTTTTAAATAATATTTGATCTTAAAAAAATAGTGTAAGGTCAGTTTAAATGTGACCACCGTATATAGACAAGAAAAGTAGTATTACTCTTGCAAAAGCTCTCGTCCGTATTTCGTTAACATCGTTGTCACTCACCAGCACCATTGCCAGCCTAAAATTGCCGAAATCGGTAGATTGTTAAAAAAAAATAAGTAAAAATTGTTTGATTTTAAAAAATAGTGACAAATTTCAAAAAGTGTTTATTTAAGTGTAAGTGTAAGTTGGCATCACTTACACCAGTTCTCACAAAAACTACACAAAAACGACAGCAAACCGGAACTTCAAATGCGGAACTACAAATTCTTGTCCATATACAGTGAATTTGACCATTTCTTTTATATAAACCTATGTCGGGAGTTAATTAGACGACTATTTGATAACATAACTGATTTCGAATAATTTATTCTGATAAATAGTCCTTAATCCATTAACTAAAATGAAACCCAAGAATCGATCGCTAGTTTAAAGCTAGTTAATCATTTTCCTAGCTTAGATCCGACAGTTAAAAACGTGTAAACTTGGCTGTAATTTAGTATTTTTGTTTTGTTTCCGATTTATCGTTTTAGTCAGCACGTGTTAATGGGACTTAAAAGATGTTGCAGGCTCTGAAAGGAAATTAATTACTTCTAAAATTTGTTTGAAAGTTCGAAAAGCACCAATATTTTATCATACAGATTATTTAGATTATTTTCGTCATTAAAATATCGAACTAAACCATATTTTATCGTAACCTTAAGAAAAGTGCACGAAATGATTGAAAGAATAGACATTCTCAACATTCTACGAAAAAAGATTAATTCGTTGGATGCGGCACTATATGTTTTATCGATGTAACAAAAATATATATTCCGCTTTTGTATATAAAGTTCTTCCAATGTCAGTTTACAATCGTCGGCTTTTTAATCTTATTTAGGCCAATGCCAGCCATTCGCGTGGAAGTAAAGAAAATGGTCCGTTCCACAAACGCATATTTAGAGAAAAATTATATAGTTATCCTTCTGGATCTGGAAATTTGGGAGCGGCGAGCTAGTGCTCAGCCAGCACTGAGGCCACATATGACCCATTGTGCATCCTCCCGTATGTAGGGATATCCTCACCTCAGGATGTCACCAGGCCTATTGATTTAAAATAGGTGATAAGGATCCCGAGGGGGATCTCCCTGACATCGGCTGGTGTAAGCCAATACTCGCCCAACACGGATCTTCTGATTTCAGAAAAAGCAGAGCAGTCATACATAATGTGTTCTACTGTTTCCTCTTCTTGTTCGCAGCCTCTGCGATTTTAGCCCTTAATGTTAATAAATAATAAAATTATAAATTAAACACAAATATCTCGACTCCTAATTAAGTTTCTAAAATACTCGTAAAAATGTTCTCAATTAAAATTTACAAGTAGCGATTCAATATCTTTCTTTGCCGCAAAGATATTGAAAAAAATTTCCATCATTTTCAAACGCCATTGTGAAGGAAAAAAATAACAATTCGATTTTTCTCTAACGTAGGAATAAAATATAAGTCTTGACAAAAAAAATGAGCCCCTAATGAGTCTTTTAAAAGAACGGCTATTCTCGTAAACCAATCAAGATTTTGTCATGATTTTTTTTAAGTTAAGGGTTACAAAAACCTTAATTTTTGGAAATTACAATAACATAGAAGCTTTTTTTACACAATGAAAAATACGCGCAAATGTTGAAAATTTCGTCGGTTTTTATCAAATATTGACAACTATCATATGCTATGAGAACCTGTCGCTAATTACCATAAGTTTTTGATTATATTTGTCTAATTTTACTGGGCCAAGAATTATTCAAATACTTTGATTTACGCATTGGCAACATCTACCATACGGAATTTGTGCTACATCTTTAAATCTGGTAGCATTTAAAACAACACCAAATGTAATTTAAAATTAAAATTTGAAATAATACAAAAGATAAATTCCATCCAGCAAAGAATACTGAAAATATTTTGATTGGTACATTTCACGTAGCTGATGTAATCCGTCCAATTCCTCACATTTAAGATGTTAATATTTCATAGAATCAAACCCAACCATCCAAAGCTAGCTGACGTCAATTGAGAAATATAAAACATCCAAGGATTCAGAAACAACAGAAGCCGATAGATTTGAGAGAACCAAATCAGAATTTAACCATGATCATTTAGAACATAATTAAATTTTGAAAACAAGTTAGACATTTTATACTGTGTAAAGGGGATACTTGAGATGTCAGTCTAGAATTGATGTTAAGAAAGTCACTCAAAATTGGAATTTTGCTATCATAAAGAAAGTGGACGGACGCAAACTCATTATAAAATAAGCTCAGTTCAGCAGAAGTTACAAATGGAGAAATGTATGTATAAAAAATGTAGAGAAAATATTTAACAATATGTATTTTGACTCATAAAATATCAATAAAAGAAATACTTTGAAAATCAGTATAAGTCTTATAAAAAGAAGCTGACCAGAATTTCTTAATAGCTAACAGAAAGCCACTATCTCTAGCTTTTTCGCACTAAGAGTGATTGCTATCAGGCCTTTTGTGTTCCCCTTTTTTACTGTAATTTTCATGGTTCCCCAGACATGTAGCTTCTCTTCTAGCCCTATTTTTCTTAGAAAAGTTAGAATATTGTTGAGCTGCAAGTTAGGTAGATCTTTCTCTTCCACTTCGTATAATTCTATTTATCTAACCCTAGAATTACGTGATGCAATGCATTTTGAGAGTGTGTATTAAGATTTCGTCCTCTTCGTCACAAAATCTGTACTGTGTTTTATCTAAGAATCTAAAGTTCTTAATGTGTCTTCTTAATCGGCAGCAATTGTTTTCCAATCATTTATTTGGTAATTTTTAAGCGCATACAGGGCAAATATAAAGTGGGAATATGCAAGATTTTATATCTAAACACCTATAGCAACATCTTAACTCAAAGGCAACAAAAATACCGCAGTAATCGTAACCAAGAAAGTACAATATGGCATTGAATTACAGTTTAAAAAAGTTTATTTTTTTTCAATTTTTTCAATGGTAAACCAGAAATCACTTTAGGATCAATATTTAAATAAATCTCATGTATATTCTGACCGCGTAAACTTTTCATAAGATAATTTCCCTGAAATGCCAACCATTTTGAAACGGGGATGAAGAGCCGGAATCTGCTGTACGGTGTATTTGTCAGTAAATTTCTCATTTACAGATAACAGAATTAAAGCAGAAACAGGATTAATATTTTTTGACCATATCTTTTTTGGTAACAACTGAATCTCGGCTGGTTTTTGGTGTAACGATGACTGCTTATGAGCAACATTAGCATAACATTTAGAGGCCGTGCTAGTAGTTTTGGGCCAGAATAGGCAGACTTAGTGTTAAATTAAGACAAAATAATTTCCAACACATCAGTTTAAATAATTTGAGTTATCTCTTCCTTGGTTAATTAACTGATCTCGTTTGTTTTGTACGCTATTTTAAATGCAGTCACCAACACTCTTTAAGCTATCATTGATGGATGACAATTATTTTGAACACTAATGAACTGAGCAATCCAGAAACAAAATAAATGTTTACTTTTGCTCAAAAAACGAAATTTACTGGCATTCAGATTGCAACAAGATAATAATAATGGGTTCTCCAGAGGTTAAATTTTCCGAAAGTAAAATTGTTCCCCATTCGGATCCTCGAGGGGGACAATCTCAGGGAAGTCATGATGGAAATAACATAGCCTCTAGTTCAGCCAATTTTACCCAGAAGCCAAAACGCAAAATCACATTCAATAACATCTGCGGGTTTTTTTAGTTTTGGATATCACGACCCATTTAGCCACACAAAATGAAAATGGATATATTCACTTATTCATTTACTTCCCTATTTACGTCAACCTGAACTCATACAAAGGCAGGCAGCAAAAACAATAGGCACAACAAAACTATATCATATACACTGACACTGCCATTCACACTTAAACGATAAAAAATAAGATTTTTTTAAATTTTACGTTTGGCACGTTTAAGAAATTCCCATAAAATACATCTTACGGTAGGTCTGCGAGAGCTTATATAAAGTAAGAAAACTATGTTTGGTGGGAGATCTAACTTTTTATCAGATATTGACCTGAATAAATATTTGGTGGCCTCTTCATTATTTCGACAATTAAACATCCAGTGGTTAAGATCGTCATAAATGCCGTCACAGTCACATAAGTTTGTAATAGACAGTTTTATTTTATATACGTGTGATCTGACGGTAGCATGTCCAAAGAGACATCTGGTATACATGGTATATATTTGCCTAGAAGGAAGACTTCGATCAGCAAGAGGAGTAAACGGAAGGGAAGGGTATATCTTGCAGCAGGAGTTACTGCTATTGTTTGCAAAGACTGTCCATTTAATTTCCCAGTTTTCCTTAAGATTTTCTTTCCTAAGAGATACTACATCCCACCTACATATTTCATTATGTAAACTATTATAAAATATAGCCTCTTTCGCAAGCTTATCTACCTTTTCGTTACCTGGAATTTGGGAGTGTCCTTTAACCCATATAAACTCCACAGATTTCTTCAGGCTGTTCAAATGAGATATTTTTTCAAGAATACTGACGAGAATTTTATTAGTATACTAGGTGTACCCGCGACGTCGTTTGCGTGGCGTGTTAATTGTTGTATAAAAATTTCTCCCCTCACCATGTGAAAGGGGTGGGAGGAGAAATTTTTATACACCAGATGTTAAGTTAAAAGAAGACAAATACATCTGTGAAAACCGCATTCGAATCCGATCAGTAGTTTTCATGTGATGCGCGCACAAACATATAGATAGACAGACAGACGTACAAAAAAAATAACCACATTTTTGAGTTCTATATCAATGTACCCGCGACGTCGTTCGCGTGATGTATAGATTGTTGTATTAAAATTTCTCCCCCCCCACTCCGTAAAAGAAGTGAAAAAGAAATTTTTATACACCAGATGTTAAGTTAAAAGAAGACATATGTAAAAACCACGTTCGAATCGGATCAGTAGTTTTCATGTAATGCGCGCACAAACATATAGATAGACAGACAGACGTACAAAAAATAAATCTAACCACATTTTTGGGTTCTATATCGATGTACGCGCGACTTCGTTCGCGTGACGTATAGTTGTTGTATAAAAATTTCTCCCCCCACACCGTAAAAGTGGTTTTCCCAACATTACCCTTCACTGCTCTGCTCCTATTGATTGTAGCATGATGTAAAGTATCCTATAACCAGCTCAGGAGTATGAAAAATAATTGTACCAAGTTTAGTTAAAATCCGTCGAGTAGTTTTTGTTTCTATAACGGTTATACAGACAGACAGACAAAAATTTTGCTGATTTCATTTTTGGCATCAGTATCGATCCCTAATCACCCCCTGATAGTTATTTTGGAAATATATTTCATGTACAGAATTCACCTCTCTACAGATTTATTGTCACGGGCTAAATTTGCTCTAAGAATAATAGTTTCGAAAAGATAACATTAGTATCTACTTACTGTCCGATTGCACCAGAATTAGGGTAAAACGGTAGCATTCATAATTGAAAACAAGTTGATTCTTGGTTCTTCGTAGGTAATCACCGTCTATTTATTATATTCTGGCCACAAATTGTTACTAATACCACTTTAAATCACCGTCTATTTATTATATTCAGGTCACAAATTATTGTTGTTATGTTTACTTTAAATTTACTGTCACTTTCGCTTATAAACAGCTGACTGACTAACTCTTCTGTTTTTGTAACCCGTCATGTTGTTGTCTGCAGTCAGGTGGTTCGTTATATTGACATCTGACTTGTCTAAGGCAGGGTAGCCAGGGAGTTCATTACATTGGCATCTGATTTGTCAAAGGCCAGTGAGTTTAGTTAAAAGTAGCTGAATTAGAGACCATTTTCCGGTGTGCGTGTCATTTTCGTTGTTGAGAACGGTCAAGCACGCCCATTTTGCTTTTGATCGTAGACTGAAGCCATTGTTTGAGAGTGTCAGTAGGTATTACGAGGGTTTAGACCACCCCCTCCACTTTCCTAGTGCCTCTTTCGCCACCCGGGCTACCCCTCCACTACACCCTTGCAGCAGGATGCCCTTCAGGTCGTAGGGATCTTAAAGCGCAAACCTTTGTGACGTCATTGTATCAACTTCAGATCATTTTCAAAATAAAACGATTAATAATATTTTAAAAAAAATTTCTTGGATTGTAAAAAAGTAAATTATCTTGGATTGTAAAATTAAATTATAAGCAAACTGTTATCAGTATGTTTTCAAAGTTTGTACGGTATATTCACCAGTCAATAGAGTCGAAAAAACATTTAAACCGCACTCTGAGATAAAAATTATAATGTATCAACCTGGTCTCGCATAGACCGGCCATCTTGTTAACAGTGTTGCCAACTTCAGGCTGAATGACATAATATTTTAAAAAATTACCTTAAGACACTATAAGGCCCCTTCACAAATAATAACAAAAAGCTTCAGTAAACGTTAAGAATTAAATTGTAATCAATTCAGAAGGTATATTTTCAAAGTTTGTACGGTATATCACCAGTCAATAGAGTCGAAAAAACATTTTACTTTTTATAATAAATTTTAACGTAATTAGGTCACGTGACATGTAAAGAACAATATCAGTTTTACGAGATTTATGTAACAGAATATTTAAATAATATATAAAAATTGTAAAAAATTATGATTACCTTATTATGTGCCAACTTCAGACAGGCGTTAACTTCATAACCCTCGAATTGTAATAATGACTCACCAGGTTCGGTTGGATTTCTTAATATTTGGTAATAGGAGTAGGATATTTGCTCATCTTAGTTAATTATCCAGCAAAGACCACGTGGAGGTGTGAGCAACCTTTGCCTGGAGAGGATAGGTAAGCAGGAAGAATAGGGAAGGTCAAACAGCAGAGGTTCTTTAATAGGCAACAATTTCCTGATATCATGCTCATAAGAACATACTGAAAACGCTATACGTACTTAACTTAATAGGTTACTGCAAACTTTGTAGATTCGTCTTACCGAAACCCTAAGTTTATAGTACTTCTCCCTTCGTAAAGGTACCTGGCGCGTATCAGTGCAGGAAAAAAGTCGACTAACAAAAGGGACATCAAACAATAAATTAAATTTTCATTCATATCAATAGGAATCAAAATATCAATTGGGAATTCTTCTTTATCGCGAGGGCATTTTTTTTGTGGAAACCTAGTTTATATAATTTATGTCACGGGAAAACTGGCGCCCGTAAATTTTCTGACTTTCAAGGACAAATTCGAAGAATTTCAAAAAATATTAAGAAAAACAACAAGATTCAATTCATAAAAATTATTAAAGAAAAACAAAGAATTTTCAAAAAAGAATCCAGGAGTAATCAGTAAAAATTATTAGAAACACAAAAGAATAACGGAACAAAATAATGATAAAACTAAAAAATATTAAATAAATTATAAGAAAAACTAAGATTTAGGCACATATTAAAATTACTAAAATTTTATAACAACAATTTAAGAAAAACTTAGAATTGTACCCGTAAAGAGAGGGAGATCAAACAATAAATATTTTAAAAAGTTTAAATAAAAACAGAATTACCTACATACCACAAAAGATTTTGGAAACACACAACACTTGTATTAAAAAATTCACAACACACATCCACTCAAGTCGATCGTTGGAAATAAAATAAAAAAACCGCAAAAACGGCGTGTGCAAAATTATCTATTCTTATCACTAGTTACATGAAAAAGTATCATACAGAAGCAACAAAATATTTTTATAAAATCTGAAAATTATTAAGAAGGTATTACAGGTAAAAAGTTTAACTTTTATTATTTTAGTTGTATATAGTAGTTCTAAGTAGGGTATTTAGAGTTTGTCGGTACATTTCCACACCACCTAGGAGGTAGTACCGTGGTGCGTTAGCTTTTTTTAGTGGAAAGCTTCGCCAATAGCCATATAAAACCACTTTAAGGCTCCAATTATCATTGGCTACCTCAAAAACATTAGACATCAACCTTATAAGATATCTTTTGGTGGCCCATCAGGTATCTTTTGGTGACCTTTATCGGTATCTTTTGTTGACCATATAGGGCATCTTTTATTGATCTTATAAGATATTTTTTGTGAACTTTTTAGTATTTTTGGTTGATCTTATAAGATATCTTTTGGTGGCCCATCAGGTATCTTTTGGTGACCTTTATCGGTATCTTTTGTTGACCATATAGGGCATCTTTTATTGATCTTATAAGATATTTTTTTTTTGCATTTTTATAGTAAATTAATAAAAGTAATAAGTTTATACCTAGATAATTAGACAGTTCTTAACTTTTTATATCCAAAAGGTTCAGACGTATAATCGTCAAAAAATTTTCGTTTAGTGGAATTTGGTCTATAAATTTTCTTAACGTTAACAGTGAGTACTTCATGGGCTTGTGTACGTCTTATCTGTTTACCAACAACGTATATGGGTTCAGATTTTTCAAGAACCATTTCTTTTATTTTATTAAAATTTAATACTTGGCTTGTAGCGTAATTAAGCGAAATACCCTTCACTTTACATACTATGTTTTCTTTATCATTAATAACAGAATTATAAGCGTAATTTTTAGGACCTCCAGAAACGAACTCTGTAATATACCCGCCATCAAGTTCATCGGTTAACTCTCCTAAGAAATCACCTAAAGGGGGGTCGTATTCTCCTTCTTTAAGGGTGTAAATACAACTGTCTGTATCGAGATATTTAACCCTTTCTCCTAAGGGTTGCAAAAGGTCGTTGTATAATTTTAGTCTTGCATGTGTCGTTGTAAATGCTGCTACAGGTACTGAGACAGTGGATAAGGGGTCATATTCCTCTTCTTTGAATTCCCAGTTAACTATCAACGTTTCATCGTTTACCGGGAGTATTGAGTTTACGATTATTGAGAAGTTGGTTAACATAGAGTATAATTCGTAAGGTTGGTTTACTATAGAAGTCCTGGGTTTGTTTTCTTTCATTCCAAAATATCCCCAAAAACTTGTGATAACGTTTTTTCCCAACAGTCTTTTACCGGGGTTCTTTTCGATAGATAGAGGGTTTAGCGTCACACCTTCTCTTTCAAAGTAGTCACTTATATATTGTTGTTTCTTCTGTTCCGTATCGCAACCGGGAGGCCAACCACTTGCCTCTTGTTTAATTCCTAAAAATTTACTGATATAACCATTAAACAGCCCCCCAGATTTCGTGACGGGGTTGTATTTAGTCTTCTTTTCATAATCCCAAATTTCATAAATTTCTAGAATTTCATACCCCATTTTAAGAGCTTTCTCGACTTCAAGACTTACCCAAGTCCCAACTAGAGCACGCTCATCAACCGAATGTGCGCAGTCTGTGGTGTTGCTTTCTTGGACACAGCTTCTGCAGAGCGTAAACATTAACTTGTTGTTTATACGAGCCGGTAACACAGGATGAAAGAGATTGGTAGGCGGTAGGATTTTGCATTTTACAAATCCAAAAGTACCCTCGAATTTGCATTCGGGTCCCACGTAGATTTTGGGATGTCCTTCAGGATACTCTGCATACTTATTTACGTATGGATACAGGGACGTAAAATCCACATATTTCATTTTTTCACCCTTTTTACACTTGTAATATTCTATTATATTTTCCGTTCGTCCACCCATAAATGCGTCTCTCGGGTTTAGCGGAATGTAATTAAGGAGCGGGTGGTTCTCTGTGTAATTCTTACTTTTTTCATCTTTAAGTATTTCTCTAAACTTACACTCCCACATTTCCACCACCTCGTATCCTAAATTTCTCAACCTTTCTATCTTCGCTGTAGTTCTTTCATAGCGGTTTTCCAAATTGTCTGATGGGTCGTTATGAAGAGGTTGATTTCTATTAATGGTAAAACATCTAGTACAACCGTGATATATGCAGCCTTGGAATTCAAACACAGTTTTGTCGTATAACCCATCAACTTTTACACCCGCAACAATAGCTTCCGATCCTCTAGCGGCATGTTGTATTGTTATATTTCTTTGATGTTCTTCCCAAACTAACCATTGTATGGCTATTTTAGACTGATTATCTCTCCATCTGTAACCGTTTTTAGGAATAATGTGTCCAAGAAAGCAACACCACAGACTGCGCACATTCGGTTGATGAGCGTGCTCTAGTTGGGACTTGGGTAAGTCTTGAAGTCGAGAAAGCTCTTAAAATGGGGTATGAAATTCTAGAAATTTATGAAATTTGGGATTATGAAAAGAAGACTAAATACAACCCCGTCACGAAATCTGGGGGGCTGTTTAATGGTTATATCAGTAAATTTTTAGGAATTAAACAAGAGGCAAGTGGTTGGCCTCCCGGTTGCGATACGGAACAGAAGAAACAACAATATATAAGTGACTACTTTGAAAGAGAAGGTGTGACGCTAAACCCTCTATCTATCGAAAAGAACCCCGGTAAAAGACTGTTGGGAAAAAACGTTATCACAAGTTTTTGGGGATATTTTGGAATGAAAGAAAACAAACCCAGGACTTCTATAGTAAACCAACCTTACGAATTATACTCTATGTTAACCAACTTCTCAATAATCGTAAACTCAATACTCCCGGTAAACGATGAAACGTTGATAGTTAACTGGGAATTCAAAGAAGAGGAATATGACCCCTTATCCACTGTCTCAGTACCTGTAGCAGCATTTACAACGACACATGCAAGACTAAAATTATACAACGACCTTTTGCAACCCTTAGGAGAAAGGGTTAAATATCTCGATACAGACAGTTGTATTTACACCCTTAAAGAAGGAGAATACGACCCCCCTTTAGGTGATTTCTTAGGAGAGTTAACCGATGAACTTGATGGCGGGTATATTACAGAGTTCGTTTCTGGAGGTCCTAAAAATTACGCTTATAATTCTGTTATTAATGATAAAGAAAACATAGTATGTAAAGTGAAGGGTATTTCGCTTAATTACGCTACAAGCCAAGTATTAAATTTTAATAAAATAAAAGAAATGGTTCTTGAAAAATCTGAACCCATATACGTTGTTGGTAAACAGATAAGACGTACACAAGCCCATGAAGTACTCACTGTTAACGTTAAGAAAATTTATAGACCAAATTCCACTAAACGAAAATTTTTTGACGATTATACGTCTGAACCTTTTGGATATAAAAAGTTAAGAACTGTCTAATTATCTAGGTATAAACTTATTACTTTTATTAATTTACTATAAAAATGCAAAAAAAAAATATCTTATAAGATCAATAAAAGATGCCCTATATGGTCAACAAAAGATACCGATAAAGGTCACCAAAAGATACCTGATGGGCCACCAAAAGATATCTTATAAGATCAACCAAAAATACTAAAAAGTTCACAAAAAATATCTTATAAGATCAATAAAAGATGCCCTATATGGTCAACAAAAGATACCGATAAAGGTCACCAAAAGATACCTGATGGGCCACCAAAAGATATCTTATAAGGTTGATGTCTAATGTTTTTGAGGTAGCCAATGATAATTGGAGCCTTAAAGTGGTTTTATATGGCTATTGGCGAAGCTTTCCACTAAAAAAAGCTAACGCACCACGGTACTACCTCCTAGGTGGTGTGGAAATGTACCGACAAACTCTAAATACCCTACTTAGAACTACTATATACAACTAAAATAATAAAAGTTAAACTTTTTACCTGTAATACCTTCTTAATAATTTTCAGATTTTATAAAAATATTTTGTTGCTTCTGTATGATACTTTTTCATGTAACTAGTGATAAGAATAGATAATTTTGCACACGCCGTTTTTGCGGTTTTTTTATTTTATTTCCAACGATCGACTTGAGTGGATGTGTGTTGTGAATTTTTTAATACAAGTGTTGTGTGTTTCCAAAATCTTTTGTGGTATGTAGGTAATTCTGTTTTTATTTAAACTTTTTAAAATATTTATTGTTTGATCTCCCTCTCTTTACGGGTACAATTCTAAGTTTTTCTTAAATTGTTGTTATAAAATTTTAGTAATTTTAATATGTGCCTAAATCTTAGTTTTTCTTATAATTTATTTAATATTTTTTAGTTTTATCATTATTTTGTTCCGTTATTCTTTTGTGTTTCTAATAATTTTTACTGATTACTCCTTGATTCTTTTTTGAAAATTCTTTGTTTTTCTTTAATAATTTTTATGAATTGAATCTTGTTGTTTTTCTTAATATTTTTTGAAATTCTTCGAATTTGTCCTTGAAAGTCAGAAAATTTACGGGCGCCAGTTTTCCCGTGACATAAATTATATAAACTAGGTTTCCACAAAAAAAATGCCCTCGCGATAAAGAAGAATTCCCAATTGATATTTTGATTCCTATTGATATGAATGAAAATTTAATTTATTGTTTGATGTCCCTTTTGTTAGTCGACTTTTTTCCTGCACTGATACGCGCCAGGTACCTTTACGAAGGGAGAAGTACTATAAACTTAGGGTTTCGGTAAGACGAATCTACAAAGTTTGCAGTAACCTATTAAGTTAAGTACGTATAGCGTTTTCAGTATGTTCTTATGAGCATGATATCAGGAAATTGTTGCCTATTAAAGAACCTCTGCTGTTTGACCTTCCCTATTCTTCCTGCTTACCTATCCTCTCCAGGCAAAGGTTGCTCACACCTCCACGTGGTCTTTGCTGGATAATTAACTAAGATGAGCAAATATCCTACTCCTATTACCAAATATTAAGAAATCCAACCGAACCTGGTGAGTCATTATTACAATTCGAGGGTTATGAAGTTAACGCCTGTCTGAAGTTGGCACATAATAAGGTAATCATAATTTTTTACAATTTTTATATATTATTTAAATATTCTGTTACATAAATCTCGTAAAACTGATATTGTTCTTTACATGTCACGTGACCTAATTACGTTAAAATTTATTATAAAAAGTAAAATGTTTTTTCGACTCTATTGACTGGTGATATACCCTACAAACTTTGAAAATATACCTTCTGAATTGATTACAATTTAATTCTTAACGTTTACTGAAGCTTTTTGTTATTATTTGTGAAGGGGCCTTATAGTGTCTTAAGGTAATTTTTTAAAATATTATGTCATTCAGCCTGAAGTTGGCAACACTGTTAACAAGATGGCCGGTCTATGCGAGACCAGGTTGATACATTATAATTTTTATCTCAGAGTGCGGTTTAAATGTTTTTTCGACTCTATTGACTGGTGAATATACCGTACAAACTTTGAAAACATACTGATAACAGTTTGCTTATAATTTAATTTTACAATCCAAGATAATTTACTTTTTTACAATCCAAGAAATTTTTTTTAAAATATTATTAAACGTTTTATTTTGAAAATGATCTGAAGTTGATACAATGACGTCACAAAGGTTTGCGCTTTAAGATCCCTACGACCTGAAGTTGGCATCCTGCTGCAAGGGTGTAGTGGAGGGGTAGCCCGGGTGGCGAAAGAGGCACTAGGAAAGTGGAGGGGGTGGTCTAAACCCTCGTAATACCTACTAGTGTCAGAAGATTTTTCGGGTAAAGTTTTAAATTACAGTGCATCTGTATCAATTGATTTTGGATTTTTGAAACTTAACCTTATTATCCATTCGAATCGTTGTTGGAGTTAGATTCTGTTGTTATTTTTGGAGTGATTCGATGGATAACCGCGTGTCGGGATTTTTATGAAGTCTTCTGTGGGTAAGTGAACATGTCTTTTATTCATGTGGCTTGTCCCATTCTTATGGTTTTCTCTTTCTCTTTTATCTCCAGCGAAATGTAGATGAGATCACGGTACAATCAGCGAGTTGTTTGGTTAATTCAATACCATTCAGGCCGGCGAATTGCAGTTTAGAGTGGCAGTGTTTAAATCACCTATCAGTACAGTTAGCAACGTTCATGTCTACGCACATTTATACCAGTTGAGAGTGCCACGATTCTATACTCTATTTAAAAACTAGGAGGAGTGATTTGAAAAGCCAGAATTACAGCCAAAAAAGTTACTAGAAAATTTACAAGGCGGCAAATTTAAACACATTTCTTTTATTTAAATAAAATTGAAAATAAATGTTTATGGACACTTTCTATTTGGTCTAAGATAGTCACAAAGTAAACTTACAATAATTATATTAAAAAAAGAAATCAATTAACAAAAGTCACCATTATAAATATTTCACACTTTTAAAACATAACCTATAAATGTCCTATAAATGTAAGTGGCAAATTTTTATAGTGTAAACTTGCCTCCAAATTAACCAATAAACAAACGCGAGTGTTGCCAACTTAAATTCAAATCGTTCCTCCTAGTTTTTAAATAGGGTATAGAGAAAATAAACCCTATTACAATAGGTGAGTTATAATGTTATATTTTATTAAAATTAATAACGCCATATAGTCGCAATTTTAATTTCTATAGCTTGATTTTACCTGTGTTTTTCACTGTGTATTATATGTTTATTATTATATAAACTAGACTACTCTTTCAGCTCCTTTGCGCTAATGCAAGACAATTTTTTTTTGTTAAACTTTAATTTAGTTTATTGCTGTAATCTAGTTATGACTAGGAAGTCATATTTAAGTTGTTAAGTGCATTCCAGTCAATAGTTCGATTGGAAATTGTAAAATTCAGAAATGTCAGCTCCTAGCTTCTGAAATTTGTGTAATTCATCTAAATTCATTATTTTTTTTTATTGTTAAGTAAAAATAAGTTTTTGTGTTTAAGTTGTATTAAAGTCAGTAAATTAGTATAACGGTATTAAATTAATTAACTCAAGGAGCCATGATAATCTGCTTAAGCTTATTGTTAATTCCAAATTACTATTTTAGGGTTCTTGGTACGGGCTAAAGTTCTTGGTACGGTCTGAAGTTCTCGGTACGGGCCTAAGCTTTGGTTGGCTGATTTTTTTTGGTTCGGGCCTTATTTGTTTGGAGCAAGCCTAAATTGTTCTTGGTACGGCCTAGATTATTTTGGTTCAGGCCTAATTGTTAAGGAAAACCTGAAGCCAAAGTCTGGAGGAGATTAACTCTGGAATCCGAACAGATAAGCTATAGGCCTTAAATATTATTACTTTAATTTTTTTTTATTTCTCTGACTGTAAACATTGTATATTTTATTGCTGTGTAAATCATTTGTAAAATTTTAGTTAAGTAGAGCGTGTGATCACACTAAAAAGGGGCACTATTACATTAAGTAACCATTGTTAAGGCGCTAGGGTTGACAGTAGTGTAAACACATACTATCTTTTTTTTATATTAAAGGAGGGTCTAGTTTGATATTTTTGTTCTAATTAGCTCACTTTAACGTTCCTATACGTATAATTCAATTAGTCTTGATTAAGATTCTTAATTTATTTAATTATCTCCAGTGAGATAGGTCAGTGCCAGGAACAACAGGGGTTTTCGATTTTAACCGTTCAAATCGGTGGCGCGACTCACTCTTATTTTTGTACTTACCCTCTACGGCTGAGCTGGGCACTAATTTGCCAGTAGAGAAACCACTTACCGATCTCAGCTGGAGTTGAACTTCTACTTGAAGAACTTTATTAATTTTTCAAAATTTATTGTTTTATTTTTATTCTTTTATTACATCAAAAGTACGTGGCATTATTATAAGTATAGATATGTGTCTAGTAACATTTTTTAAGACCACCAAAGCTGATTGAGAGTTAGACAAGACTGTGTACTCTTGAAATTGCAAATCGCTGTTTATGATCCATTCTAACGCTTTATTTATGGCTACCAGTTCCGCTGTAAAAAATGAAGGGTTAAATGCCAACAATAACGCAACCCATCACTATTTACAGTCTATAAAACCTCACGTTCTTGTTCTTACCGAAACACAAGTTACTGGAAAAAATAGCCCAAATCATCTTAAATTTCCAGGTTACGAACTTTACCACAACTTTAAATGGCACCATGGAGTATGTATTTACGTAAGAAGCATACTTTCCTGCTCTAGATACCTGCACTAGAAAACAACAGACACAACATCCTTTGGCTAAAATTAACACTTAAAGCCTCTAGCAAATTTACATGTTGTATTTATCGGCCATCAGACTGTAATTGCGACTACTAGACTATCTATCACAAAAGATCGACTACCTTAATAGTGAGTACCCTTCTGCAGAGATAATTGTGCTTGGGGACTTAAATAGTCAACACGAAAAGTGGCTTAAGTACAACAAAACGGACACAGAAGGCCGGCTAACTGAAGAGTTAGCAATGAGTTGTCCCAACTAATCGACGAGCTGCCTATAGCTGCCAATCACAGTTCTAATACTCTGTTTTTTTTTCCGACCACTCACCCTGAGCAATATAATGTAAATGTTCTGACTCCCCTAGGCAACTCTGATCATGCTGTAGTAGAAGTCAAATGTCCAATCGAACCTCATCCATTCGAAACACCTTCCAAGAGAACTTTTTGGAATTTAAAAAAAGCAGATTGGGAAGGCTTTCGAGACTACTTTGCATCTTTTTCCTGGAATTCAGTCTGCATTATCAACGAAGATCCATCGGCAGTTTGCAACGGTATAACTGAAATTATTCAGTGTGCTATGAAAGCTTACATTCCTAACTTTACCAAACGCTTGAAAGCCAGACAGAAGCCATGGTTTAATAAAGACTGCGATGTAGCTCGGAAAACTAAGATCAAGTCCCACAAATTATTTCTACAAAATCCATCAGAAGAAACAAAACAGGATAATATAACCGCTAGAAACACTATTTCCCATTCCAAAAGTCGCTCGAATGAGAAAGAAAGTACTGTCAAACCCTAATGAAAGCCGGTCCTTTTGGACTCTCACCAAACGTATCAATAATAATTTTTATAGTTCGTTCCCTCCACTCACAGCAGATGACGGCTCAATAGTTATGTACTCCCCAGAGAAGGCAAAACTCTTTGCCAAAATATTCTCTTCGAACACGACACTTAACCCACCGAACAACATGGAACTACCTTCCATTCCACGGGCTCCCCACATCGGCTGGTGTAAGCCAATTCTCGCCCAACACGGATCTTCTGATTTCAGAAAAAGCAGAGCAGTCATACATAATGTGTTCTACTGTTTCCTCTTCTTGTTCGCAGCCTCTGCATAGCGGCGATTCTGTTAGTTTTATCCTAAAGAGATGTTGTCGCAATTGGCAGTGACCTGTCAGGATTCCCACAGCTGTTCGGAGATTTTGTCTGGTCAATGCCTTAAATTTTTTTGCTGTTTCCTCGCCAGGATGAGGTAATAACTCTCTGGCCAGTCTACAGTTCGTAGTTTCATCCCAGCACTGTATAAATTTTTGGTGAGAGTGCTGTTTAATAAGGTCCACGACTGCGGACAATGTTAGCTTGGTAGACGGGCGAGGGCTAACATATCTGTAGCCCGCAGCCCTCTTTGCTAAATTGTTCGCAATGCGGTTGCCTTTAGAGTTCCCATGTCCTTTGATCCAGCTGAGAGTGACCACGTTATTCTGGCTGGCCTCAGTTAGAGATTGGTGGCATTCTAGTACTAAACTTGAAGTGAAACGTGGTCTATTCAAGGTCAGTAGTGCTTGTCGGCAGTCTGTATATATATATATATTTATATTCCTGCCTGTGATGTTCCTATTGATTAATTCTTTTGCAGCTATGGTTATGCCTGTGAGTTCTGATTGAACCACACTTGACAAGCCATCCATAGCCCATTTTGTGTTTAGGCTTAAGGATCTAGAGTAAATTCCACATCCCACACCTTGCTTTGTTTTTGATCCATCCGTATATACGCTCAGAGCGTTCACTACGTTGGGGTCTGCTGTCTTGTTTGTTAATATTTTGTAGGGTTTGTCAAAGACAAATCTTCCGTCCCATATCTCTAGATATTCTGGAAGAGGACAGAAGATCCACAACGGCTTCTCTCAATCAAGATTTGAGAATTGTTGACGAGTGGGGAAGAAGAATTCTTGTTACTTTCAACGCTTCCTAAACAAAGACATGTTGCCTATCCAACAAGAGGCAAACATGCGACTCAACCATTACAATTAACGATCAGACACTGGTAGCGCTGGTTGGTATAACGATCTCCCAGGACTTACTATGGAACGAACATATTGCATCCATAGCAACTGCAGCAGGAAAGAAATTAGGCTTTCTGTTTAGAGCACGGAAATATTTCTCTCCATCCAACTTAGCTTCTCTTTACAAAGCCCAAATACGACCTAATCTTAAATACTGCTCGCATGTACGGGGTTCGGCGGCTCCGTCAAGGCTTGGAGTTCTTAATGTAATACAGAAAAGAGCAGTTCGACTAATAAACGACACTAGTATCACCAAAAACCTAACCCCATTGTCCCACCGAAGAGCAGTGTCTGATCTTTCCTTGTTTTACCGATACATAAACGGATTTTGCTCAAAAGAACTCCGCTCCATAATGCCTCCACTTGTCAAACCAGCCAGAGCAACGCGACGTATTAACTTCATGCATTCTTATACTGTTCAGTGCCAGACATCGAGAACGGATCGATTTGTTCGTTCCTTCATCCCCAGGGTCTCCAGATTGTGGAACTCCTTACCTTCCCACGTCTTCTCAACTCGTCGTTACTTGCAGGCCTTTAAATCCCAAATTAATAAATTGTCTCTTCTGCCCCAATAGATATTCTCGGTACATTTGTATTTAGGTCTATACCTACGAGGACGTCGTTAATAAAAAAAAATAATCCTTTTATTACAAATCTCTTCAGATCCGACTTATCCCTTATTGTTCAGGTATTTTTTTCCGATAAAATTTTACAAAAAAGAACGACTTTTGCATATATAAATTTAACAATAGGTTAACAGAGTTTGCAAGTCTCAGCAAGTAATATTAGCGACATATTTTAAATACATAAAATAAAATAAAAATGCACTAAAAGCCGTTATATTAATAATCTACTTTATGGATATCGACTGAAAAGAATTTACTCGTTAATATTCCGACATAAAAGTTAACAAAAAAATGGGAACAAAGAACACGAATATAAAATTTAAATTAATATTCAAAGAATTTTAAAGCCAGTATTTAATTACGTCTTAATAACCTGAAATCATTAAATATTTCAGTAGCGCCGTTAAATTTTAAGCTCATCATATTCCAATGTCTAGAATTTCTTTTTATAAATTAGTATTGAATTGTATGCCATAATTCTGATATCGATTCTAATTATTGGATAATAAAAAAGATTTAGTTTTGGACACGTTATTTAAAGTTAAAAAAACAGAAACAATTTAGTCAGCACATAATTAAAATTTTATAAAATTATACTTTATATGACCTCTGAAACAGTAACTAAATACATATATATATATTTAAACTTGATCTAATATAAACTTATGGACAAAATTAAAAAATCACTTAACTAAATAACCACAAGTTTTCCTGTATCCGACTGATATGTTTAGTAGCTCACAAAACTTGTAAATAAAGCAAAACAATTGTTTAAAACAGAAATCGGCAAAATTTAAATTATGTTCATAAATTAATTAATAACGTAAATAATTTGCTTAACATTAAGTACTCAAAAAAATATCCGTAAACAATTAAATTCAAGTATGGCCTCCTCCATTTCTGATTATTGCATTCTTTCGCCTAGGCATACTGGAGATCAGTTTTTTTATAACATCTTGGGGGATACTCTCCCACTTTGGTTTTTTAAGAATGTCCCATAGGTGCTCTATGTGATTTAAGTTGTTGGCTGGTCATTCCATTAACATCAATTGCATTTAGGTAGTTAACCAGTTGCTTAGCCACCTGGGAACGAGCATCATCTTGCATGAATACATAAATCTGCCCGACGAAGAAAGAAAACAGCCTAATATGTTCAAAAAATATATTTTAGAGATAATAATTGGAATTCATGGATCTCAAGCGGATAAAAACTAAATCTATGCGGCAATTAAAAAAGATCCCTTCCCAAACCATTACAGTAGCTTTACAAATAGAATTTTGGGAACAATATTGCAGTTCACAAATCTATCTCTAGGCCTTCGCCAAACATAAATACTTCCATTCGAAGATTGTTTTCATCTGAGAACAAAATTCTTTTCCAATCGTCAACCGTTTTTTATGGTTACGGGCAAAATGCAGTTTGTGTTTCCTGGTTCAGAAAGGTTTCTTAGCTGATCTCCCACTTTTTATTTCAGCTTTATTTAAACATCTTCTTACAGTTAGAGACCAAATCGGTACATTGCAAGCAATATCCAACTAATTTCGTAACATTGTACCAATGACTATCCTGTTTTGATGAACTGACACACACAGAAAGCTCTCATCTCTTGCATCTGTAGACCTTTTGCGCCCTTATCTTGGTCTGCGATTGTAACCATAACCGTTTAACCATACGACTTATAGTGGAATAATTTCTTCCTAAAAATTAGCAACATAACACATAGAGTACTCTTCTGCCAGTGAAGTTGATGCCTTTACTGCACCTCTACTGATAAATTTCTGCCATGATTTTTTTTCTAAGACTAAAACCTTTGAAACAACCACTACTACAAATACAACACCTTCTAGCAAATCAAATCTTTTGTTAATCAACAATGTTTGTAATAACAATGTGCTCAATTTTCAACACAAGTTAGAATTATGACATTTTTAATTTTAACACAAAAGTATCTAGATCATTAAAGAAGGCCCACTCCTATTCGCAAAAAAATTATCAACCTTAATCATGATCATTATTTTAAAATTTAAAGCCAACAAAAGAGGGGAGGGGTGCTTTAATTTTGTCCATGAGTTTATTTAAATTTACACTTTGACGATTACTATATGCTTAGATTTTTAACAGCTGTTTTTATATTTATTAAATTCTGATTTCTGTGTTTTCTTGATATTTTTTATAAATTTCCTAGTTATAAATTGAAGTTTGGTATTTATCATCTTAGTATTATTCTAATATAGTCTTTCTTACAATGATTTTCGGACCATATATGGTCCAATGCGCATTTGTCTTTCGATTGGAAATATCTTGCAATATCTTATTAAAGTCTATTGATTTAAATACAAAACAAATCTCTAACGTCCGATAAAGATGCAGTACTTGCTAAACATTTAATTAAAGATAGTAATGGAGTCAGAGAATAGTTTTTTTAACTCATCGCGATACGTCTTATACAAATAGTTAAAGATATTGTTGCACCCAAATTTGTCTTTGCTAAAATTCTATTAAGTAACCACACAGCGACTCTTAATAGAGTAAATACGTTAAACATTTACACAGAAAAATTTAAAACGAAAATTGAAATGGATATCCATTTCGAATCCCTGAATTTAAAACAAAAATGGGCTACAAGTAGCTTGACCTTAAAACATAACAGACAAGAAAGTATTATTTAAACAGTGCAAACATTTTTTACGACAACGTTCCCGATAAAACAAATATTCAAGATGCTTTACGTTCAGTTTCGAGCATTGTGTAGCGTTCGTAGGTTTTCAATCATGTCTGTGAACAAAGGTTGTGGAATGACACGAAAGAAATCTTGGATTTCAGTCCAAAATTTCGGAATGTCAGATGATAGATCGGTACGAAAAACAGCTTTCACATATGTACGCCTCAGGTATAGTTAGCTCTGGTGAGTGTGATGGGTATAAGAAATTAATGCCATGCGAAATTAGGCAATTTTTAAAATAATTGCGCAGCATTCAAAGAGACCTTGTGACAGTTTACACCGTCCTGCTGAAACCATTGTTGATGATGTGGTAGGTTCCTGGCACCACTAAATTGCTAAGGTTTATGTAGAAATTGCGTAATAAGCCGTTCTCTGTAGGACTCCTAATTAACAGTAAACAGCGTTCCGGCCTTTGCTTCAACGAAATACAGGCCCAATATGATACACCACAACAAATGGTAACACAATTGTATACTTGTTAATGCATTCGTTTAAATGAATATGGCTTTTATCGGAAAACCAAATATTCGATGAAACCGACCTGTTCTCATAATCCATAGCCAACACCCAAGCGCAGTAGTCGACTGTTGCACGATCATCAACTGCCTCCCAGTCTGTTTTTTGTAAGTAAATCCACCAATATTCTTGAACATTCAAAGTAGCGATGGATTACTGCTATTCAATTTAAATGATGTTCTTGTAAGACTTCGTTTTTGCCATTGCAGCACTTGATTAAAAACACGCCCGTGATTCATATTGGTTGTGACTGGGCCACTTACGTGACCTTTACATTGGCAAAGCATTATTCCCGTACTACGAAACTTGTCAACAACTGCTAACATAACGCTATTAGTCGGAGGCTGCTTCATAAACCTAAGCCTAAATGCGTAGGCAGCTGATTTTAGGCTTAGGTCGTTTTCTTGACCTTTTCTTGAAACATAATTACTGAAAGATCTTTCACTATTTACAGTCATTTTACTCTAGTGTGACGTCACAAGCGACGCGATGATACTTTAAATTTAAATTTTTTTGGACTAAATATTTATTATAAAATAAATATAAAACATGATATGCGATGTGATTAATACATACTTCTACGGGTTACATAATAATTTTTCAAAATCTGTCATCATGGTAAATAAAGTAAGTACCTACCTACGTATAAGTTGGTGAAGGCATAAACGATAAGCCATAAATTGTTGGCACAGCAGTATTAAATAATTTCGTATTTGTCGTTGTTTCGCTCTAAAATCTCGCCACATAAAATACGGATTTTTTATTCTACCAATTAATTTCTAATTAATACAAAAAAACTAATTTTGCAAACTACATAAATTCGAAAGGATGAAATGTAGGTAAGTTAAAAATTCGAAAAGAGGTTGACCTTAAAGGCCATCCTTGCAACTTGCTGCTAATTTTAACCGCAAAGCTATAGTAACGTGACGTATTTTAACGTTTTTGAGCTTTTTTTGGAATGTTTAAAAAGCCATAACTTTTTAACGCGTTATTCAATTTTAATGTTCATGTTGGCATTCGACGCAGTTTTTTGATATTGGAAGTGCAAAATCAATTAGTTAACAAATCTCAAAAATGTAAAAAAATTTTCGGCAACAATATCTCACGAACAAATCAAACGATTTTAATTTGCAAAACAGCGTTTAACGTGTTTTTTTAAGCTTGAGCGCTGATTTGGTTATGAAATTAATCGATGTGATAGCCAACTAGATATACTCAAAAAATATAATTTTTACAATCAAAATTTTCGTTTTTTTTTTACTTTCTCGAAATCTACCAGTCAGTATCGGTTCAAACTTACAGGGATTTTAAGCTAGATGGAACTCTTTGGAAAGCTTTTTAGTTTATTCCGCTCAATCAAGCAGTTCAAAAGTTATAAGAGGTTTACATACATCCACACAGACATCCACACATACATACAGACATAAAGACACCCTCGTAAAAATAGTCAGGTTAGGTTCCAAACACCTCAAAACGTTGAGATCCAATGAAAACTCGATTTTCAAAAAACGGAGGAAAAACAATAACTTCCCGATTTTAAAAAAATATTAATTTTTTTAGCGGGAAGTTAATAAACCTAGAATTTTGAATGGATTTTTAAAAAAAATTATTTCGACAGTACAACTTAAATTAATTTTTATATATCTGGTGTAAATGGAACCGTTTACGCACTGGTCATGGACGCTGTAATTCCACTCTCTTTAAATGGGGTGTTGTAAAAAGCCCATTATGCTCTTGCAATATAACCGAAGAAACTATTGAACATTTAGTCAATGAATGTCATCTTACAAGATTTGCTGGCGGTTTTCAAGAATTACATGAATTGATACAAAATGCCATTGAATGGCTCACACAAATCAAGAGTCTTTGAATATACAGCAAGTAGTTCTAATTAAGGTTTTTTTTCTGCGGTTTTTTCCCTTAATCTCCAACACGAATGTGAGAACTGCGCACACCCTTTAAAAACTTTCCGCAGATACAATATTTAGAAAAGTGTTTTCTCTATAGAACGAATTCTTCAAGTTTAATGACTATATTATTGTTAATAACATATATTGTACTACTACTATTTTCATACGAATATATATATATATATATATATATATATATATATATATATATATATATATAAATTGAAGTACGTTGCATGTACCTGTACATGTGTACCTCTGGAGTTTCAAAGAAAAAGCTAAAGCATTTTTAGACTCTATTGTCAACAGAGATAAGACGTGAGTATACCATTTTCCTCCAGAATAGAACCAGAAATCAAAACAGTAGCTTCACCCATCATCGTCTAAACCCAAAAAATCCAAGACGTGCAAGTCAGCCGGTAAGGCCCTGGTCCGTAAGGGACCGTTGTTCATCGAATATATGGAAAAGAGGACAACCATAAACTCTGACAGGTACTGTATTACTCTGAGAAAGCTTAGGTGGCTCATACAGAACAAGTGACGCGGTATGCCTACTAAGGGACTCACCCTTCTCCATGACAACGCGCAGCCTTACGTCTCGCATCAGAACACCGCTCTGCTGTCTCAATTCGGGTAGAATCTCTTTAACTACCCCCTTATAGCCCGGACCTAGCGCCCAGTGACTACCATATGTGTCCTGCGCTCAGGACACCCCAGGGAGACATGAAGATTTCATTGGAAGACAAAGTGGAAAAAGCAAGGTGGCGGCAGAGTGGTAAGACACCGGTATGCAAAAGCTCGTCCCCGGATACAAAAGGTTATTAATAGAAATGAAGAACATGTAGAAAAATAGTATATTATCCAGGCTTTCCGATGGTGTACTAATTCTTGCAAATAAATGCGTTTTTGTATAAAAAAAATGAGGAGGCCTTACTTTGTTTATTGCAATCGTAGTATAAAAAAACAAAACTGAATTTTTACGAGTATAAAGGATAAATTATAATGTGTGTAACAAACTTATACATTGGATAGAGGAGGCCACTTTGATTAAAAAAAGGTCCTACACATTTATATCATTTTCAAGATACAAGGTATTCAATATTTTTTAAAAAATCAAGTTTTTTGAAATATCCCCAAAACCTTACTTCCTTAGTTGGGGAACTTTTGCCACTAAAAACAAAATAATAAAAAACATAAATTAATTTTTGTACTTACTGGTAAATAAAAACTGGTAAATAAATATTTTAAAAATGACCCTTGCTTATTAATCTTGATAGATATGTCAAATTTTTCAAGGGTAGTTTTTTAAAACTGAAAATGCCTAACAAAAATGAAAATAATTTTTTAAAAAATGATTCTTAGCTTTCGACAACTAAATCGGTTGTCGCTTTCAAAGATGATAAAAAAATCTAATGTATACTTCTTAATGCAAGTTTTGGTTTTAAAATTTAAAGAATCATTTTAAAAAAAATTATGTTCATTTTTGTTAAGCATTTTCAGTTTTAAAAAAACGACCCTTGACAAATTTGACATATCTATCAAGATTAATAAGGAAGGGTCTTTTTCAAAATATTGATTTATATGTTTTATTATTTTGTTTTTAGTGGCAAAAGTTCCCCAACTAAAGAAGTAAATATATGAAATCATGCCACAAAGACGCTACAGAAAATATTAAAATATTCCCAAAACTGTTTTACAAATTTTCTCAATCTTTGGTATACATAAGGCAGTATTAAAATACATTTTCCATGATAAAATTGTCTGCTTATTTACATTAGTAGGTAGCTTTTAGCATCATTACTTTTATTAGTTTACTTGGCATCAAAGTACTTCCTGACGACCTAAATAAAAACGCTCTTCTGCTTTATGAGACTTTATAAAATGATATCAACATTATAAAAGAGAAGTTACCATTTGGATGAGGACATATTATGAGTCTCTTAGCCACCGAGATCTCAAAATTTAAATTCGTAACGTCATTACATTTGGGGTCACCTGAACTATCAGGTCCACAACGGGTAAATAAATACTAGGAAGCAATTAATATAAAGAGTAATGGCTCTGGCAAGTCATTTTAATCCCGAAAACATGCGTCGAATATACGATTCTATGATTCGGCAATCGAGGCTCTTTTAGTAGCAATTACCGAACCTACTCATAGAGGTAAGTAAACCTTATTAATTTTTATTTAGAACTAGCAGCCCGCCCCGGCTCTCCACGGGGATTAAAAAAAATTTTTTTTTTACAAACACCTAGGTACCTAGGTACGAATGAAGAGCCTTTTCTAGCGGTGGTATTTTAATAAAACAAATTAATAAAAGGACGCTTATTGTGACGTAATTAATAGTTTTCGCAGCGCACGCGATTGAAGGAAGTTTTTTGTTTATTTTTTTACACCTTGGGTTAGATTATTCAAGTTTTAGTAAGCATCGCTAATTTTTTTGAAAATAAAACATAGCCTATGTCACTCGGGAATAGTGTAGCTTGCCAACGGTGAAAGAATTTTTGAAATCGGTCCAGTAGTTTCGGAGCCTATTCATTTCAAACAAACAAACAAAAAATCAAATCTTTCCTCTTTATAATATTAGTATAGCTTAATGAAAATTATTACATTAATTAATAAAATCAGTGGCGTATCGATACTACGTATAAAAGTGTGCATGTTTAAAGATACCCAAAAGAATTTTATTATCGACTAATATATTTTTAAGTCTTTTAAAAAATATCAAAACTGTTTTAGAGATACATATTAGAAAAAAAAATATTTAATAAAAAAAATTCCCACCCGTCAACGTTTTATGTTGAGGAATAGTAAAAATAGTATAACTGAAACCGGGAGTATTAATAGTTTTGTTTAATTCATGAAAAATTTTAATTAACCCGTCATTTTTGATCCAATTATTATCAAAAGGTCAATAAAGACGCCCTATTTTAACTAAAAACTGTAAAAGATAACAAAATTTTGACCATTCCAAGCAATTTTTCTTTTCATTTAATTTTTTTTTATTAATTAAATGTTAACCATGGTTAAGTTTTATTAGAACCTCTATAAACTTTTAAAAACCTAAAGTTTTATCTGCAAAATATTAATTAAAAGCTTTTTTCACCTGCTACTTGAAAGAAAATTTAGTACTGTCACGGGCTAATTTCTCGTTAGCGATAATTATCTTAATCGGTAATAAATTAAGTACTCACCTCACAAATTGCACCATAATTAAGGGTTAAACAGAGTCATTTAATGTTAAGAACAAGTTGAATCTCGGTTGTTTGTAGGTAAACACCTTCTATTTATTATATTCTGACCACAATTGCTACTAATACCACTTTGAATTATCGTCTACTTATTATATTCAGGTCACAAATTATTGTATTGTTTACTTTAAAATTAACTGTCACTTTCGCTTATAAACAGGTAGTTGTCACTTCTGCTTCTGTTCGTATAACTCGTCATATTGTTGTCTACAGCCAGGTAATTCATTACATTGCCATCCAACTTGGTGAAGGCCACTAGCCAGCGACCCGATCGGTTAGCTTAAGCTTGTGGGAAGTAACGTCAGAGTCCTTTTTCCGGTAATTGTCATTTTCGTTGTTGAGAACCGACAAGGAGGCATTTTGCTTTTGACCATCGACTGAAATCATTCTTAGAGTGTTACCAGAAGATTTTCGGTTTAAGTTTTAAATCACGGTGCATCCGTAACAATTAATTTTGGATTTTTGAAACTAAACCTTATTTTCCATTTGAATCGTTATTGGAGTTAGATTCTGTTGTTATTTTTGGACAGATTCATTGGAAAAAGCCGCGTGTCGGATTTTTGTGAAATCTTCTGTGGTAAGTGAACATGTCTTTTATTCATGTGGTTTGTTCAATTCTTATGGTTTTCTCTTTCTTTCTTTCTTTTTATTTCCGACGAAATGTAGATAGATCACGGAACAGTCAGTGAGTAATTTGGTTAATTCAATACCATTCAGGCAACGAATTGCGGTTAGAGTGGCAGAATTCCCTAACAGTACAGTTAGCAACGAATACACTATTTCACTCTTTTACCAGCCAGGAGTGTCACGATTTTTAAAGGAAAAACCCTAATACATTAGGTGAGTTTAAATATTATACTCTTACTATGTTTAATAACGCCATATAGTCACAAAATTTAGTTTTATATCTTGGTTTTACATGTGGTTTTCATTGTGTATCGTATGTGTGCATTATTTTAAGAAACTAAACTATTCTTTCAGCTCCTTTGCTCTATTACTAATTAATTTTATGATAAATCTTATTGTTATAATTCAGTTATGGCTAGTAAGTCATATTTAAGTTTGTTAAGTGCATTCAAGTCACTAGTTTTGAGTAGAAATTGTAAACTTCAGTAATATTAACTTCTAACTTCTGTAATTTGTGTAATTCATCTAAATTCATTATTTTTTTTTTATTGTTAAGCGAAAATAAGTTTTTTTTTGTAAGTTGTATTAAAGTCAGTAAATTAGTATAACGGTATTAATCAATTAACTCAAGGAGCCATGATAATTTATTTAAGCTTATTGTTAATTCCAAATTACGATTTTAGGGTCCTTAGTACAGGTTTAAGTTCTTGGTACGGACCTATTTGTTTGGAGCAAGCCTTATTTGTTTTTGGAGCATGCTTGATTTTTGGAACAGGCCTAAATTTTGGTACAGGCTTAGTTAAATTTTGGCCAATTAGTGGTGAAGCATTTGAAGCCAAGGACTGGAAGAAATTGATAACTGGATTACCAGATAAGCTATAAGCATTGTAACTTAGATTTAAGTCGTGACTATAGATCTTAATTTTAAGTCTTGCGTGTGATCACACTTTTCAGATAATTTTATTTTGTCTTACTCTTTATTTTCATGTTAATATCATTGTCAGGCGCTAGGGTTGACAGTAGTGTAAACTCTATACTTTTTTATATTAAAGAAGGGTCTAGTTTGATATTTTCGTTTTATTTAGCTCACTTTATCGTTCTTATTGTGCAATTCAAGTAATATTGGTTAATATTCTTAATTTATTTAATTATCTCCAGTGAGAAAGGAACAACAGGGGTTCCCGATTTTAACCGTTCCAAATCGGTGACGCGACTCACTCTTATTTGTGTACTTACCCTCTACGGCTGAGCTGGGCACTAATTTGCCAGTAGAGAAACCACTTACCGATCTCAACTGGAGTTTAACTTCTATTTGAAGTAATTGATAATTTTTCTAAATTTATTGTTTTATTTCTTTTAATTCTTTCATTACATCAAAAGTACGTGGCAGTACTTTTTAACCGATTTTAAAAAAGGAGAAGGTTCTTAATTCAGCCATATTTTTTTGAAGTAAAACTTCTTTAGCGACACTAGGAGTAAAAAAGTTATTCTAACGGACGTGACGTCATTCTAATAACAGAAACCGGAAACAAAACCTAATACTGACACGATTTTGCATGGGCGCCGGCAGCAGGGTGCAAGAGGGTGCGCTTGCACCCCCCTGCTATGAAAGAAAATACCTGAATTTACCAGAAAATTATATATTTTTTTAATTTTTTTATTAAATTATTGTTTGAATAAAAACTAAAGGCGTCGCGGTTGCTGTCCAAATCATTCTACATTCTATATATATATATATATTAGATCATAATAGTGTGTAGATGCAGATGCACCTCCTGAAAATAATCTTGGCGGCGCTCATGCGATTTTGCCTCCTATATTAAATATAATTAAATCTGTAATTGTATGAATTGACAGCTGATCATCTTGTCAATCGAAATACATTCCTTTATATAAATAGTTTTTTGTGTATAAAGTGTTTGTATTAAATATGAATAAACAATGTGGATTTATTAATGAAGAAAGTGATGAAAAAATATTGATTGAAAATGAGTGAATAAGTAGGTACTCTATATGCATAAATTTTATTTTTGGTGTGTAATTACACTATTTATACCTAATTATTTATACCTATTATTTATACCTAGCTATTTTCGTTTTATAGACTTACAGAGCTAAAAACAAAAAAAAAATTGTGAACGTCAAAGGGGATATTATAAGCGCCAGAAAGATTTGAAGAAAAATGACGAGACAGCCACATTCATTATTATTTGATTAAGTAAGTTTATATACATACATACATATTATGATAGTAAATAATTGTTTATACGGAATCTTTAAGTTGAGTAAAGAAGCATGTTGCACGTTTTTGTTCATAAAATAATAATATTCAAAATATTTTAACACTTTCTTATACTTATTTTAGGTTTGGTTAGGTAGCCATAAAGGCCATAAAACCACTAGTCAAGATGGCTGATCTTTTACCACCAATAACAGATCCTTCGTAGACGTGAAGGAAACAAACTTAACTCAGGATTTTAAATTTTATGGAATATGCTATAAAATGCTACAAAATGAAATGGTTATCTAACTATCGAAGGCTCTTGTGTTGTGATGTATTACAATAAGGTAGATACAGCTACAAAATCACACATTCTAAACGTAATGTGTGTATATTTTTAATATTGTTTACCTATTATTGAAGCAAAACTTCTTGAGGCACCACTAGGGGTAGATTCTAACGGAAGATTCTGATGGAAGTAACTGTATAATTTCAGCTATGGGAGGAGTTTAAATTTCCGAAATTTATTTATGAAATTTTCAAACGGTTTTAAATACATTAATGGTATTTATAGACTAAAATCTATGTTTCACATTTTAGTTATCATAAACCTATTATTTCATATATAAAAAAAATAATGATAACTTTCAAATTCCTATTTCTAATGAATAATATAAATATAACATCTCATTTTTTTTGTAAAGTATATAGGCAATAAATATGATTGAATTGTAATTAAATATTTATTTTCCGATACGTACGTCAACAAGTTTTACTTCAATCGCGCGTAAAGGTTACACGCACACTCTTTTTTTTTATATTTAACGCATATCTCTGGTATTTATAATCCGATTTAAAAAAAAATCTTTTTGCATTTAAAAGAGTAGATTGTCCGTGTGGTTCCATACAAATCTGATTTAGGTTTGGTTATCAATGTTGAAGAGCACCTCAAAAGTCAACATAATAAGCTAGGCAGTTAAGTTAATATGTTAATAATGATATATAACATGAAAACATAATACTGTCCCACTGTATGGGTAAAGGCCTCTTCTCACAAGGAGATGGAATGAGTAGTTAATCAATACGCTTGCTCACGGGGGTTGGTGATTTCAAACAATTAAGTCCACGTTTTATCACGATGTTTTCCTTTACCGTACGTGCGTGGTGCCTCTAAGTTTAAACAATCCCGATATGTACCGAAGTCATATCGGTACATGTCGGGAATGTTGGGGATTAAACCCACAACCTCTTGCACGGTATTCGTAAGGTTTTGAAGATTGTACATCATAAATTTGCGCTCACATCTGACAAAGGATAAAATAAAAACTTTTTTAAGAAAATTGAACCGCCTTAAAAAAAAAGAAAACTGCACTAAAAAGCAAAAAATAAAATTAAAAAAAAAATGAAAGTAACTAGGCTTCTGATTTCGATTTCCTTGAAGTCGGCTCCTATAGCAAATTTATTCCCATTTTAATTTTAGCTAATAAATCTTGACTTCGAATGTTAGTATCTCAAATATTTTACAAGGCAATCGAAACAGATACCAGGGCAATGGAAATCAGATATCAAGTGCCTTTTTTAAGAAATAAAGATTTTATTGTTTGCTTTTTGCTGCATTTTTTTTAAAGGTTCAATTTTTTAAGCAAGTTTTTATTTCCATATAATTTAAGAGATGCTTGACAAACATATGTCCTCGATAAATGGCGATTGGGGTACCTATCATTAAAAAGACCTTCCACTGTTTAAAAATTGTAAACACTTTAAGCCAAGGTCTCGTTAAACAAAAATTAAACTAACAAGCACGTTGCACGTTTGCAAACATTTGGGAAAGTAACACCAACTAGAGGATTGAAAAACGTAAACTTTTTTGACAAATAAGCAGAGGCAGTCGTTAGAATCTTTAACAATTATATGCAAAAATACAATTTTAGTATTTATTAAAATTGTTCGTCAAAATCAGCTTAAACCCAAACAAATTTAGGATGATTGAGTACTTGAGTAGGTATTTTGAATACCTGTCAAACGAGATATAATTTGCCATATTTATTTCTTTATTCGGGGATCTTTTTGCCACTAAAACAAACTTATAAAAAATATAAATCAATATTTGGAAAATGACCCTTGCTTATTGATCTTGATAGATGTCAAATTTGTCAAGGGTCGTCTTTTAAAACTGAAAATGCCTAACAAAAATGAAAATAATTTGTTTAAAAATAATTCTTCTGAGCTTTCGACAACCAGATCGGTTGTCGTTTTCAAAGATAAAAATTTTTTCAGTCTATACTCTTTATGCATAAATCATGGATTAATACACCGATAAGCCTGTAAAACTGTTGTTTACGGAGGTAATACGGTACATAATCCGATTATGTTTGTTATACTATTAAAGTTATTTTAAAAATTTATGAATAAAGCTCATTATTTTTGCTGTCTCGGTCTTTTTCTTTATGTCGATCGGTATTATAATTGTACAAATTAGAAGTGCGACCAAAAATCCTTAATGTTGAACGTTTGTCAAAAAATTCGCAATATTTTACTATAAACTCAACTTATATATATATATATATATATATATATATATATATATATATATATATATATATATATGCGTGTGTGTGTGTGTGTGTATAACAAGATGAAAAAAAAAGATACAAAACGTATCCAGTGCCGTGCTATCAAAAACAATTCCAGTTTTAAACTTGATTGGTGTCTGTTTAGAATTCCTAAATCAAGACACTGGATTGCTGCGACATAGATATAAAAATATTTATCAGCTCATACAAAGGCAAAACCAACTACAGACACCGTGTTTCGCTCTTTTTTGAGCTCATCGGTGTAGTATAGGTTATGTCTTTTCAGTCACTAATGAAGAGACATCCCCTGTATGAATCAAAGAATATTTTATAGATGTCAAAATGCGAAAGTAGAAATCAGTCGCAAGTGGCACCATCTTTACTCCAAGAATGGTACTTCGGTGGTCGGTTTGCATCTTGAATGTAACCTTCGCCAAGGTAAAAAACATAGAAACAAGCATTTTTATACCTATGTCGCAGCATTCCGGTGTCTTGAGTTATTAATTCTACGTTTAGTATCTTTTTTTATCTTGTTATATAAGACTGTCACAAACGCTCTGCTCGTTTATATATATATATATATATATATATATATATATATATATATATATATATATATATATATATATATATATATATATATATATATATGACACAGTGACACAGTGAGGTAAATAGTGGGTATCTAGCAAAATTAGGCGAAGTGTACTCTTTAAGATTTAATACTCCAATATTTCGTTAAAATTTTTTTAACATCTTCAGGAAGTTACTCCAAATGTTACAATTAGATTACAATAATAACTAGTTATGTTCTGATAATATTTCACTTACTCTTGTCAGGATGAAGCCAACGATGGAATTAGAAGGACATAGGTGTGTTGAAACTAAATTATGGAAAACAATCACCATAGTGTGTCAGACCAAAATCTGTAGTTGGAACTATTAGTAAAACTTCCCAGGCGAAAATACCAAAAATACCATTGGAAACACTTAAACCGGCGAAAAAATGATTTTAGGCTAGGACGTCATCGCCATGTTGGATTGAAATACAAGAGAGGCGCTACTACTTCGATGTTTTGGAAAAGAGAAGAACACAGCAAAGAGAGTGAGTTCAATATTATTGATAGGTTACGGCGAACTTACTAAGTCGAGGTCAATTTTGCACAGAGGATTATTGTATGGAAACAGACAATTGACAGGAAGAGCGAATGTTAGGTTATGTATAATGTTTTTGACGAAATAAATGGTATTTTGGGTTTAAATACGTGTAATTTTGTTCATACCTACTGGTGTCTTAGGGGATTAAATTTATATGGATTAAATAATTGGAGATGAACATAGATGTAGAATTTTTTAAGGATGAAATTATTCATCTATAGAGAAAGAACTGATATTAAAGGGTAGGTGGTTATTATCTAAGTATAATAAGAAACTATAAATTTCACTGAGATATTGTACATCAGTACGTTTTTTCATGCTGTTAGGTTCTTGTAAAATATGTGTCATCTCTAAGAAAAGTCTTTTTTTGTAGTTATTACAAGTGGAAAGAATCTTAATAGAAGAATAATCTAAGTTATGGTTGGTTTTGTTAGCATGTTCAGCCAAAGAGCAACGTTCAGGGTGGTGTCTTACATCACTTTTATGGAGGCTAATTCTCTCCTTAATGAATCTGGAAGTTTGACCAATATATTTCTGATCACATTGACAACAAGGAATGGAATACACCACATTGAAAGTTAGTTCTTTTGGAGACCTGTCCTTAAGTTTGGAGAAAATCGAGTATGTTGTTAGGACTGTTTTGTTAGCTATTTTTATATTTAAATATGAATTTAAGATTCTAGATAGCTTTTGTGTAAGACCCTTAATAAATGGCAATGAAGCAAAAAACATAAGTTGGTTGTCATTATTAACATCTGCCACAGGTATAATGGGATGTGGTTGTAAGTCATTGACATTATCTATCTGGGATAAATTTTGAATGTTATGGGGAGAAGTGTTGAATCCCGGCGATTTTTCTTTTTTTTTTTCACTAATAAATTTTTTAATTCGCCTAACGTAAATTCATCGGATTTTTCGTTGTTGCATGCCTCCATGTTTACGATTTCTTTTTCAGGTATGATGGGACTTGTAAGTGTATTTAAAAGCGATTCCACCCATTCTTCATTTTCTGTAATGTGGTTGTCATGTTGTTTGTAGCAATATGAAAATTGTTTCACCGTTTTCCAAACCTGTGTTATTGGCGTGTCTCTATTGAGATTTTTCGTGAATGTCTGGAAGCTCGCCTTTCTTTTTTCCCTAGATATTCTCCTCAACTTGGCTACTTTCTGTTTATACTCCAGAAAATTATCCATACTAGCTAAGTGTTTATAATCCTTCAATGCTGTGCGTCTTGCGCTGTTAGCTGCTTTGCATTCTTCATCCCACCAAATGGTTTTTTTTTATTGTTTTTTATTGCCTAAAATGATTTTTGTCTGTTGAAGGGTTTTGGATGCTACATTATTAATTTTTGAGATGAATTTTTTGTAATCAACGTTATCTTCCTTGTATCGAAAACCTTTTGTGTACTTGGTCCAGTCCACATTCTTTTCCATCTCGATATTGGTGTATTATTTTCTGGTCGTCCATCTATGTTGATTTGCACCATTGTTGGAAAGTGATCCCTCAGTCCGTGTTCTGATAGGACATCCCATGTACATTTTGTACCTATATTCGTACTGCTGATGGCAATATCTGGACAGCTTTTGCCTTGATTTGGTGGTGTAATCCTTGTGGGCCTACCATCATTTAGATATATTAAATCATTTTCATCAATTGCTTTTAATACGTTTCTTCCCTTGAAATTACTATTGGTGGATCCCCATGCTTGATGTTGAGTGTTAACATCCCCGACAAATAGGAATGGTTGCTGTAATGATCTGATGAGATTGATGCAGTTGTTATGCGATAAATGAAAGTCTGGAGGACAATATGCTGTGTAAATGTTAATCTTGTTGACTACTATGCCTATTATTTGAAAAGGGCTTGGTATGTTGATTGATATATTAATTTTTTGAAATGGTACATATTTATTTATTAAACATGCAATGCCGCCATACCCGTCAATTCTATCATTGCGTATTGCAGTGTAGTTTGCAATGTGAAACCATTTGTTGTCATTTAGAAAAGTTTCGTTTAATAGAATTACGTCTGGTTGTTCTTTATTTATAATTAGTTTAAGTTCATTTATGTTGGATTGTGTGCTTCTTATGTTCCATTGGATCAATTTAAAAGGTTTAGTATGATGTCTTCTCCGATCCATCAGAGCCTGATGTATCGTTTATGTCGCAAGTAGTGTCCATGAAGTCAGTATCGGTGTCTAGCGTTGTTAACTTAGGTATATTTTCAAGGGCCAGTATTTCATCCATAATTAATTTTTGGCTTTCCGGGGTAAGTCTTGTTTGGCTGAGAATGCCTTCTAGTAGTCCTAAAATTTCATTTTCTTCACTATTTATAGTTGCTTCTGCAGTCTAATTTTGTTTGTAGATTGGTTTACCAGCTGTGTAGTTAAAAAGGCATAGCTTGTGTGCTTCCATGTCATATTGGGGGCTGATAGGAGTAGGTGCAGGTCTTTTTCTTTTGACTACTGATGTATATGTGTTACTCATCTGGCTTGTTTGTACATGTTTGCGTCTCTCTTGCACATCTATTGTTTGTTCATTGTCATGGTTGATTTTATTTGTGGATTCAGAAAGTCTGGGAAATTCTTTTATTGTAGACCTGTATTGAGAAGTTTTATCTTTGCTCTTAGGAAGCCTTTTGTTTGCTTCATAGTATGATATTTTTTCAAAAGCCATTAATTCCTTTATTTGTTTTTGTCTGTGAAACTCGGGGCATATGTCCCTATCCGTAGTTCTATGATTTTGTTCGCAGTGTAAACATTTAATTGTTGCATTTTGACAAGTTGGAGTCTCGTGTTCTTCGCCACACTTAGTGCATCTGGGTTTACTTCTGCATAGCTTAATTGAGTGTCCGTAGCGCAGACAATTGAAGCACTGCATCACTGGTCCTATATATAGTTCCATTCTGGATTCATAATAATTTATTTCTACCGTTTGTGGTAATACCACGCCTTCAAACGTTAGCAACATAGTTTTACTGGGTTCGTAAGTGAAAACATTAATATCCTCTTTACTTCTTCCTTTTCTATTAAATCTTTTCGCTTCTAGTATTTTAAATTTTGATTTTGCAAATTCTATTATTTCTTTATCAGTGATGCTAGTATCTACATCCCTTATAATGCCTTTACAAGTAACAAGTGATGCCGGTACATAAGCTTCCCAACCTCTATTTTTAGGTATATCACTTTTCATAAATTCATTTGCATGTTTTATTGATATAAATTCTATGCCGAGTCTATTCCTACCTTATCGTATTATCTTTTTAATACCTTGTATATAATTGTTTCTTAGAAATCTGCCCAAGGCCATTGGATGTAAGTTGCCAATGTTTTTGTCATCTTTTTTTTCGTTTTCTATGATAACAATATATGGTGGCTTGTCTAAGTATTTATATTCTTTGAATTTATTGTAGCTTTTTTTATTATCTGCATTATTTAATGATTTGTCTTTGTCCGGAGGTCACCGAGACCCCCCGAGTCGAGACTCATGGATTAGTTTTTTTTTATGTGATTTGCAAGCAAGAAGCGGTGTTTTATTTAGGTATTAGGTTAAGCAGAGGTTAAATAAGTTTAAATTAAGCGGCAGGCCTATTAGAGTCAGACTTACCCTTTGGTCTTGTTGTCAGTACTTATTACACTTATTAAACTAACTTTATAAACTCAAATTTGAACTTTTCCAAATCTACGTCCGATTCGTTCAACGTACGATCGTGGAATTCTTCGCTCTTCCTGTCAATTGTCTGTTTCCATACAAAATTGACCTCGACTTAGTAAGTTCGCCGTAACCTATTAATAATATTGAACTCACTCTCTTGGCTGTGTTCTTCTCTTTTCCAAAACATCGAAGTAGTAGCGTCTCTCTTGTATTTCAATTCAACATGGCGATGGCGTCCTAGCCTAAAATCATTTTTTCGCCGGTTTAAGTGTTTCCAATGGTATTTTTGGTATTTTCGCCTGAGACGTTTTACTAATAGTTCCAACTACAGATTTTGGTCTGACATACTATGGTGATTGTTTTCCATAATTTATTTTCAACACACCTATGTCCTTCTAATTCCATCGTTGGCTTCATCCTCACAAGAGTAAGTGAAATATTATCAGAACATAACTAGTTATTATTGTAATCTAATTGTAAAATTTGTAGTAACTTCCTGAAGATGTTAAAAAATTTTTAACAAAATATTGGTGTATTAAATCTTAAAGAGTACACTTCGCCTAATTTTGCTAGATACCCACTATTTACCTCACTGTGTCCTAACTAGTCAGCAAACGACTAAGAAGTGCCATTTAATTTCAGTATTGTGTGCCATCATAAATTTATAGTTTTTATTGTTTTTCAAATAATATAAGAAAAATAATAGTTATAGTTTGTGTAAATCATGCAGACAGTTTTGGTTATATGTATTTGTGGTTTAAATAAAAAAAAGAGAAAAAAAAACACAATCACACTGTTGGTAAAAGATTGTTATAGTGCATCTTCTAACTTTGAACTTGGATATACGTATTCAGAATAATTACTCATATTTTTTGTGTATCCAACTAGGCAAAACTGATATACTTGCACAGAGGAAAAAGTAGTTAAGTGCCATTTAGTAACCTATGCTACAGAGATCCTCAAAGATCATGTGAATAACTGCTATTTTTGTGGATCTAACATAATAGGATTTTCAGAAAAATCCTTGCACATAATACAATCTACAGATTATTATCTGTTATTAAATACCATTATCAGATGATTATCCCATAATTGAACCACCAAATAGGAATAAATATTAAGTGACTAAGAAAAAAGAGGACGAGAATGAGTTTTATGCTTTAGGTAGCTCTAAATTGTCACATTTGATAAATCTGTCAGAGTGTGACAACCTCATCAGGGATTTGGATTTGCCTAAAGAAAAATCTGAACTAATCAGTTCAAGACTGCAATCATCATTATTCTTTCTTGGTACTATTACTGGATAGAGAAATAGTATATTGTTAAAATAGTAAATGCTTGATGATTTAACTTAAACATAATGCATAATGTAATCAGACGAAAGGCGACTTTTTATTAACGCATTTAATACAAGTTTAAAAGCTGTGTTGCTTTATATGGAAAAAAATTTATATCGTAATCAGTTGCGTTTATAGAAAACTAGCTGACCCGGCGGACTTCGTACCGCATAAAACTGATCTCTTTTTTGGTTTTTTCAACTTTTTACGATTTTATTTTTTTTTCTATTATTTTTTTTTATTTTATCGTTTTTATCATATTTTCTCGTAAGTTATTAGGTGTATACTATTTTTTTATTAGATATATTTTGTAATTTATCGATTAAATATATTAGGTAGCATATTATTTAATTTAGCAAGAATTTGTTGAAATATGTGATATATAAATTGCACCACCTTCCGGTGGCGTCATAAACCTTAAGTAAGAATTGCTCGTTTAAATATATGTGATATTAACTGCTCCACCTTACGGTGGCGCCATAGTACTTTATTAAGTCGTAATTGCTAGTTTAAATATATAAGATATTAACTGCGCCACCTTATGGTGGCCTACTTAGGGTTGGAACTTCATTATTGAACCGCTAGATGGCGGTAAATTTTTTGACAAATAATTTTTTTAGTTTTCGTAAAAAATAAAAAGTATTTTTTTAATAAAAAGTATCCTATGTTACTTCTAATACCTCCAAGAATATGTGTACAAAGTTTCATGATGATCGGTTAAGTAGTTTTCGCGTGAAAGCGTAACAAACAAACTTACATTCACATTTATAATATTAGTAGGGATAGGGATAGGCTAATCCTAGATAACCGGTTACTCTGGAACAAACACAAAAACGACATAGTACAAAGAACTCCATAGGCCCTTATGGTGTACCGAAAAAAAAAAGGATTGTAACTTAAGGAAAAAAGTGAGACCAATTATTACTCATAAGACAGTAGAATGGGGTTCAAGAGCTAATCTGACTACTCTGAGATTCAAAGACTAGCCTGTGCATCTATCAGTGGAGCAATAAAAACATGCCCCACTGCTGCAATGAAAGTAATCTTACGCCACTACTTATTTAAGTGAAAAATGTGAGGAAGAAAATAATTTATAAATTTGCCAAAGAAGAAACAATCAATAAAAACCTCTATCATTTTATTTTGATGAAACTTGGGAACTGCATGCGATTAACAAGTATGTAGAATTTAATATCGAAAGAAACTATCGTAGACAAAAAAATGTAAATATGTCAGATAGTCAAGCAGCCATCAAAGCACTGAACTTACACACAGTCAGTTCAAAGATGATCTGGCAAAGCCTAGGCAAACTAAATGAACTAGAACAAAATAACCTTGTTACCATCTTATGAGTTCCAGGACATATAGAAAAACAGCAAATAAGCTAACAAAAAAAGAAGATAAAACCCCATATCTGGGACCAGAACCATCTGTCGAATGAACAGTAGTACAGTCTTAAAAAAACCAAACAAAAAGGGACTTAAAACCAGAAGAGATTTTCCAGCCGTCAATATTTCAGTAAAATTAACTTCTGTGTTTAACAGGAATATTAACCAGAGAGAAATAAGAGAACATATAAAGAAACTAGGATTGATAGATAAAACAAAGTGCAGATTCTGTGGGGAAAAGTACGACATCTCAATAAGCATACTGTTACGTAATACTAAGAACAGATACCTAGGATCATACGAAATAAAAGAGGAAAATCTGCCTAACGATATCCTAAACTTTCTAAAACAAATAGGACTAGAATAGCTGCTATAAGTCTTAGAAAACATCAGAATTATAGCAAGATACGGGAGACACAATGGATCGTATAGGTCGCAGGTGTATTTGTCACCTCTGATTACGCACATAGATGCATACAACATCATCAGACGATTGGCGACTTTTTATTAGCATATTTAAGACAAGTTTGAAAGCTGTTTTGCTTTATATTGGAAACAGATTTTCATCGTTGCCAGATACTTAAGGTGGTCATTTTAAAAAAACTTGCAATGTCTTATAACATAAAGAAAATTCAGTACAGCACACATAAATGGTTTATTGACACAGGTTTAAAAGTGGTTGCACTGTTTATGTAGTAGCAGACAAAGTTTGGTTGTCTTTTTGTATAAGTTGAATAGCCATGCCAGAAAAGATTATTATATCTTTTTTAATAAAATTAATGCAAAATCTTTTTAGCTTTCTAATTATATGTTACCGAAGTTATATCTGAATCTCAGAGAAATTAACCAATCAGGGACTAGTGTTGCCATATGGCAACACATGTATGGCAACTGCGCCTGCGTTTGCATTACTTTGAGGTTTTGTTTAAATTGTAAATAACAGTCCCAAAATAAAGTGTTGATACCGCTCTGCTATTTAAACTTTTTTTAATGGGATTTATATTACGTTTTATATTGAAACAGTGTGTTTTTTTAAGTGATTTAAAATGGACGTGAATTTTTTCATATACATATGACCCAAAATGAGGTGTAGAGTGCGTGAGCAGGTAACTAAGCGATTCCTTCAGAAACTTGTTCAGGGGGCTTAGGTTGCTAACATACCAAAAGTCCTGACACCTTGGTGATGAGCGGGGTGGAGGAGGGGGGTAAAGGTACGAATTTTGGGTTTTTCGCTTGTATCTCAAAAACGGTGCATCGGAGAGAAATATTTTTGCATAATAAAATGGAGTTCTTAAAATTATTTAAAACTTTTATATTTTATGTTTTTTTCTAATTCCTAACCGTTTTCGAGCTATACCCTCGGAAAAAGTTGAAATTTACAAAAAAAATCAATTTACGTCAAAATATTCATAAACGAAAAGTATGAATAGGAAAGAAGTTGTAGATTTTTAAATTCCCTTTTAGAATATATATACATATGCTAATTAATGTCCAACCCGCCTAAAGTTACAGCTATTTTAAAACTTGTATAGCATTTTGCAATTTTAAGAAAATTAGTTTGTATATCATATTCTTAACCCACAACCTTTGTTCGTGTATTTTGTTTAAATTACAGATAACAATATCAGCAATTTGTTAGTCAACACAACACAAAAAGGACATTGGACAGGCTCGCAAGAGTAAAGATGCAGAAGACATTGTCAAACTCAATCAGTGGCTTGATTCTCATCCTCCCTTCCCAGAAACCTCTCAAATCATGTCAATTTCAAGTGGAGTTGTCGGAGATGCCACGATAACATGCTATGATGATGTTCGAGTTGGTAAAAGGGCTATGAATTCAATAGTTGACTTGACATTTGCAGACGTAAAGTTATCGCGCAAGGATCGGACATTGCCAATATCTTCTGTCAGCTCATCGATAAAAGTTCACGATGAAAGGGTAGTAGTTGACCCAACATTGCTCTTTCAGCGGATATGTATAAGCAAACGATCAGATGAGGATTTGATGACATATTTTGAGTATGAGTTGGCCCCATTTCCCTTAGCACTGTTCAACGAAAGTGGCATGAGAAAGACAAACAAATCAGTGCTGTACAACTTGTTTGAGCCAACCAAGAAAGATATTCTTCTGCCTCAAATGAACATTGTAGTCGATGGAGGATTTCTACTCCACAGAGTTATTTGGCCAAAAGATGCATCGGTTGTGACTATTTGTAATAGTTATATTACCTACGTCGACCACCATTATCCTGGGACTACTCGCACTGTGGTGTTTGATGGGTACGCAAACACAGCCAATAGCACTAAATCACAAGAACAAATGCGTCGTTACAGACTAAAAAGGTCAGCCGACATCAATTTGACATGGGACACACAAATACCTGTTAAACAGGAAGACTTTTTATCAAATCCTACCAACAAAACTAACTTCATCTCCTAACTGGAGATAAAGCTGCAGGAGAAAGGGATACATACTCTTCAGGCTAGCGATGACGCTGACATCCTAATCGTGAAGACTGCTGTTGAACCATCTACTCACAACTCTGTGGCTGTCGTTGGTGAGGATGTAGACCTTGCTGTCCTGTTGATTGCTTTCACTCCTGCGACCCGGGATATCTTTATGCTGAAACCCGGACGAGGGAAAACCAAAACAATGGTACTGTCCACCCAAGAGATGCAGCACCGTAGATTTGAACACATCCTGTTCCTTCATTCATTTACCGTATGCGACACAACTTCTGCTACTTTCAGGAGAATCAAGGTGGGCTTCTTTAAATTGTACTTGGAGTCAGAAATCATCCAGCAAGCAGCAATGACATTTTCTAACCCCCCCTCTACTTACGACCAGGTTGAAAAGGCTGGGGAGATGTGCTTTCTGAAGTGGTATAAGGCGCCAAAAAACAAACCTCCCTTAACCAGTACCGCTGCTAATCGTTTACGAGGTCAGTGGCAAATATAAAGCCTGAAATCAGCTCCCTACCTCCAACAGAGAATGCAGCTAAACAGCACTCTCGGCGAACCTACCACCAAGTGCAGCAGTGGCTCGGTAATGAGCTGCCCCATCAAGATTGGGGGTGGAAACGTGTAGGAGACACCCTGGTGGCAATTACAATGGAAAATCTACCAGCACCAGAGGTTCTTCTGAAAACTATATTTTGCCGCTGCACCAAGGATTGTGTAATTGGAAAATGTGGCTGCCGAAAAGCGATGCTCACCTGTTCTGCAGCGTGCCTCCACTGTCAAGGGAAGTGCCTGAACAGTGTGCCTGTTGACGATGAGGACGATGAAGACGATGTAGAGCCCATTCAGCAAGAGCCACCCGCTACTGAGGAAGAAGATGCCATGGAAGAACAATCATTGCCTGGGCCCTCAAGTTCAAAGCGGATGAAAATTTGATTACTTTTAAAGTTGAGAGTAAAACATTAGGAATATATTGAGAACAATAGGGTTTACAATTATTATTGTATTGGTGTAACGAAACTATCTGTAGAATAAAGTGTGAAATTTGTCATCATTATTATTTTTTCTACTTTATTTAATAACTTGCTTATAAGTGGCCATATATGTTATTAGATGAACGAACAAAGGTTGTGGGTTAAGAATATGATATACAAACTAATTTTCTGAAAATTGCAAAATGCTATACAAGTTTTAAAATAGCTGTAACTTTAGGCGGGTTGGACATTAATCAGCATATGTATATATATTCTAAAAGGGAATTTAAAAATCTACAACTTCTTTCCTATTCATACTTTTCGTTTATGAATAGGTTTAGACAATATGATGCAATATGTTTATGAATATTTTGACGTAAATTGATTTTTTTTTTGTAAATTTCAACTTTTTTCGAGGGTATAGCTCGAAAACGGTTAGGAATTAGAAAAAAACATATAATATAAAAGTTTTAGATAATTTTAAGAACTCCATTTTATTATTTAAAAATATTTCTCTCCGATGCACCCTTTTCGATATATAAGCGAAAACCCTAAAATTCGTACCTTTACCCCCTCCTCCTCCCCGCCGCTCATCACCTAGGAGTCAGGACTTTTGGTATGTTAACAACCTAAGCCCCCTAAACAAGTTTCTGAAGGAATCGTTTAGTTACCTGCTCACGCACTCTACACCTCATTCCTTGACTGGACTAATAGACCTAAATTATTTGTCGCCATTCGGGTGACGTTTTCTACAAAGTGAAATAAACAGTCTTAATGTTTGGCAAGAAATTGCAATAAAATAAGCAATTCTTACTTGTTATTTGTCGCTCTGAATTCAATGTTGCCATATGGCAACGCTAGTCCTTTATGGTAACATATTTTTTCCTCGTTATAGTGGTGGTCTTACATTAGAGGAAGCACTGCAAATTGCCTATGATGAAGGTGAAAACGTTAGAAGCATCTATGTAGAACCTCCCGATGCTGGACTTAACACAGATGAAGACTCTGGAGACGATGATGGCGGAGGAGAAGTTGATAATTTATCGAGAAATCAACTATTGGCCCCTGTTGTAGTCGAAATCCTGCAAGAGTCTTCTATTAGCGATGATCAAGATTTAACAACAATACAGGAAAATCAATCACAACAGCATAAACAACCAAACCAATAGTTTTCAGAAGTTAAAAAGATTGATCATGAAAATATTGAGTTCCCACATTTCAGTTTTGATATGTACAGAGCACTAACACCTGTTGAGACATTCGAGCTATTTTTTGACGACAATATTATTTCCCACATTCAATCGGAATCCACAAAATATGCATTATTTAAAAACTGCCCAGATCCACATATTACCAGTGATGAGATTCGTTGCTTCTTGGAGATACTTATTCTCTCCGGATATCATTGGCTACCCGGAAAGAAGTTCTATTGGGATTCAAATGAAGACATGCAATGTAAAATGGTGTCAACTGCCATGAGGCGCGATCGTTTTTCGACAATTTGGAAGTTTTTTCACTTGTCCGATAATACGAAGATTGATGTTGCAGATAAATATTATAAATTGCGGCCACTGATTGAAAGCTTAGAAAAGAAGTTCGCGCAGTTCTATGTGCCTGAAGAAAGTCTTAACTACGATGAGTCAGTGGTAAAATATTTTGGCCGTCACTCATGCAAGCAATTCATCAAAGAGAAACCCATTCGCTTTGGTTACAAAGTTTGGTGTTTAAATACTAAAAGCGGATATTTGATAAACTTCAATATGTATCAGGGAAAGGATCCTAAGTTCAACGAAAATTACACCTCAGTATTTGGGTCATGTCCCGCTCCATTTGTAACGATGTTGGACGAACTTCCGAATGACAAAATACAACTGCCTTATGTCTTGTTTTGTGACAACTTGTTCACAAGTTTCCATTTACTTGCTCATTTGAAAGAAAGAGGCTACAGTGTGACAGGAACCATTAGAGACAATCGAATACCAAAAAACTGTCCAATTATTTCCAAGGCAGAGATGAAAAAGAAAAAACGAGCTGAAGTGGCATCTATCCTCGACAGAACGAATGGAATAATTGTCGTTCGATGGTTAGATAATAATGTAGTGACAATATTGCTTCAACCAGTAGCGGAGTAAATCCACAGGCAACAGTTAAGCGCTATTCACGGTCCAGCAGAAATCTAGTTCAAGTTCCTCAACCTCGCAATAACTCTATGGGCGGAACTGATTTGATGGACGAATATATCAATCGGTTCCGCATAGGACTTCGTTCAAAAAAATGGAACTGGAGTTTATTTACCTGGCTTTTAGACGGAACCATTCAAAACGCCTGGATTTTGAGTAAAAAAGCTGGAAAGAATATTACCCAACTTCAATTTAGAAGAGAGATTGTTAAAGTCTATTTGACTAGTTATGAGTCTGCACCAAAACAAAGAGGGAGACCAGGGAGATCTGCTTCCAGCAGGTCATTTTGTAGAATCTCCGATGATATTAGGTTTGACGGAAGAGGTCATCTATTGGTGCCTGTGCCTGACAACAAAAAAATTCGGTGTGCTGGCGAAAATTGCAACTCCATAATGCGCACGAAATGTGTAAAATGTAACGTTGGCATTTGCATAAGCTGTAATTTATCTTTTCACACAAATATGTAATGTTTTTTAATGATTTGGGAATATATAAAATGTCAAATATAATCACGTTTATCATGCTCTTGTTTTATTTTTGGCAGTGCCACGAAGTCTTAGCGTTGCCATATGGCAATATCAAATTACTCAGAAAATGTTATTTAGAAAAAAAAAATTGGTTTTTAGTCGTTATTTAATCATAAGTAAAACATTTGCTTTCAAAAATTTTCGACATTTTTAGAACCAAAAAATTCCGTCCTTGAAGGGTTAAACATTTAAATATTTCAATTTCCATTTGCCCCCTCGTGGTGAATTTCAAAACTGAAAAATAATTTCCCAAATTTACTCATGGCTTTTAAAAGATATTTCTTTTAACTTTTTAGGGCCAGTAGTTTCTGAAATATGATCGGTAGCCTACGTTAATGAAATACCCTGTACCTATATAACATCGGAATTACCCGAGTTTCACAAACCTTTTTTAAATATTATTACCAAAGCAAAGACTTTATCGTAATTAAAAAAAGTGCTTTATGTTAAATCTTACTATTCATTTTATATTAAAAACGTTACAATTTCTATTGCTTTACCTACCATAAGATAGTTTAATAATACCAAAATCGTTCCTCCGCCAGTGTTCTTTACAAAACTTCTTTTTTAACTAACTTAACGATCATAATAAAAATTAATTTAACTTCCGTAAGCAAATTACTTTAAAATTGGAAATTAATTATGATGGAAAGTTGTTGCAAGGGAAAATTCGAATTTTGTAATAATTTTCACTCAGGTATCTTATGAAGACAGGTTGGAAGGAATATTTGGGAAAAATAATTAGGTAAGTAATTAATTGTAGGTTTATAATCTGGTATAAGAGACGAGTTTTACTGAGGATGTTTTAATGAGTTAATAAATATTATTTTGATAATTGTACAATTATATATGTGTGATCGGATTTGCTTTTTGAGAAATACTTAAATACCTACCTAAATATTTGCGGTTAATTGTGGTATAAATGTTCATGTAACATTAACTAATGATGTGGTTATTAGATTACCCTTTTTAAATGGTTTTTAATGTGAGTAGTGATTAGTCGAAATATCCTTTCATATTTATCTTTTATTTACGAGTGCTAATGTTGTGCTATCTTTTTCTTGAATTATCTTAAAAGCACTTTCGAAGCAAACTGTTAGTTTTTATACTTTATTACTATCTATTTGTGGTCATTATGAAAACAAAACTAATGAAACTTTCGTTGAACATCTAGGAAAAGAAAGAAGTACCTATTTATTTCTATGAAATTTTTGAGTGTTTATTTTATAAAAAGAACTAATTGTATTTTTACCATTGTGGTTGCTGGATTTTGTTTAGTAGCAGTGCCGTTTATTTCTTCAAAGAAAATCTGTGTTATTTTATTATAATAGTAGGTAATTGTATTTACTCTTTTTATTTTTAATAGTAATAGATTTAAAAATAGGTACTCATTTAACTCAAATTAGTAGCAAAAGCTGTAAGGTGAAATCAACTAAATTATAAATGTTTTTTTAAACTTCTAATTTTTTCATTTAGGTTCTTATTTAGCTCGAACGAACCCACGACTCGCTATCCACTAAAATATTGAGTTCTATTTGCATAAATGAACCTGTAACGAGCCATTAACATTATTAACATCCATATAAATAGAAACTGTTTCAACATGTTTAAATTGACTTAAGTTTTTTTCAAACAAATAAAACATGGGTAAGCTATTAGTTACAACTAGTAATAAAATAAAAAAGCTTACCTTCTATATGCTCCTTCATTGTGATACGCCTGCGGCACCTCTTCTTTGATGGCTGTCGATGCCCTTCTTTCAATTGATGTAGATTGGCTGATGGGCACAAGACTAAGTTTTCTGGAAGTTCTGTACAAAATTTCTTGCTCGCTTCGATTCATGTCGCGAAACATCACTAAAGAAAGCATTGGCGGATCGGCCCTCCGTAGGACCCTCTAACCCCCCGCATTTTCATCGTTTTGGAACGGTAGGGTGAGCATAGTTCGAATTTCAGTTTTGATTTTGTTAAACAAAAAAAAAACGTTGATTTATGGTTCTGACATTTTTAATTGTTCTTATTTTTATGTCCAATGTAACACATTTCTGTGATGAAAAATAAAATCATTATTATGTCACTATTTGTATATATCCTGTAAAATTTTTAGTATTTTCGACAATTAATATAAAATAGAAACTTTTAGAAACAAAAATTTAATCAAAGCAAAAGATAATTTAAGCAGGTTTAATGAAATTAGATTTATTCTAATGACAATTATAATAACTACTGAATATAGCGGGGCAATAAAGCAGTAAAAAGCCCAAAACCTAGTCATTTTGTGCGGCAAGATTGATGGTAATGCAACTTTTTGCATTCGATTTGGAAGAGTGTAAGGGTGAACTAAATTGATCTCCAGAAGACAAAAATTACATTTTGTGCATAAGAAAAATGCATTTTCAAAGTGCATCGCTAAGAAATGGAAAATGAAAAATTTGTAACTCGGGATATATCGATGGAAATGAGTTCAAATTTCTTAACTCGAGGGTTGTGGGGGTCGCTAAACACGAATTTCATGATTGTCTCCAATGTACCCTGGTGCCTAGGTTGAAGTTTGTCGCCAAGATTTTTATGTTACAATCATTTAAAATCAGTCAATAACCATTACTTGGGGTTTTGGAGGTCGCTGAGCACGAATTTCATGACAGTGATTGGCTTCGAGGTATCTGGTTCCAAGGGTGACAATCATCGCCTGAAGTTTTAAGATTTATTCTTTTAAAATCAGTACATAATTATTACTCGGGGGTTTTGGGGATAGCTAATTACGAATTTCATGATTGCGATGTTCTCCGAGGGTGGAAGTCGTTACTGGAATTTTATGTCATAATCATTTAAAATCATCAATAACCATTACTCGACGGTTTTGGGGGACGCTAAAAATGAATTTCACACTGGGCACTAGGTACCTTGGAGACCATCGCCATCATGAAATTCGGCTCGGGGACTTCCACATCCCCGGAGTATTTTCATTGATACTTCCTGAGTTTCAATTTTTTTATTTTCCATCTGTTCGAGATGCACTTTAAAAATTTATTTTTCTTATACACAAAATGCAATTTTTATTTACCGGAAATCAATTTAGGTCACAAACTTTTTGACATTCTTTCGAGTCGAATGCAAAAAGTTGCATGACGATTCATTTTGCTGCACAAGGTTTAATGCTTCGTTGCCTGGCCCATTACCAGGTAAACATTTTTATTGTTCTGAGTTAATTTTTCAAATCTTTATACAAAGGATTTTTATTGATAAATAAATGATTTTTTAAAGAAAATAATATTAAAATGTAAAAGCTAAAATAAAAAATATTTTTAGCTATCCACATCACTTATTGATGTGCACCAAGAAAGCTGAATACAATGAGATCACAAAATCGCTTTAATAGAACAACAATTAACATATAAATACAGGGTACTTCATAAAAGCTAACTAGCGGCCATATTTCAGAAACTACTTAATATATAAAGTTGAGATAATTATAAAAGCATAAAAAAATCTTGAAAAGAAAGCTGACAGAATTCTGCATTAATTTGATATAATGCTCATTGGTGTACCGACGTTATTAAGAGTAGGAGAAGCTATAAAAAGCATAATACTTTAAATCGTTGTAACCACTAAATGACTTAACCGAATTCTCTCAACTTTCTTTTCGAAGAAATTGAACTTTTTATTATTTGACTTAGGATTGCTTCGTCTCGTTGTGAATTAAAAATAATTTTCAAGATGTTCTCGCTTTTATAATAACATGTTTTTCTCAACTTTCTATGTTCAATAGTTTCTGAGATAGAGCCGCTAGGCGGACTAATTGAAATACCGTGTACATTTTCAGTTATTCTTTGTGTATTTTTCTTATTAGGTTGTTTTATCTATTGTCCCTTAACATTCATTGTTTTAGATAGTTAGATGGCTTTCACGGTTAAAAGTCTACTGAAAAAAAGTTCATTAAAGGTTTTTTTTAACAAAAAATACTTTGATTAAAGTTACAAAGTAAGTACAGTTGACAAAGATTGATTAGTATGTACCTATAATAAATTTATCGTGGGAATGTTCATTATTATATAAAACAGTTTGGGGACGTAAGACAGCGACACGTGGAAATCGATTGTTTTTATAGTTTCAGTATTTTTTTCTGCCTTGGTAAGTTATCAAAACGAGTGGATTTACGTAATTTAGCTGCCTTTATTCCTTTGAGCATCTACTACTAACCCATATTGCCAATGCGAGACTAATGTGCGGGACTAAAAAAATAATATTAGGATTTGCTGTCTCTTTGGCGCCGTTATATTATATAAGTATATATATATGTATTATTCGTTTCAAGTTTATGCTATTTTATCTTAATAAGTGTTTAACGATGGCTGGTTATTGTGTCCAGTATATTATATAACATGGTGTTAATCTTCACAGGTTTGGGTTTCATATTTTTATGGATTCGCAAATTCTAATATTTTTCGATTAGTATCGTCGTTTGAAGCCTTCAAAAAATTTCTGTTTTTTTTTTGTTAATATTTATTCTTCTTCACATGTTATTGTTATTTAAAAAAAAATCTTTTCGTAATTCTAATTTTGACCGTCCAATAAAAGTATTACTACCAATAAAAAACGGAGCTTAGCCCTTACTTATTCGTCTTTATCTAAAAAATCTATTTAAGTGAATCTTGTGATAAAACTTTTTAATATAAGGAAAATGCCCATATCTGTCGCTTAGATCCCTTTGTTTTTCCTTAATTCATCTATGAACTGCTGGGTATATACAAGTTCGCTCCGCCGCGATGCAGTTTGATTTTAATACCCTACCAGGTCACAGGAAATTCGCTGCAGCCATATATTTCTTAAAAAAATACATCATTTTGCAATTTTTTAATGTCATTTCTTATTTATTAAATTTCTAAATTCTAAAAATTCCATAAGAGATGTCTTAAATTAGTAATTTACAAAACAATTACTAACTACAAATATCAAAACAAAAATAAGTTAAAAAATCAGTACTTAACTGGTTTTAAACTAATAATGTTATCCATAAACCAACAACGTGACTAATATAGTCCTTTCAATTTCAGTTTACCATAGTCGGCTTTTTAACCTCATTGAAGCCAATGCTGACTATTGGCGTGGAAATGAAGAAAAGGGCAGACCAGTTTATCAAATTCATTAATTATTGTTTTAACTATGTATCTTAATCACTCGTTTTAAAACGCCAAAACGCTATAATATTATAATTAATTACTAAGTAGCAAAAATATATAACTTATACGAGTAACTCTGTTATACTCGTTGTTAAAATGAAAGAATATGCCAGGTGTTGAAGTCAAACGACATGTTGCTATCATCAAACACAATATCGGGCGTTTCAGTTTTTAATTTATTGATGTATACTCAGTGACATTAGAAGTGTTACACCCAGAAGGAATAATTTCTTAATCTTATTTTTTTGGCAACATGGTAGATATACATCGAGAATAAAACGATAACATTTTCAAGAATTTTTAAAAACGTATAACAAAAAAAAATATTAATGTGTTTGGCGACTCCGTACACATCTAGACATTGACAAAATGAGATGATCAATGTCCGCTTGTGGTATCTCGTTCCATGCAACTTGAACTTTATGGATTAACTGTGCCAGAGTTTGTGGAGGCTGGTGTAAATTGGACAGTCTTTTTCCCATCATAGCCCATACATGTTCGATGGGATTTAAATCTGGTGAACGGGGTGGCCACGGCAAAACATTAACGCCAGCTTCTTGATGAAAGTCCATAGAGCTATTACGTCGGTAATACTGCTTACACCATACACCAACGTAGTGGCTGACACTGTAGATGTTTATAAGATTAATCAACCTAATCAGAGCAATACTGTTTTCTGTCAATGAATTCGAAAACAATGATGGAAGCGATGCTGTATCTGCCTCTCCTGAATCAAACTTACATTCTGTACTAGAATATTTATCTCTTGAACCATAAACTTCTCGAGAGGTCCGAAAACGAACAGAATTCGCAAAAAATCACTGGTAGTCCAAATAAACATATACTAGAAAAAAAGAAAGCTAAGCGTCTTATGAAAGAAAATAAGTAACCGAAAGGAAATGGTAACAAAAGTTTAACAAGCAAAGAAAAAAATATTAACAAAACAAATGAAAATAAAAATATCCTATTTAAACACGATACCAGTTCTTCAGATGAATCAGTCAGTATTCAGAATATTTATGAATTTGAATGTTCCTAAAGATAATATAATTACGTTTCACACTCAAATTACATGCTAATACTAAAAATGTATATAGTATATAATTTTTGGTATCTACATATATATTCTTGTTCCGGTTACCATTGACAATAAAATAAACTAGATTAGTAATACTTAAAAAAGAAACTTTATTAAAAAGTTATGTTGTTCAAAAAATATAGTTTTTCTTAAGTTGCGCCAATTCTCCCGTGTTCCCTTACTCACTACTCAAACTCCAGCTGAAAAAACTATTTTCTTTTTAAAATCAAGAAAAGCTCAAAATCTATCAGATGTGATTAAATAAAAAATATATCGATTTTTGCAAAATGTCAAAATCGTGTAAGTACTATTTTTGCACGCAATAGCTGGTTCTGATAGCATTTTGCTGGAGGGGTAAAACAACAAATGTTTGAAAAGCAAAATTTAGTTCAATGTGCTGAAGTTAAAAAAAAATATATTAAACTGCACAAGAAGTTATGACAAACGGAATTCAATTTCTTCTTTGTATGAACAGAGGTTCTTAAAAAAACTGCGTGCTAAGATAAGTATCAATATGAATGATTTTTTAAAAACTTGGAATAAAAACCAGTGCAATTAGCTTCTATTTCTTCAACCTTAGTTGCTTTTTATCAAAATCTTTTTCGGGTATATCATCAAGTTCAAGTTTAGCTTGGTTATTATCTAGACCCAACAAATTCTGGTAAAAATTGGTCGATAATACATTAGAACAATTCAGACGTTGCTCCCACCTGCGCCGGAAAACAATTTTTTGCAACTGTAATAAGAGATGCAAATGGGGTTGCAAAAAGTTGAACTGTTTTGTTTTTTAGCAAGCACACATTTCAAGGATGGTCGTGTTCTAATATTAAATCATCAATGGATTTGTTTGACACTTACGAAGGATGAAAAAGAAGAAGAAGAAGAAGAAAAAAAAAATTGAGAAAGAAAAAGGAGAAGAACTAGAAAAAAAAGTGAAAGGTTAACAATTAGACGAATATTTTTTTAACAATGATACAAACTTTATGGGAGTTTATGTAAATTCACTCCTATTTTTTGGTCTAATTTGACCAGGCTATGTTATCGTTAACGATTTTCGAAAAAAAAAAAATATACTTCCTTAAATTCTTTTCTACTAAATTATTATCGTTTACAATTGTCACAATATTACCCTAAAAAGTTTCTCTTTAGAACTGATTATTTGTGTGCTACATTTTTAACATTGTTCTAGTTCCTTAATAGTTAATCAATGTATTGTCCTCGATAATTGTTTTCCGTTCGTTCCCGAAAACGGAGTGCTTTTTAGCCAATAATGTGGATAAAGTGTTAATGTTTATAATTCTATAAACAAATATGTTTAATACTAAAATGTGCCCATATCCCCATTTTTTTTCTTATTCCTAACCAACTATGTGAAGAAACTTTGCATAAAAATTCAATATGTTTTACCAGATGGAGTTGTATTCAGTTGGGATTCAGTATAGTTTATCTAACCACAGTTTATCTACGTTAGAGCTCATCAGTACAGTGTCTACAGTTTGGTTTTGCCCTTGTATAGACTGGTCAATATTTATATCTATGTCGCAGCATCCTGTGTCCCAGAGTAAGGAATTCTAACTGGGCACAAAACCAGGTTATATATCTGGAATACAATGACAGCATGGCACTAGATACGTTTGTATCAAAAAATTTTTATGATGTTATATATAAGACTGTCCAAAAAACGCTCAGTTTGTTTATTATTTACCTTGCTTAAGGTTTCATATGATATGCAAAGCGACCACTAGAGAGCCATTTTTGGAGTAGAGATGGCGGTACTTGTGATTGGCTAATACTTTCACAATACATTTACCAAATACTGATCAATCTATACCGGGGATGTCTCTTTATTAGTGAATGAAAAGACAGACCTATAGCATACTGACGAGCTCTAACAAGAACGAAACACGTGTCTACAGTTTGGTTTTGCCCTTATATAGACAGATCAATATTTATATCTATGTCGCAGCATCCTGTGTCCCAGAGTTAGAAATTCTAACCAAGCACAAATCCAGGTTATATATCTGGAATACAGTGACAGCATGGCACTAGATACGTTTGTATCAAATTTTTTTATCATGTTATATATTATAATATACCTTGAAATATTTATTTTAATATTGATGTAGATGTGGATAAGGTATATTTCAACTCAATTTCTTTTATTTAATGATGGTTATTTTAATATAAATTCTTAGCTATTCTCTCTCTCAAGGTGCGAGTTCAAAAAAAAATCTCCACTAATAAATAGATTCAAATTTAACTAATTTTGAAAATTTCAAAAAAAAATATAATAAAATTCAACAATCTTATACCAAATTGCAATTTTATACTACCATTTCGATTTGATCTTAACCTCACTTTTTCTTATTGTTTTGTGCGCAAAGACACATTACCTTCAAATCAAAACCTCGTTAAATTGAGGGTTATGAAAAATTCTGAATTTTGTAAACAATAAATCAAATTAAACTTATCAAAAGATGTGCAAACAACTTATATAAATAGTGAAACAGTGTACAAGTGATATCAAATGTTCATAAACTACAGAAGAATGAAACACAGAAATGTTCTTTATTTTAAAAAAATTTGGAAATAGATACCGTGTTTTGAAGTTTGGTATTCTCTCTGGTCAGCTGTAAGCACAGGATATCACTTCCTATTGGAATCCAACCATTTCCCAGGAACATCAATGATATACGGACACTTTATAGATGTAGACGACTAAAATTTGCTTTTTCTCCGGAAATAACTTGATCTTGCATCAAATGGTGAGTAAATGATTGCTTTCTTTCTTATCATAAACCAGTTTTACTTGAATTATATTACTCAGGAAGCATTCATAAGACTAATCTGCTCTGCACTCCATAACTAACATTTATTTCCCCATTTATATGGACTTTAATTCTTACCAGTGGTTATCAGCAGTGGTCTTGTGGCTTTATTAACACTTTTTACTACTTTTAGACGTTCTTTTATAAGTATTTAAGTAAAAAAATCGAAATTTTTATAGAGCAAATTTTATTACATGCTGTCGCTTCAAAAGCCAAAAAACAAGAGACAGATTCAGCGAATCAACAATTTAACAACTGAATCCCTAAACAATCTTACACTATCCATTAACATGCGATATTCGCCTACTAAATTATTAATCAAACAAATTACAAAAATCTTATACCTAATTCCTTATTTACATTGAAATATAATAGAAATTCTTTTTTTACAATTTACTAAACTTTTAATGAGTTATTAATTTCATAACATCTTTCTCCTACAAATTCTTTATCAAATCAAATTACTAAAAAAAATCTAATACTCAAACTAATTATTTACATTTAATACAATACTTATTCTTTTAAAATCTGCTGTACTTTAAATGAATTGTTAATTTTTATAATATCTTATCTACAATATAATCTAATATCTTTCTATTTTCAGAATTTTTCGTTTGGAAATTATACTAATAATAAATCATAATATGTCTTGAGAACAAACATTGTTTATTCTAAAAGTAAGTACACCTCTTTTCTTTTATTTTCTTATATGAGTTCTAATATTTTATACTAAGATTTATGTAAAACTTTACATTGATGTCTTAACACTTGGTTCTTTTTTATTTCATTTTGTCTTATTTTTTTTAAAATCGGTTTTGATTACCAAGGTATCATAACATTTATACACTTTTTCAATAGCTATTCTCCTTATCTATTTGATACATGATTATTAGAATTTTATATATTATTGATAAATTATATTAATTTTGCTCTTTGAATTTTTTAATTATATGTACTTGTGTATTTTAATTTTTAATTTTATCTTATCTTTTCCTTTTTTAGGTATTGAGAAGAAGACGACGATTATAAATTATCCCAAATCAACTCATTTGCACTCTGCCTTGGAATGAGAATATAATTTCCTTTTCTCGATTTTTATAATTTTCTTTATATTTACTTAATTTGAAATAGCATAGTAACATATATCATCTCAATATATATATATATATATATATATATATATATATATATATATATATATATATATATATATATATATGTAAACAAAGTGCGTAACACTTTATTTAGTTTTAGTTTAGTACATAATAATTTTAACATATAGTATATTTGGAAATTTGTTTAAATCTATGTAGTTGTTTGTCATATTGACAATATATTAATAATTTGAATGTAAATTATTATTTACAATATTTTATTAATAGGACTGGTAAAGCAGTAACTTTAAATGTTGTTTCTCTTTTTAGGTGAGTTAATTAGTCTTAAGAATGTTTATGTTTATGTTTTGTATTTGTGTAATAAACCTCCACTCTTTTTAGAGCAACTCAATTCTGGTTATAGTTTTACTGTTCTTTAAAATATCCAAGAAATATTATAAATCACATTATATATATAAAATAAACAAAATGCCCAATAATTTTCCCCTTTTGTTTATATATATATATATATATATATATATATATATATATATAAAACGAACAGAGCGTATATATATATATATACATCCTGTATATATATTATTACGTTAAAATCTGTAGAATCTGATAGCATGTTTGATGATGGCAACACCGCGTTTGCTAACAGTAGATTGACTTCAACACCTTACATATTGTTTCATTTTAATAATAGCGGGTATAACTGAGTTATAGGTATAAGTAATATGTTTTGGCTGCTAAATAATTAATTATACAATATTCATCATCATCGAAATTATCAATAAATGACAATAATATTAATCACAACGATATGATTTTTCTCGAAATATGCGTTTGATGAACTGGCTCTTTTTCTTCATTTCCATGCCTATGGCCAGCATTGGCCTAATGAGATTCAAAACATGACGATGGTAAACTAACATTGAAAGGACTGTATCAAAATATTGATTTGATGGTTATCTTAAAAAACTTAAACTGATTTGTCATAGGTAACTGTATCATTATTTACCCACGACTCATAAGTAAATTGCGTATTTTTTAACCTATAACCATCTACAACTCTGTCAGTAAGTGTCAAATTATTGAGGAGTTGTGTTATAGTTTCATTTACTAAACTAGTGGAGTAAGAAAATAGAAACCTGTATTATTATGTTGGTTACCTACAGTTTTTATTAAATTAAACTAACATTTGACATTTCTCAGACAGAAGTGTCTGCAAAATCGAATACTTTGACAACTTATGCCAAAATTTAAATTTTATATTTGTTATTTTTAGTTTTATACAAAACCATTTGGTAAGTCGTGGGTAAAGCATAGTACTTCACTCGAGGTACAAATTGCATATTTAGCTCGTTTCTTTAGCCCCTTCTCTCGCAAGCTCGCTCATGGGCCAAACACACTCGCTGTAATATGCAATTTACTCCACTCGTAAAGTAATATACTATTATTTTTTTAATACAGTCTATAACTGTATCCGTTTTAAATTGGTAGGTATGAGTTATCATAATTTCTTTAATAAGTATAGAAACGAATGATTTATGTGAATAAATGTACCATATTCTTTAAACATATCTTTAAATACTATACCTTTTCCTACTAATAGACCTGAATAAATTATTTACAGGTTATATATTGATTACTGGAAATTTTACTGTACCGACATCGCTTTTCATTGTTGCTTTTTAGATAGTAATATTTTTATTGATATATCCAGATAATGGTCAGCACGGTAATTGTGTTTTTGTTTGTATGAAAACGAGTAAATACTATTTGCTGTAAATCGGGTGAAGGTTAGGTATCACTTTTATTTGACACTGTAGAGTATATTGAGGATATAACATATACTTACATATTCACGCTATATAAACGGCAATAAGCAAAGCTGACCAACGAGGGATAGCATCTCTTTCTTAATTATCTAAAATATTATTTGATCAAACATACGTATGAAAAAATATGCAATCACATGTGATTACTTAAAGTTTGTTATGATCTCTAAATGTTACTTGTGATCACTTGCAATATATTATTTTTGATCATTTGCAATCAGTTGTGATCACTTCCAATTACTTTTGGTCACTTGCAAACATTTAAAATCACTTACAATAACTTTTAATGACTTGCATTTACTGGTGACTACTTGTAATGACTACATATATTTTAGGATATAACCTATACTTATATTCAGGCTATATAAACGCGTAGACATATAATACATGTATAAACGACAAAATAATTACACCGGCACAAAAAATAAACAAAAATGTTTGTACATCTGACTCCACCTACCTACCGGACCTGTATTTCGACCCGCTGAATCTGAAATTGATGTCAATTTAGATCGCACACCCTTCAATTTCGAGTAAATGGTAAAACTAGCGAAATCGGAATGGGTACGAAAATTAAAAATTAAAAAAAAAAATAAACCTTCTTCAAAAATAATGCCGCAGAAAGGCAGAAATAAAATCTTTATTTCTTAAAAAAATTAGAAACAACTAGGCATCTGATTTCGAGTTCCTTAAAGTCGGCTCCAATGGTTTATATCTTTGTAAACGATTTGAGTTACTAACATTTGAAATATAGATTTAATAGCTAAGATTAAAATAGAGGGTAATTTGCCATTGTAGCCGACTTCAAGGAAATCGAAATCAGATGCCTAGTTGTGTTTAATTTTTTTAAGAAATAAAGATTTTAATTCTGACTTTTTAGGGCATTTTTTTTAAAGGAGGTTTAATTTTTTTTTTCAAAACCTTCCAAATACCGTGCAAGAGGTACTGAGTTTAATCCCCAGCAATCCCGACATGTACCAATGTGACTTTTTGAAGACATAAGTAAATTGTCTAACACCTAGAAACACGAAGCACGTGTAAAACATCGTGATGAAACGTGGACTTAATTGTCTGAAATCACCAACACGCAGTGAGCAAGAGAATTGACGAAAAGCTCATTCCTTCTCCTTGTGAGAAAAGGGCTTTGGCTTAAGAGTGGGACAGTAACGGGCTAATTATTATGTTTTATGTTATACATCATTATTAACATTAACTTAACTGCAGAGCTTTTTTTATTGATTTTTGTGGTGTTTCTTGGAATATCTTCCACATTGATGACCATGCCTTAATTAAATTTCTATGGGATCACACAAACACTCTATTCTTTTAAATGCAAAACTTTTTTTTTAAATCGGATTATAAATACCAGAGATATTTGGTAACATAAAAAAACTATGGTCGAATTAATAATCCCCTCTTGTTTTAAATTGGTTATAGGGGGACAGTAACGCGCCAATTATTATGTTTATATGTTATACATCATTATTTACATAATAACTTAATTGCCGAGCTCATTCTGTTGAGTTTTGTGGATTTCCTTGAATATCTTTTACACTGATGACCAGACCATAACCAAATTTCTATGGGACCAATGGGAAACACTACTTTTTTGAATGCAAAAAGAATTTTTCAAATCGGATTATAAATACCGGAGATATTCGATAACATCCATAAAATAAAAAATAAAAATATATGGTCGAATTGATAACCTTCTTCTTTTTTGAAGTCTGTTAAAAATTTATAAATCTTAACCAAGCATAATTCTTTTTATAATATCTCTTTTTTCGCAGCTTTTTTTCTACATGCCTCTTTAAGTCGGTTGCAGGATCTTTCTGTATAAAATTTTGCTTTGCACTTTTTAATACGGTAATATCATACCACATAATAATAAAACTATGTATTTGTAAAATAACAATATTCGTAAAGGCTATAAGGTTTACTATACCTATAATCTTCTATTTTTATTACCTATGTGTAAGGCTGATATTTTGGTTCGTATATATAACTAGCGGCCGCCCGCGACTTTATCCGCGTGAACTTTAGTTTTTTGCCACCCAATTTCATACAAATTTTCAACCCCTATTTTAAATCCTTAGGAGTTAAATTTAAAAAAGTCATTTCTTACTACACCACTACGTAATAGAAAAAAAATTATTTTCGAATTTTCAAGATTCTACGCGTCTATCGACAGTGTCATGTCGGCCAGCAGCAGCGTGCTACCGCCTTACCGCTCCACACACCCCGCACATTAAAGCGCGAGTGGTATTAGACTATTATTATTTTAAAACTATTAAAACTTGCATGCTATATGCAATCAAAATCTCAGCCCGATCGGTTTGAAATTCACAAAGTTTCATACAAACTTTCATCCCCTATTTTATTCCTTAGGGTTGGAAATTTATTAAAATCCTTTCTTAAGCAATGACTACGTCATAGTAGCTATATGCACGCAAAATCTCAGCCCGATCGGTTTGATATTGGCAAAGTTTCATACAAACTTTCATCCCCTATTTTATCGCCTTAGGGGTAGAATTAATCAAAATCCTTTATTCGAGGATGCCTACGCCATAGTAGCTATATGCATGCAAAATCTCAGCCCGATCGGTTTAAAATTGACAAACTTTCATCGCCTATTGGATCCCCTTAGGGATGATATTTATTAAAATCCCTTCTAAGGAATGCCTACGTCATAGTAGCTATATGCATGCAAGATCTCAGCCCAAACGGTTTTAAATTGACAAAGTTTTATACAAACTTTCATCCCCTATTTTATCTCCTTGGGGGTGGAATTAATCAAAATCCTTTCTTAGGGGATGCCTACGCCATAGTAGCTATATGCATGCAAAATCTCAGCCCGATCGGTTTAAAATTGACAAACTTTCATACAAACTTTCATCATCTATTAGCAGCTATATTCATGCAAAATCTCAACCTGATCGGTTTAAAATTGACAAAGTTTCATACAAACTTTCATCTCCAATTTTATCCCTTTGGGGGTGGAATTATTTAAAATTCTTTTTTAGCGGGTGCCTACGTCATAACATCTACCTGCGTGCCAAAATTCAGCCCTATCCGTCCAGCGGTTTGAGCTGTGCGTTGATAGATCATACAAACTTTCATCCCGTATTTTATCCCCTTGGGGGTGGAATTAATCAAAATCCTTCCTTAGCGGATGCCTACGTCATAATATCTACCCGCATGCCAAATTTCAGCACCATCCGTCCAGCGGTTTGGGCTCTGCGTTGATAGATCACTATGTCAGTCAGTCAATCAGTTAGTCAGTCACCTTTGAGTTTTATATATATAGATTGTGCGGAATCAGGGGTGACAGATACACCTGCGATCTATAAAATCTATTGTGTCTACCTTTTCTTGCTATAATACTGTTTTCTCTGACCTATAACGGCTATTCTAGTCCTGCCTTGCTTAATTTAATGTTTATAAAAGTCGTTTAGAGCCACACTCGTACCAACTTCTTTTTATAAAAAACACAACTAATAAAATTTGATTTACAGTAAAAATGATGAATGACGAAATTATGTTTTAATGGATTTATTAATCAGTTTTTCTTATATTACTGTCATTCACTGGTCTCCGTCCACATATATAGTGCCACAAAGCTGCGCGAGATATGATAATTCATTAGTCTATTTACAACTGAAGAAAAGAGCAATATTTTTACCTGTCGTGGTAATGAAAAATATTTCTTATTGCTTGTAAGCATAAAAAATATGATATAGTCCAATTCATCCTTTTTATTTTTAATACAAGCTAACCCGGCGAACAATGTACCGCCTAACACTAATTTATGTTTCTACTTTTCCGTTTTTGTCTCTTTTTATGTTTTAAATGTATATTTTGCAATTTTGTTGTTTTTATCACATTTTCTCCAAAATTATTAGATATCAACTTGCGCCAACTTGCGGTGGCCTCATAGTACCTACTTGCTTAAGTAAAAATTGTCTTTTAAAATATATAAGATATCAACTGCGTCAATTAGCCCAATCTTAAGGTGTTACTTTACTTAGACATCCTGCCATACTTATTTGACTGCTAAATCTCTACGTTAATTATCTTTAATGTGACAAACATAGTACCGTTTACAAATTCCCCGATACTAACTGTATCAGATTATATTGACAGTGATAGGGAGGTAGCCGTAAAACCGGATGTCCATGTTTTTGTAGTTTTTCGTCTAAAACGTACTTGACGTTCTATGGCTTTTTCAAACGACAAAGAATTCTGTTTTACAGGAATCTTTTTCAAACTTATTTTTTTTTGTAACTGAGCTTTTGTCCAAGATACTTGAGGCAACTTTTGACCAAAGAGCTATCGAATCATCATAGTCTGCACTCTTCGATTTAGTAAAAAGTCCAGCATCTTTACCAAAACATTTAACTAGTACCAGCACATAAAACAATAGTATTAGTATTTTCGTGGCTTCTCCAGATACTCTTCAGATCTTGCCATGTACATACGTCTATACGACTCTTGCAAAAATATCTATGTATGTTTTGTCTTAAAAAACCAACTGAAGTGGGCTTGGATAGTAGAAGTTCATATAGTGCCTTAAAAAGTATAACAAATTTGAAAGCATATTTCGCAAAGTACCTATTTACTGTTAAAAGCAGTGTATATATGCTTACTTTTCAGTTCTTTATTAAGCAATAGAGTTGTCCTTTTATTTTCATATCATATACAACGTTTCTAATTGCTTCTTTCAGCATCTCAAACTTCTTTAGTTTTTAATTTATACGGCGATTACGTCCATAAGTATTTTGAATTCAATCGAAATGGTTTGGAGTACCATAAAAATATGTTTACGAAATATAATCAGTCGCCAAGTGGCCGTTGAGAATATTCGAAATGTAATTAGTAACATTAATAGCGATGTATGGCAAATCCATAGTTTACAATCAGGGTTTATACACACCGCTCTAAGATCGCAATCTAGGACGACATCTATTTTAAAGAAATAAAAGGACCTTACTTTATGGCATTGGTTGAAGCATTGTGAAATATAGTCGTTAGACATCACTCTGGTTTTCTTCGAATAATAACATTAAAATTCGATATTTTACAGAGTTTTAGTGTTCATCAAAAGCGAGCCATTCACATTAAATTTAATCGAAAAAATTTAAGCGATAAAAGCCGTTACCCTATATAAATTATGTAATAAATCTAAATGAGATATTTCAAAATGATTATCCTTGTAACCTTTGACATTAAAAACATATAACATTTTTATGTGATAATATGGAATATCATTCGCCCTACTGGGTTTCAACCTAAATTCTTGTATTATGTTTTATATATGGTTTGCTATTAAATACGATATAAAACTTCCATATATTCTTTGTTTGCAAAGAACTTAAATTTGATAGCTTAACTGCGATCAGATTCTCCGAAGTGTACAATATTTATCAGAACATAGAAAATTAAAATAAGTTAAGAATAAATTTACACATAATACACAATGGAATACCTTAAAATGTGATAAAGTTGATACAAATGTAAATTATGATTTCTAAAATAAAGTTCGTAAGGACTCACTAATCTTAATAGATACCTAAGCTGACACTTTAAAGCTCAGGGACGTAACAGGATCTTCTATACTATACTTATAATTTAATTTAACCGTGTCATGAAAGGAAAGTTATACAAAAAGTAACAGTACAAAAACAGCTTAATTTTAATATAGTTGCAAAAAAAAATTTATATAGGTACCTCCCTGAAATTATAATATCTGTCCTGTCACTAAACTACCAGCTTAGATGTAATGGCAAAGACGTTTAAATAAATAGAAGACTTAAAATATTAAAAAGGTTGGAACATTTTTATTTCACCCTGTATATTTATTTCTATTTTTAGATACAGAACAACGACATTCTGTTTTCTAATGCTCTTTTTGTTTCTAGAAACTATGTTTTTATTAGATATTTCCAATCTTCTTCTATTGTCATATTCATATGGAAGTTACTATAAGCTTTTTTTGATACAATTTTTGTCCCTAAGAGCGTGAATAACCCCACTTCTTTTGTGTCAGAGAATATACCCGCGTATATGCAGCAAAAACCGTTGCGAGTCCGGATCGATTTCTGAGAATATGATCAATAGTATTAACTATGCAGCATTTAGTTTGGTAAAAAAAATTTATGGTTTTGTACTTAGAATTCCAGTAATCATCCTGTACAAGTTATCAAGCAACCACTTTATTTCAGCTTATGAAATAAGTTAAAGCAGAATCCAGTGGAATAAGCCATATATATACATATATTTTTGGAACGAAGTTCCCTTTCGGGCGTTACGACCAGTTACGACTGAGGCTAGAGTCTAGCCGAAAAAAATTCAGACCAAAAGTTGTCACGACAAGACACACGCATGTTTCTCTGTCTGTCTGTCTCTCTCTCACAGACCAAAAAATACCAAAACTCTCTCTCTCTCTCTCTCTCTCTCTCTCTCTCTCATAGATAGATATATTACAATTAAAAAGACACTATTTTAAATTAAAAGAAAATGTACATTAAAAAGAGAATACTGTAGAAAAGAAATAATGACCTATAATAGTATTATATTTTATTCCATCCTGTTTTTATAAATTAATAAATTCATAAACATTTTAAAAATAGTTCGTAACTTGACTAGTTAGGTACGTCAAATTACCTAAACTGTCAGTTACTGTCAAATATTTTAATTTTAAAATTTTGAATTAAATTGTTAGTTCCTGTTTAAAATTAAATTGAAATAAAAAGTAATTCTAGATATATGTATGTCATCTAAACCTCTGGTATTGTATAAATGGACACTTTTGTTAAAAGAAACAAACTGGATTTACTATTTTCTATTTTGCTTTGAATAGTGTAGGGTCGCCACTTTGTTAAGTTTATACAGGGTTTTTGTAGATAATAAATAATACAAAAATAAAAAATAATAACAATAATGTATCCTGACAGTGTTTCTGCACAAGTTCCGGATATTGCTGATAGAGTTAGGTAAGTAGAGATTTTATACAGACAATAATAAATGCTTATGTATGTATAAACACTCTGTTGTGTTTACAAATTACAATTCCTTCACTAATTAATCGAAAGGAACTTCGTTCCATCCGGGTGTCCCTTGACACCTCTCACTTTTTTTATGTAGAAGTAATTATTGCAATATCTTACAAACTTATTGATGTATTAATTATTAACTTCCATTCTGAATAACCTTTTTATTTGCTTTATGTATAACACATCTTTTTGTGTATAAGTTCAAACAATACACTAGCTTTCTCTCATTGTCTTTCAGAATTCTGAGTCTACAAAAGAAACGATAAGTGTGTAGCTATTAATTATTTTAACTTGTTTTTATAAAAATAAGGTGGCATCTTACACACCATCCATCTAGGTATTTTGTTTTTTTTTATAGTTAGCCTAATTCAGTTTATCCGCTCGTTAATGACCATTGTACCATCTTACGTCCACGACTCGCTTTCCACCTACCCCCTGAGTGCTATCTGCAATTCGTGTCATTCTGACTCTCCGATTCTGTTCTTTGGTATTCATCATTAGATAAATCAATCTAGCCAATTTTTTATCACTCCTCAGAAAGTTGGTACAACATAAAAATTTGATTTTGAGCATAATTTCTTGTCGTTGCTGAGTTATGTAGGATATAAATAGCAATTTTCCAGTTAGAATTTGACCAGGTAGCAGTATTTTTTAAAAATTTGTTTCTGTGAACGATAATGCAAATTTCCAAATTTCTAAATCTTCAAACAGAGATGACGATACGTTTATGACTATGACATAAAAGTTTCAAACTTTATAAAAGGGAGAAAACTTAAAAATATATTTTATGAAAGTCTATGGGATGGCTGAAATACTGAATTTTCTATAAAGATCTAATATGCCGAAACGTAAATATATCTAAAAAGTTTCCTTGTGAGAAAATTTGATTAAAGTTCTTCCTATAAAAGTTGTTTTAGAAATCCATTATAGTTAATGATAAATACGCGTTTATGTCACTTTCAAAAGATATTTTAAATAAACTTTATTACAATTATCTACAATTTCAACAATATTTATTATTTGACCATCAACGGGTTGTTTATAAGGCAGAGAAAGTGCACCCTAAGGCATTTGTAAATAGATCCAAAACAAAAGAATTTTTCAAATTAAGTAACCTAAACAAACACAATGTAACTAGGTGGATAATAAATTTGTGCGTGATAAGTAGAACAAACAATAATTGTTAAAGAGACCTTGAAGTCACCCCAACCCTTACCTGGGCCCTAAATGACTGATCCTAGCAGACCCTCACAGAATGTGCTTGTATGCAATCACGATTTTACAATCTATTATTTAAATTTAAAAAATGTATGTGATTAATTTTTTATAAATAAATACCAGAAACTTAAGATATTTTTTTTTCTGATTTTAACCAAATATAATACTCACGCAAAAGTTTGAAGTTTACAGGTAAGACTCCAAAATATTTAACATTACACTAAAAAAAAACAACACTCAATATAACATAAAATACCTCTAGCGCATATATCTACCAGCATTTGTTAATAAATATTAATAGAAAAGATCCTTAAATGTTATAAAAATGCATCAAAATACCTCTAGCACCTGTATTTAATAAGAATTGGCTACAAATATTAATAGTAATAAATATACTCCTTATCAATATTAAAAAAAAAAAAATACCTCTAGCAAATGTCAATGCAAAAAAGTGATTAGTTCACCAGCGGGTGAAAATGTTGTACCGTATTGGTAATATCCGTCCATTAATCTTCATGTGTGGTGCATCGACTACGCCAGACATACTCCCCCAAATATGTTTCAAATCTAGTTATGCACATCCATCCCAATGGTCGACAAAGTTTCCTCTTATTGACAGACCATTTACCTTCGATATTTTGGGTGTACATACGTCGATTGTTTGGTTTAAGAGGTATTTTTATTTATTTATTTTTGCATGTTGGTGAGGGGTATATTTCTTACTATTCATATTTATAGACAAGTCCTGTTAGATACAGGCGCTAAAGGTATTTTATGTTATGTTGAGTATTGCCTTTTTTTAGTGTAATGTAAAATATATTTGGTGTATTATCTGTAAATTTTGCGTAATAATAATAATAATAATATTTATTCAACTTTAAAAAGACTTACAATACTTATAAAAAGACTTATAAAATCTTATTAGTCTTGTCGTATTGCACACACTTATAGAAACATACACGTCATACACACTTTACAGAAACACGTAGGTACACTTTATTCTATCGTTAATAAAAATTAAATGATATCCCAGATATATACAAACATAATTAAAATACAATGTCAGTGAGCACTAAATGGTGTACTATATGGAGTTCAAAAATTCCTCAAGTGAATAGAATGCATTTGTGCTGAGATAATTAAACAATTTTCTCCCAAAAATATTGTAGGTCTTGTTGCCAATTAAATCAATAGCATAGTTGAAGCATTGGATACCCTAGTAACTCCCAGAATTCTGTCCAATTACTAATCGAGAGTATAGTAACCTTAATTGGCCTGCCCTCCTTGTATTATATTCATGCATCATATTATTTTTCTGATATCTGCGCTCATTTTTTTTACATTAAGAGTGATAACATAAATATAAAGACAAGGAAGAGTAAGTATTCCCAAAGATTTAAAAAGGTTCCTAAATGATGTTCGATGATGAGAACCTGTGAGCTGTCTTATTATTTTTTTTTGTACTACAAATACTTTTAAAATATTTGAGGAGCATCCCCAAGCAGATAAGCCATAGGTTAGAATAGACTGAACTAGTCCAAAATATGCTAATCTCAAAACTTGGCATGAAGCTGTTCTATAGAGATGTCTAAACACAAAGCATATACTAGTTAACTTAGAAACAACATTGTTAATGTGGACCTCCCAAGTAAGTTTCTGGTCGACTGTGACTCCTTAGTACTTAAAATATTCAACTTGGGTAATTGAATTTGAATTTAATTTAATTAGCCGACAAAAATCAAAAATTACATTTCTTTGTTGGAAACTCATAAGTATTATATATGGTTGAAAATAGAAAAAAATATCTTTACGTTTCTGGTATTTATTTATTTTTATTAATAAAAAATTAATTACATATATTTTTTAAATTTAAACAATATGTAAAATGGTGAGTGCATACAAGCAAATGCTGTGAGGGTCTGTTAGGGTCGGTCATTTAAGCAGCGCCCGCTGGGTTCTGGTAAGGGGTGACTTCAAAGACTCTTTAACCCAAAAATTTGCCGTGTAATACAACCACAATTATACTCGATTCAAAAGTTAGGCCCGTCAGAAGATATACATATATTAAAAAAAAAGTGATGTTTTTTAAGATTATTGATTCCTAAAAACTTTATATTAAGGATTTCACTTTACAGAAACCCTATGTTTAAGATTACATTTGGTTTGATTAGATTCAGGTAGATACGGGTAACAAGGCCTATCGGGTAATAAAGCCTAATGTCAGTTTACCATCGTCGGTTTTTTAATCTTAGTAAAAAAAACATACTATTTCTATGTTTTATTAATTTTTGTTTTAGAATTAAAAAGAAAAATAGTTTTTGTGTATCTGTATATTCTTTATTATTTTGAAAATTGTCAAACATTAATTTAATTCTTTTAAATTACAACTTGTATAACCACCATGGTTAAAATTAAATTTTATGTGTTCAACTTAAGCGACTGTTAGCAACGCGGTGATGCCGTCATCAAACACGATATCGGACACTGTAGTTTTTAATGAGCTAAATTTGAGTATTGTTATGGAATTTGATAAAAAGTATTTTTTTTTTGAAGTTATACTTCTATTCGTGCACTCGGCGGAAAAGATTTGTGTAGAGTTAAATGGGAAAAATCATTACATATGTAATGGTGTGAGTAAGAGAGAGACAGAAACACATATATGGTATATTGGTCGGTACAAACACAGATGAAATATTGACTACATGTTACTGGTCATAACTATAAGTCCTTTGAATACCGTTTAAACATTCTTTATGTATGTATGTATGGTGTTAGGGGTGACAGATACACCTCCGACCTATAAGATCTATTGTGTCCCCCCTTTTCTTGCTATATTTCTGATGATTCCTCAGACTTATAGCTCTTCTAGTCCTATCTTCCTTAGAAAGTTTAGGATATCATTGGATTTTAAATTAGGTAGTTCTTCCCTTTCTATTTCGTATGACCCTAGGTATTTGACCCTAGAATTACTTAATGCCATGCATTCTGAAAGTATGTGTATTGAGGTTTCATCCTCTACCTTACAGAATCTGCAGTTTGCTTCATCTACTAATCCTGGTTTCTTTATGTGTCCTTTTAATCGACAGTGACCGGTTCGTATTCCTGTTATAATTCGGAGGTTTTTCTTACTCAGGTTAAGACAGCTGTGAGATCTCTTCTGGTTATAGTTTCCCAGGAGCGTCTTCGATTGTCTTACATACATACATACATACATACATACATACATAGAAACATTCATTACATTGAAAAGAGATAGATATACAAAAAACAGTTTGAGCTAATATTTTGAATATCATAGTGCCGTATTACATTGTGTTTGACAGATTATTTTATAATTCTGTCACGTATGTAAACATATAAAGTTTAGTATTTTATATTAATAATATTCAGTAATGAGTATTGTATTGTAGTCCATAGTACCGTCACATGGTTGCATTATATCCTGCACTATGCTTTTGAGATTGTTGGCTACACAAACAGAGTTTTTAAGAATAGTCGAAAAGTGCATTCCGAACAAACAATAGATAGAAAAATTACAACTGAATTCCTGAAAATGAGTTCAATTTATGTATTTGGGGTTTTTGGGATCGCTGAACACGAATACCATGATGTCGAAAGTCTCCGCGGCACTTGGTGCCTAGGGTATTTACCTCTTCTCCTGGGGTTTTATGTTAATTTTGTACAAAATCAGTGCACACTTGGAACTCGGCGGTTTTTTGGGTCGCTGAATACGAATATGATAATGGCGATGCTGTCCGGAATACCTTCTGCTTAAGAAGGACCTCGTCTCCAGGAATTTTATGCACATTCGATACAAAATTAGTGTACACTCGGTACTAGGAGGTTTTTGAGGTCGCTGAACACGAATATCACATAATGATTTTGCTAAATTATTCGCATAAAAATTTATAAATTCGGGCGCGTGCATAGAAGAATAACTTCTGCCGGCAGTCCCACTGACTGCCACACCCTTTTTTTATTTCAAAAAGTGCTCTTTTAATTAAAAAAAGTTGTGTTTTTTCATAAGAAAAAGTTTTTTTACACACGAGGTGCTTTTTTTAATGAAAAAACCAAATCTGTAAAATGTTCAGATTTGTTACCCAAATTTGAGTATTTTTATTGAACTTTATGTTTTTTTTTTTATTGTAAGAAGTGCTCTTTTCATTGAAAACAGTTCTTTTTTATTATAAAAGTCAATTTTTTGTGCCCTGTCTAACATTTTTACCACAACTATAGATTTTTAGTAATTAAATTATGTAAAACTACTCTACAGGGATTTTTAAAATTAGGAAACTCGACAAAAAAGGAATAACATTTAAAAAAATGGAACATGTTAAATTCAGCAGATATAGATCTAAATCTAGCGGTTAATCGGCTGTTTTGATTATATCTTAACTAGCTGACCCGGCGGACTTCGTACCGCAAATCATTTATGTCATTCTTCCATTTTTCTTTTTTTCAATTTATTTTGATTTTATCGTTTTCATCATATTTTCTCAGTTTATACTATTTTTTTTTGGTTATATTTTGTAGTTTATCGATAAAATATATTAGATGCATCACAATACTTAATTTAGTAAGAATTTCTCGTTTAAATATAAGTGATATTAACTGCGCCACCTTTCGGTGGCGTCACAATACTTAGGTAAGGATTGCTCGTTTAAATATATGTGATATTAACTGCACCACCTTACGGTGGCGTGATATAAAGTAATCAAATAAGTAGTGATTGCTCGTTTAATGGAAGCGCCACCTGGTGGTAACTTCCATTAATACGAATATCATATTTATCTTACCCATTAAAAATACATCATCATACTGATTTTCATGACAATCGGTTAAACGGGGCGGAAGTCGATAATTTACAGCGCCGCCTGGTAGCGAGTTACATCAATGGGCATAGCATATAAAGCTTCTCCGTGGAAAAATACATGTACATACTAATTTTTATAATGATCGGTCAAATAGTTTCTGAGTCTATCGATTTCATACATACATACATCCTTTTTTATATGTATAGATAAATAAGGATTGCTCGTTTAAATATATGTGATATTAACTGCGCCACCTTACGGTGGCGTGATATAAAGTAATCAAATAAGTAGTGATCCTCGTTTAATGGAAGCGACATCTGGTGGTAACTTTCATTAATACGAATATTATATTTATATTAACCATTAAAAATACAGCATCGTACTGATTTTCATGACAATCGGTTGAACAGGGCAGAAGTTGTTACTCTACAGCGACACCTGGTGGCGAGTGGCATCAATGAGCATATCATAGAAACCTTCTCCGTGGAAAAATACATATGCATACCAGTTTTCATGACAATTGGTTGAACGGGACAGAAGTTGCTACTCTGCAGCGCCACCTGGTGGCGAGTGGCATCAATGGGCATAGCATATTCGTTTTCTCCGTGAAAAAATACATATACATACCAATGTTCATGACAATCGGTTGAACGGGGCAAAAGTTGCTACTTTACAGCGCCACCTGGTGGCGAGTGGCATCAATGAGCATATCATATAAACCTTCTCCGTGGAAAAATACATATATATATATTTATATATATATATATTTATATATATATATATATATATATATATATATATATATATATATATATATATATATATATATATATATATATATATATACCAATTTTTATACCTAATAATCGTTCCAGTAGTTTTTGAGTTCATTGATTTCAAACATAAAAACACATCCTTTTTTATATATATAGATTAAACTCGATCGTGAAATCTAAAATTTCTCTAGAGTTAATTCTAAATTTTACTGTTGAACTATAAGCACTTAATTACTATTGTCAATATATTTTCAGAATAAGAAAATTAATTAACTATTTAGCTAGTTCTTTCGCTAAACGCGACCAACAACAAACAACGTGTTTAACATACATGTTACCAAATCAAACAAATTACAAGTCGTAAAAAGAGTACAAGTTTACAACTAGGATATTAATAATGCCTCGAACTTAAGATCTATAAAAAAAGGAAACAAACATTGCTCGTATCGTTGTTGAGTCCCATTTCCCTATATTTATTTTTGTTAGCCTAAATTATCAGGTAAATTTTCGGTTTTAAGTCGAAGGTGCGTTTAACCTGTAAAAATAATAATAATAATAATATTATTATTATTATTATTATTATTATTATTATTATTATTAGAGAACAATTGATTCAGTGTTATGTTACATAAGTTGAAACAAGGCGATTAAAAAGTTGACCAATTACTAATGCGTATGTGAGTAAGGTAGTTAGAGATATTACTGGCTATGGATAAAAGTTGCAGGTTTGAGACATGCCAGATGCGACAATTTTTAAATTTCTCCTAATTGTCATTCTCCAAACGTATAACTAAACTTTTCAATTTTAAGAGGTTTAAATTTTTTTTGTAGTTTTAAAATAATTTACAGTAATTTTTGTAAAATCTATTTTAAGTATATGCTCGTAACAAATTATTCCAACCATACAATTTCAAACGTTTCGAGTGGAAACTTTCTATTTTCTTCTACAAAGGAATATAGAAGACAAGATTTCTAAAAGAATTGGTAAGTGTATTTTAAATTGCATTAAAAAAGATCAAATAAAACAAAGGTTTTATAAAAAGAAAAATACAGGTACCTATTTGTTTGTTTCGAATAAGTATATAGGTACGGCTAATAAGGCCTACCTAAGGAAGAATATGTATAAACTAAAAGCTAGTTATCCGAATTAACAAATATTTATATTAATTTAACATAAATATGAACTACTATAAAAAATCTGAAAAAAATGGTATCTTTTACAGCAAGTAAACATAAAATCATACATTTTAAAAAAAACATGTCAATAGGCCTTATTATACTGTGGTAGGATAATCAGACCTAAGATTTTAATTAAAATGGACGTCTTATATTTGGTAATTCAGATCAAATATAATTAAATTTGCAATTATTGGAACGAAGTTGCCTTTCGGGCGTTACGACCAGTTACGACTGAGGCTAGAGGCTAGCCGGAAAAAAATCAGACCAAAATATGTCACGACACGACACGACACACGCATGTTTCTCTGTGTGTCAGTCTCTCTCTCTCTCTCTCTCTCTCTCATAGATAGATATATTACAATTAAAAAGACACTAATTTAAATTTAAAAAAATTTTCATTAAAAAGAAAATACTGTAGAATAAAAAATAAGTACCTATAATAATATTATATTTTATTTTATCCTGTTTTTATAAATTAATACATTCATAAAAATTTTAAAAATAGTTCGTAACTTGACTAGTTAGGTACGTCAAATTACCTTAACTGTCAGTTACTGCCAAATATTTTAATTTTAAAATTTTGTATTAAATTGTTAATTCCTGTTTTAAATTTAATTGAAATAAAAAGTAATTCTAGGTAGATCTATGTCATCTAAACCTCTGATATTGTATAAATGGAAACTTTTGTTAAAAGAAACGAACTGTTAAAAATATTCAGGTGATAATGGATTTACTATTTTCTATTTTGCTCTGAACAGTGTAGTGTCACGACTTTGTTTAGTTTATACCTACAGGTTTTTTGTAAATAATCAATACATAGTATAAAACAAAGTCACTTTTTCTGTCCCTATTTCCCTTTGTATGCTTAAATCTGTAAAACTACGCAACGGATTTTGATGCGGTTTTTTTTAATAGATAGAGTGATTCAAGAGGAAGGTTTATATGTATAATAACATGCATTAAATAGTGGAGAAATACTGTTATTTTTGAGGTTTCTAATGTCGTTAATTATCAATTTTTTCCCGCTTACATTGCAAACGCAGGCTAAACCCTACAAGATTTATCAAAATAATGTACTAATTATTTGTACACATTGAAAAGGTCTACAGAAAACTCCGCGATGGTATATATCTATCTCTTATGGATATCCCACAATAACATTTTTTTGTCATTTACTTTTTACGCAAATAATGGCTAATTTTCGAAGCGATTTTAACCAATACAGCATTAATCCTTATCCAATTAAATAGCTTAAATACATTGTTGATTTAATATAGATCTATATTATAATTCTTACATAACTAAGTACTATGACGCCACCGTAAGGTGGCGCAGTTGATATCTCATATATTTAAAAGAGAAAACTTACTTACCTAAGAACTATGACGCCACCGTTAGGTGGCGCAGTTAATATATAATATACCTAACCGATAAATTACAAAGTACTATAAATAATAGTAAAAACTGGTAACTAACGATAAAATATGATAAAAAATACAAAAAATTAATCGTAAAAATAAAAAAAATTGGAAAAAACATTAGTGTTAGGCGGTGCGAAGTTCGCTGGGTCCGCTAGTAAATAATAAAATAATAACAATAATGTATCCTGACAGTGTTTCTGCACAAGTTCCGGATATTGCTGATAGAGTTAGGTAAGTAGACATTTTATACAGACATTATGCCTATTTATCTATAAACACTCTGTTGTGTTTACAAATTACAATTCCTTCACTAATTAATCTAAAGGAACTTCGTTCCATCCGGGTGTCCCTTGACACCTCTCACTTTTTTTATACCGACTCTTTATATTACAACAAATGTATTTGTTTTACAGACATTATGGCACTCAAAATGATCTGAGTTATTCTCTGTCACACGAACACAATCTTTACGATACTGTCGCATTTTGAACATTTTTATATCGTTCAACTTATTCCTTATTAACCGCTAGCACTGTGATAAAGAAATACCGAAAAGTACAATAATTGTTTCGTCATCAATTATTTTGATATAATAGGTTGATAAAAGTATAATTAAAAATCATATACAAATGTCTCATATTACGAAAATTACTTAAGATTCAGTCAGACAATTTTTTTATTTTACGAGCTGCACAACTGATTCTCACAAACGAATCACACCACACTGACCAAAACAAGCAAATGACAATCACGGAAAGTTAAACAACTATATAAGCGTGTTAGGCACCTAAAAGTGTTTTTGAGCAAAATCAAACATTTACAGTTGTATTTTTGATACTCAGTACTCATAACCCGATAGGCCTTATTACCCACATGTACCATAGTTATTTAATATTGTTACGTTCTAGGGGTTCAAAATAAAATCACTGCTGAACGAAAATGTCTAATTTATTTACACACTACAAACTAAACGAATTATAACTAAATAACTAAACTAACTATAACACACTAATTTATGTACAACAATTAACTTCGATTTATATTCACTATTTATTTTCACTTCGTAGATCGCTCAACTATTTAGACTGTCGCTGTTAACTTTTTACTTCCCCGTGGGTCGTGGCTCTCCAATTATATACCTGTTCACTGCTTCCAGAACGTCTTTCGGTAACAATTTCTCGTCGCGCGTAGAAGGAAAGGAATATTCTCGATCGTACGCTGGGTCACTAGACTTCCGGGAATCAGTTGTTTACCTAGCGCTATCAGGGCGACAGGAGCGTACTAGGGAAGTCTCGCTCGTTACAATATTTTTTTTAATGGTAGGTAAATTAAAAACATTTTTGATAAAAAAGCTAGTAACCTGTTTAAGTGACTACGTTCTGTTTTTAAACTAGTTGCAATAGATTTAAGTGTTAAACATATTAAAATAGTAGTTTTCACAACCGTATTACTAATTTTCATCACTCCGTGCGGAAAGCACTGCTTTCGAGCATTCAGGACCGTGCGGAAAGCAATGCTTCCTTCAACGTTACTAAATATAAAACTTTTCATCACTCCGTGCGGAAAGCAATGAATGGCCGAAACAGCATTGATAAGTGTTTCCCAATCAAAAATAAATGAGATAGAAAGTGAATTAAGAGAAATTGAGGATGTATTTTTTAATAGTTTTGCATCTGATAACGCGGTAATAAATGCAGCACGGTATAATCAATCAAACGTTTCATTACTGAATAAAGATTTTGTTGATTCTCAATTATTATCTAATATAATTAAGTTGAATAATAAAAAAGTATGTCTATAGAATTAAGCAACTGTTCAAATATTACATTTAACGTATTTAGCAAAGATTCATAACTATACATAATTTTGTAATAAAAAATTGTTTTTTTTTTAACAAAAATGTTATAATATCTCAACTCTAAAAAATTTTTGTTTTAATGGGGGTGGTCCGCATACCCCCAACCCTCCTTTAGTGCCTTCGCGGTGCAGATGGATCAGACCTAATATATCATGCTACACAAACTTGTCTATACAATTATGTCAAAAGAGAATGATTTTATGGGCTTAAAGTGTGAGATAAGGTATAAGATTAAATTTCGTAAAAGTTGAATCATTTTGTAGTACAAGGTAATATATCAAAAACACAATAGGTAGTAAAACGCGACTTAATCAATAAGAATAAAGTATTTGCTACCTTTTCAAATTTAGTGTAAAATACTTGATAAAATTTGAAGAAAAGTTGTACATTTTATCCGCAAACAAATTTGTCATTTAAAGCTTAAATAAAATAATATAAATGGAATTTACTATCTATTAAAAACTATAGGGAATAAAACATTACGTAACGACTGCGGAAAGCAGGTGATCTCCAGTGCGTTCGTCGCGGAGCCGAAGGCGAGCGCGATAAAAAGCACCAATGATTGGATTACCTGCGCAGCGCACAAGTTGCGTATTCTATTTTTCATCACTCCGTGAGGAAAGCTCTTTAAATTGTCTAAAATAAAAGGAAAGAAAATAATAAAAGTAATATATTACAAAAATCGTCTCATGTAGAGATTCATCGATTTTTAGTGGAAAGGTTTTTTAATAAACTATAAAAGCGTCAAAATCAAAAATTGCTTACAAACTGGCGAATCAACTTAAAATTAGATTAATATAAAGCTTCTATTAAAAAGTGGAGATGAGCAGGTTTTATCAAATTATAGGCTAATAACACAATTTCTACAATTGCAAAAAGTTTTGAAAATGTATTGAAATCTAGGTTTACGTCATTTCTGCACAAATTTAACATAACTTTGCCAAAACATAACGAGTGCGGAAAGTGACACTTTTGACACGCGTGGGAAATCTCACAAGTGTAAAAAATCACTTTCTGCACAAGTAATGTAAACTATTTTTCCTAGGACCTCGAGATAACATTAACAAATATTGTGTTATGTGATCGTTTTATTTGTGAAATGATTTACTACTGTAGATCTATGGATGTAGTTTACATTATAAATAATGCTGTTTTATTTACGATATAAGTAGTAGAATAAAATGCATACACATATTTATATTTAACATTTTTTTAAAAACAAAGTAATAACTATGGACGATGAACAAATATGAATAACATTTTAAGGGATTCTTAACGTTCTTTCTTAATAATTAATCAGGTTTTAGAGCACAATTACTTAAAAGAGAGGATACTTACTTTAATTTTTTTTAATATTATATTTTAAAAATTTCCAAAAGATAGATACTATAAATATGGAACTGAGTACACGTGCCGTATTAGTTATGTGGTATAAGCGAGTGTCTTACGTTAGAATACTAAAAGTAAACCCTGGTTCGATTACAGGCGTTAGTTTTTTTTTTCAATAACAAAATGTATACGTTTTATCTGTCACACATTAGACGTTATGGCAAAACTACTCTCTTTAAAAAGCTAAATACTTGTAAATAGTAATACATTGGAAACCTATTATTACAAATTCTCAAATATTTATCGGGACAAATAACCCTGTATAATTTTTGTCCGTTTGTGTTCTGTTTTATATTTGTAGTTATTACATTTGTAAATGTAACTTAGAAAACCGTGGTTGATTGCTTAAGTATCCTTACGTGCGGAAATGTTCAAAAAAGTGGCCGTAGGAAAAATATATACAAAAAAGTAAGATAGTGGAAAAATAGGCCCTTTTTAGATCTCGTGAAAACATTTGATATACGGTTTGCCATAAAACGTTAATTAAATAGTTGAAAACTATGGCATTAGAGGTAAATCACTGGATTTGTTAGTAAATTACTTAACAACCGAATTGAAGACGAAATTAGTAATCCAAAAGCAGTTAAATATCCCGTATTTTAAAGGAGTGTGCATGGAACTCTTTTATTTACAATGTTCATTAATGATCTATTTGAATTTTATCTTAGTGGCTTTTTAACAAGTTTTGCTGACGACGGTGTTATCACATTTGAAGAGGAAACGTAGGTAAATGTAAACAAAATTGCAGAGAAAAATGTCAAAATACTGATTTGGGGTTACCAGCTTAACTTTGGAAAAACAAATACTTTTTTGGTGAATGACAACAAACTCCCGACGTACGACTTTTTTTTTACCAAACAATATTGAAATTAAAAAAGTGACGCATCCCTATAATATTATAAATGTGAATGTAAGTTTGTTTGTTACGCTTTCACGCGAAAACTACTCAACCGATAATCATGAAACTTTGTACACATATTCTTGGAGGTATAAGAAGTAACATAGGATACTTTTTATTAAAAAAAAGGTTTTTTATTTTTTACGAAATCTTAAAAACTAGCTTCTTCAACGCCACCTAGCGGTTCAGTAATGAAGTTCCAACTCTGAGTAGGCCACCGTAAGGTGGCGCAGTTAATATCTTATATATTTAAACTAGCAATTACGACTTAATAAAGTACTATGGCGCCACCGTAAGGTGGCGCAGTTAATATCACATATATTTAAACGAGCAATTCTTGCTTAAGGTTTATGACGCCACCAGAAGGTGGCGCAGTTTATATCTCACATATTTCAAAAAATTCTCTAAGGTGTCGCAATTGCTACCTAATATATTTAATCGATAAATTACAAACTATAATAAAAAAATAGTATACACCTGATAACTTACGAGAAAATATGATAAAAACAATAAAATAAAATAAAAAATTGAAAACAAAATAAAAAAAAGACATCAGTTTTATGCGGTACGAAGTCCGCCGGGTCAGCTAGTTTAGATATAATACTAGAATCTCAGTTGGGATAGAACTTTTATATAGATTGCTTAATTAAATGATTGAGATACATGATTTCTAGGTTCAAATATTTGGGAATCTTTCTATCCATAAATTGTCTTAAAACTCTTTATAAGTTACTGACTATGAATAATTTACATAATCCTAATGCAGATATTGATAGGTTGTATATTCCTAGAAACAGAGGAGGAAGAGGAATGACAAATGTGGAACAAACTAACAAACTGACAATTATTGGTTTTGCGGAATACATCAGTTACAAAGATAGGGCTCTAATAAGAATCCTCAGAGAATACGAAAGAACTAGACCATCAGAAAGAACAGTGCTAAAGCTAGGTGAGAAATGGAAAAGAGAGGAAGTTGCATCAAAAAGGAACACAGCAGTTGAAGAGACAGATCTAAACCTTCCAAAAGAAGTCAAAAGAATTAAAAACAAATGTAAAACAAGTATGATAGACAAGAGGAAAGAGATATGGTTACAAAAGACGATGAATGGACAGTATGGAAGGAATGTGAAGAACAATAACAATGTTAGCAGAAAAAAACACCTTCAGTTGGTTGGAACGTGGAGAATTGAAAGGCGAGACAGAAAGCTTGATAACTGCAAAAAGCGATACCCTGTAAATGGATTTATAAAATAAAAAACAAACCCAGGTCATTCTATAAATAAGTATAAAGCTAGGCTAGTTGATAGTTTCCACAAAAAAAAACCTAATACCTGTCGCTAGATTATCTTCAATAAGAGCTGTTGTGAGTATAGCTGCTAGTGAGAAAATGACTTTAACATATTTCGATATTCCCACAGCATTTTTTTACAGTTCTATAAAAGAAGAAATAATATTTAGGATACAACTAAAAGGTTATACAAAGGTTATATAAATTATGCTGTCTGCATAGAAGTCTTTATGGTTTAAAACAAGCGCCACGCTGTTGAATTAAAAAAATTGTTGATGTATCTACCGGTCTACTATTTCGGTATCTAATGCAGATCCTTGTTTATTTTTTAAGAAGCAAATAGATGATTTGCTTATTTTTTCTATATATGTAGATGATGTGCTCTTAGCATCAAAAATCATTTAAAGAAAAACCGGGTTTTTAAAGAACCCACCGAAAGAATTTAAGGTTACCACTATACCAGTGTTATATGGTTCAATTGAGATTGGTCTTAAATATTATGCTTACAAAAATGTAGGTCAGATTTAATACTAACGATTAAAGAAAACATTGAATTAGGGTAAGATGAAGAAGACTCTGATCCAATATTTTCTTATAGAGAAGCAGTAGAAGAACCTTATTACAGGTAGTCGCCCTGATTTAGCTGACTTGGTCGGTTTATGTTTCAGAAGTTTGGAGAATCCAAGCAAAGAAGACTTCATTTGAGGCACCATGGATCTGCACATAATTAACAAAAGTAAGTATAAGCTGGCAGAAAAGGCAACTGAAGCCCCTTTTTGGGACCAAATCCATCTAGTAGAATCAGCAGTAGTACACTTGTTAGAAAAATTGAAGAAAGAAGTGGATAGAGTAAATACCAAATCCTGGAACGATCTAAAAGGACTAAGACAACAAAACTTCCTGGGAAACTATAACCAGAGTAGATCTTTCAGCTGTGTAAACTTAGTAAAAACAACCTCCGTATTATAACCAGAATATTAACCGGGCACCGCCGTATGAGGACACCTGAAAAAATAGTGTTAGTATAGAAAGCAGAGTGCAAATTCTGTTAGATAAAGCGCGAACTCTTAGATTGCATTGCCCTAAGTAATTCTAGGGTCAGATATCTAGAATCATCTATACTAATATTATAAAGCTGAAGAGTTTGTTTGTTTGTTTGTTTGAACGCGCTAATCTCAGGAACTACTGGTTCGAATTAAAAAATTCTTTTTGTGTTGAATAAAGCATTTATCGAGGAAGGCTTTAGGTTATATAACAGTACGATGCAACTATTAGGAGCGAAGAAGTAATGGAAAATGTGAAAAAAACGGGGAAAAATATTGATCCTTGAGGTCTTTCATTGCGTGCGCTGCGAAAACGGTTTAAGATACCAAAAATATATGTAGGAAAGAATTATTCCTCTTGAAATGATCTAAAAAAATGTCCTTGACAGTATATGTCTATCTTTTAAGATTAACTCACTAGAACCGTTTTTATGGTAATCAGATTTGGTCGAAATTAATGCATTATTTGTTAAGAGTTGTATCAACGTAATAATATTAATCTTTATCCAAATAAATGTGTTGTTGATTAAGAGTATTTAATTGTGGACAAAATTGTCTGTGACATCACTTAATTTCAACGAACAAAAGATATTACAATTTTAAAATAATTAGGACGCCACCGTAAGGTGGCGCAGTTATTATCTAATATATTTAAACGAGAATTTCTTACTAAATTAAGTACTATAAAGCCACTGTACGGTGGTGCAGTGGATATTTTATATAAAATATCTAATATAAAAAAAATCATTGAAAACAAAAAAAGCAAAATGGTAAAAATTTGAAAAAATGAAAAATGGAAAAAAAGACACGACAGTGTTATGCGGTACAAAGTCCGCCGGAACAGCTAGTATATAATAAAACAGAAAAATCAACGTAACTTAAACCGAACGATATCCTTAACTTTCTAAAAAAGAGAGGACTAGAAGACCTGCTAAAATTCTAAAAAAAACATTTAGAACTCTAGCAAGAAAAGGGGTGATAGATAGCAGGTGTATCTGTCAACCCTAATTACAATTATATATAAAAGTATAAAAAAGGTTATAAGAGCCATAGGCAATTGTCAAGGGTAATATAACAAGACCTTGATTATAGTCGGCTATTTTTGTGGTATCTAGATTACGAGAATCTGATTAAAGCCCGAGAGCTTTAGCTCGAGGGCTTTAATCTTTGATTATTAATGTCAAATTATGTCGAAACAAATTGTAAAATTTTCGAGAAATTTAGCAACAACAAAAATAGCAGAATATTAATCAAGGTCGTGTTATATTTAGGAAGATTATTTCCTGAGAAGACAAATGTTTGACATTTATATTTAACGTGACTATTTTTCTAGTGCAATAGTCGCTGATATTGTTCTATACCCCGGCCGCTGAAAAGATGGAATTCAAGGATTCTTGATCAGTGAATACGGGCATCTGAACGGCTTAATCTTACGATGTAACAACTTCTAAACTGCAGTAAACGAAGGACAGTTTAGACTGTACTCATACCAAAGATGATATAAACTGTGGGCTGAAATAAGGAGTACATTTGTCTCGTGATCATTCCATCTTTTCGACGGCCAGACTATAGTGCAATAGTCGCTGATATTTGATTCTGATTGGTCTGATTTCAAAAACTTATGACATTCTATTGGTTAATTTGAATCGAAGGAAATAATCAGTTGCAATTTCGACTTTCGAAGCAATAATTGTAGCAGCCAGTGAAGGTGCAAAAAAATTAATATCGCTTCAGTTTCTCTATGCATGGATTTTACAGTTGAAGAATATTTTTGTATTGATAGACAACAACAAAGCCGCCATTATATTAGCAGAATTTCTGAATTTCACCAACGTACGAAGAAGCATATAAGAATACGACAGTTAGTACTAAAAGGTGAAATTTTTGTCCAGAAAATAAAAGGCAGGAAAAAGTTTAATGATTTAATGACCAAGTCGTTGGTCGGACCAAGATTCTTAAAATAAAGAAGTTCTATGGGTTTAAGTTGTCCATTCTACGAGCCCAGAAGCATATGAATTGGACCAAAACAAATATGCAACACAATTTATTTTTCTGAATAAGAATTTATTTAACCTTCATAAATTAAACAAATACAATTTAACTAATTTAATTCTATGTGGTTTTGCCAATTTGTCAACAATTTATAAAACTTTTATCAGCCGCAATAATTATGAAATAAACAAAAAGGAAATGTAATGTCTTTTAACAAGCAACACAAACCTTATCTTAAAAGTATATTTATAATCTCACTTTAGACAAAGGAAAAACCACTATTAGAGAAACAAAAAAAAAAACAATTTTTGTTTGCAAAAGAGCACCAAAATTGGAGTGATAAATCTATTGGAGGTATGTGTTGGCGATACACGAAGTAGAGTCATTTGAACCAAAGGCGACGAATATCACAAAGATTGCCTTAACAAAAAGGTTAGGTTCCCGGTATCTCTGATGGTCTGGGGCTGTATGTCCTCACAAGGAGTTGGACGTCTTGTTTTTATTTATGCTGAGAAGTATAAAAGTATTTTACAAGAAGAGTAATTGCCTTTCATTAATGAAATTAAACTGCGAGATGGCAAATTTATATTTCATCAAGATGGTGCACCATACCATACTGCAAAATCCATAAAATCGTGGTTGCAGGAAATAAATATTCCTATCTTAAAATGGCCCTCAAGCAGTCTTGATCTATCGCCTATCGAAACTGTTTAACATCAGATGAAAAAAGTCTTCGAACTACACTAGGTCGCACAATTAGTGAATTAAATGTAAAAGTTCAGCAAAGTTGGAACAACTTTTCACCAGATTACTGCCAAACATTAGTTGGTACAATGGCAAAAAAAATTGATGCAGTTTTAAAACGTAAGGGTGACTCCACACCGTGGTAACGCTGACTAAATATTTGGTCCAATTAATTTGCGCCACTCATTAGGTACTTTTCCTTTTTCTTATCTTATAATTATTGCAGCTGATAGAAGTTTTAGAAATTGTTGATAAATTGGCAAAATCATATAATATCAAATAAGCTTAAATGTACCTATCTGTTTAATTTATGATGGTTAAATAAATTCTAATTCATAAAAATAAAGTTGTGTTCCCATATTTGTTTTGGTCCAATAATGCGTATGGGCGTCAGGGAAGGTGTAGAAGCGAAAGTATTCCGTAGAATATTTAATACTTGTTACATTGTTTTACACCCTGTAGTGTACAATAATATTTATGTAGATGTTGTCTAGTTTGATATTTTTGAAAAGCATAAATGTCTACTGTTTTTACTCTGGTTTTACCCATATTTTACAATCTTATTATTATCTTAGAACAGGCAGATCAATTTATAACTTTAACAGCAACTACTTAAATGCATATCAATATTAATTTGTATGCTAAAAAAATTTTCTGTCTAAAATCTATTACCTTAATTAAAACATTGAATAAGAACAAGATTACCACGGTTAACCTTTAGCGATTTCTTTGACGTAAACACACATTCGGCCAAGCATAAGCATTCTAAATCCAAATGGAATATGGTATTAAACTTTAATGCTCGCATTGGAGTTCACAGCATTGCAACTCGTGTTGTTTCTAAAACATGCAAGAATTATCCAAAGAGGTAGTAATAAATTTCAAACTTTTAGGAACACAATAAGTAAAATAATTTTTAGTATTAAAAACGTTGCGTTCTTTGAAAAATAAACTGAAAACATGCAACATGTATCGATATTTTTTAACTTTAACCCACATTTATATTCAAATTTATTCAAGTTGAATTTTTAATGACTTAGGTAAAGCACTATGCAATTTTTTGTTAAAATGTTTTTTAAGTAAATAATGGAGCAAAATTATTTCTGTTCTTCATAGTATATTTACGGCAGCGTTTTACCATGCATTTTTGTTTTTACGTTCTACATACTACGTATTTTAATACTGTACAGATTGGATAAAATTATACTAATCTAAACCTAGTTGGTAAATATAAGTATAACATATTGGTTCATAGCTATTTTTCATTGATCTTTATCTCTACTATAAATAGATTTTTTTGTAAGTTTCTGGCTCTTTCATTTCAATTATATTTGCAGCTACTGTCACAACATAACCTTTAAATTTTGCTGGTCTCTTCTGTCTATTAAATCTCTTTGATGTTCATTTATTTTATCAAAACCGTAGAATTCTGAGGTAATGCTATCTCCTTCGTCATATTTTTCTATCTTTGATCTTTTTTCAATCTGTTTACTTTGACATTCTTTATCTTTAAATCTGTCTGCTTCTTTAGAGACTTCTTTACTATAGTCTTCGCTGGTTTGTTCTTTTTCTATTTTTCACAATATATATAGTAGTTAAGCAGATAAGTAGATGTATGCCTTATTTAATTATTATCTGCTTACCTACTGAATATATGTTATGCGCTGAATGTTTACCTTTAGCTTACGGTTACAAATCTTCCATTACGTTGGTAGTATTAACCAAAAGTGTTAAAAATAGCATAAACAATTGTAGATCATTCGCAATAATTTCGACATTACCAATCTGCACCAATCAATGCGGAGTTTTCTACGGAAGCGGAGTTAAATCTACCACCACAAACAACTGATGTTGGCAGTATAAAATGTGAGAACACAATTTTTCTAAAAAATTTTAAAGTGAAAATTTCTTTTGTCTCGTTCAGCACTTTTAGGTCGTGACACTGACACCTTAATTAAACGTACACACGTAAACATCGTATATAGGTACCAGACCGTGTGCTGTGCAAATTAGACTCTTTGGTTAAGTGAAATGTAGTAAGCGGCGTCAGAATACAATAAAATAAATAAAAATACAAGGCAAAATTAATCACTCAGAGCTGGATTTAAAGGTCTGACAATCCTGAACGTAACCGTTTTCGGTTGTAGGCTACAAATAGGAAAGACCCCGATAACGAACCGCATTACACAACACAGCAATTTTGTTAACTGCTGGGATTTAACAATCCTAAAAGCAAATCAATTAAATTTTAGGCACCAATAACAGATGATCTTTGTATAATTTAAAGAATCACAACTGGTCACTTTCTACTACGCCAGTATAAATTAAGCTTAAACAGAAGAGAATAAAAGAGTGGAGTACATGTTTTGTAGCTGCACTGCTTTTTTTCAAACCTGGATTTCTATTTTTGGCAGGTAAAGTACAAACAAATAGTAAAAAAAAATCTTAAGATAAGGAGTCAATTCGAAAAGATTTTACTATAAATACAATAGGACCTAAGGACTGATAGAACTTAGCTATTTCTCCCAACTATAGTATTAGACCAGTCGCGATGACAAATTTAGGATACGATTTTTTTTTCATCCCTCATACGTAAACAAAAATATTACCTTGTTGTTTGGCATTTTGAGGAGTAATTATTATCCGAAGAATCTTCTGAATAAATTGTTGTACCAAGATCTACCAACACACACGACCCCACGAAGTATCACACCAGAAGAGCAAACAGAGGTACACTATGCCAGACGTCCATACTTTGCAGGCTTATCGTCACAAATCACCAGTCGTTTCAGACAATATAATATCATCATCGCACATTCTGTTTACAAAAAACTAGGCACATATTTTTCCTGCCTCAAAGATAAAACCCCAAAACTGAACAAATCCAACGTAGTGTACTCCTTACAGTGTAGTGAGTGCCACAAACAGTATATTGGTCAGACCGGCCAAAAACTTTTTGAACGGCTGGCTTTGCATAAAAGTGACACTGTAAAAAAAACGACAATCACAGCACCGAGCCACCATGTGAATGCTACCTCTCACCAAGTAGACTACAACAATGTACAAATATTAGAAACTATTAACAATCAGTTTAAAAGAAACTTTGTGAAAATGTGCTACATTAATGGATCAAAAAGCTCTATAAATTCAAAGACAGATGTGAATGGGCTGAACTCGATTTACATCTAACTACTACACCAGGATCTAACAACTACCGATTATTACTTGATCTGTGTGTTTTCGTGTTGTGTAGTGTTTCGTTTCATTTGTTTTGTGTTATTTTGATTTTAACTACTTGTTTTCACACAACATAACCTTTAAAAATCTGAAAGGCACGAGGTTAACTTGATTTATGTTATTCTTCTTTATCCTTTTAGGCCTCAACCATCAGGATTAGTCAACAAATTGATGTGTGTATGTGTGTTTGTTTGGTTTGTAGCATGATGTTTTTACACAAAATAAGATTATTCTTTTTTTTTAAATTCTTGAAATCTGTTTCGTCACCACCTTAGAAAATTAATCACACGGTCGGAAAATCAAAAGTTTAAATTCTTTCCTGTGTAAGTATAAAACAAATAAGAACTAAAAAAGAACTGATTTTTTGTGTAATTCCATTAGACGCTGATGAAGGCGAAACGAGTCACCGAAAATTTCGCACTTTAGGAATAAAGTTTCAAACCAATTTATGGCCTTTTACATCAACCACTAGCCTCCTGACCCTTAGCGCTTTCCAGAAAGTAAACTTAAACTGTTTTAAATAAAACGCGCTTTTATTCATCATATATATACATCATATATATACAATTACAAATCAATTGTGTATATGCATTAAGTTATCTGCATTATACTTTAATCTTTCTCATGAAAATGTTAGAGACTACACAATTTTTACTGTGGATCTCGAGTTTTTATTTTACACCTGAGTAATTGTACTGTACTCCACCACTGCCCACATGAATTTTTAACAGTCTTATCCACGAGGATTTCAATAGAATAAAATCATCCGGTTAATACGGGTTTAAAACGGTTTCAATAACTCCATAAGAGCGTTATCAGATGGGTAGATAGAGCGCTAATTAACAGCATAGAACGTTTTCTTTTTAAGTTTTAGGCAATAGTATTTACGGTAATCCTTTAATTAATGTTAAATGATATTTTATTTAAATTGTAAATTTTAAACTAAAACAAGTTATGTATTATAAATTGAAGAAAAATATTTGCTGCATAATATCTGGATTTCAATAGAAATAATTTTTTTTTTAAGTGTTGTTTAAACGATTAAGCAAACATTCAATATGACAGCGGTAAGAAAGTCAGTGAGTTAAGAGATAATGAAAAAACCTGATTAAATCACTTTTCTTAACCATACAACAGAGGAAAGAACAAATAAAATAAACTGAACTAAATATCTTTTGTGTATTTATAAATTGCATTTCAGATGTGCATAATTTAAATTTAAATTACTTTTCACAAAAATATATAAGCAATTTTGAATATATTACTTATACTTAAAGACAATTATAAGTATCGGCAACATTGTATTCTGGTGTGAATTGGGCAAGGAGTTTTAAATTGACGTTGTTATATTGATGGTATTAGGATTTGGGATAGGATTTTGCAGTTGATTCTCACAAGTGGGAGTATTAAGATTATCGGTGAAATTAAAAAATGTAAAGAAAGGTTTTTTGTAGTTTCATAGAAGTCTATTTTGCAATAATAAAATTGTCGGTTTGTCTGTATTTATCTTTTACAGATATTTTCTACTGGACCGATTTAGATGAAATGTGGTCATACACCTGAGTTCAGGACAATAATTTCAGCGATAAAACTAGCTAAATAAATTGTAATTTTTGTTTGAAATACGATTTTTATTATTTGCACAAATACTTTTGTCAAAGTCAATTTCTTCAAAATTCCAAATTAAAATATCACTGTTCCTAAAAAGGTTTTAGTAAAAAAGCAAATTAATTAAAATGATCAAAAATCGGATATTTTAAAAATGAATACGTCATTAAAACCAATTGCAGCAGGGTCGGTGATATCTTTATGCGATTACTTTCTTACTACTGTAATTTTAATTCAACTAGCGGACCCGGCGAACTTCGCACCGCCTAACACTAATGTTTTTTCCATTTTTATTTTTATTTTTACGATTAATTTTTTGTATTTTTTATCATATTTTCTGGTTAGTTACCAGTTTTTACTATTATTTATAGTACTTTGCAATTTATCGGTTAGGTATATTATATATTAACTGCGCAACCTAACGGTGGCGTCATAGTTCGTAGGTAAGTAAGTTTTGCTCTTTTAAATAAATGAGATATCAACTGCGCCACCTTACGGTGGCGTCATAGTACTTAGTTATGTAAGAATTACAGGTGTTAATTTATAACATTTCAACTGCGCCACCTTAGGGTAGCGTCATAATGATTAATTTCGTAATAAACGCGTCCGATCGCTGCAAAATTCAAAGTGTTATAAGAAAAATCGCGGCCTCCGATGCGCTATTTATAGGCACGTTACCGCCGCCCCGGCCGGCCAGTACCACCGCAAGCGCTACGTCCCGCAATTTTAAATCTGTAATATCTTCGAAAATATTCATTTAAATCTTGTGCTGTAAAGGACCATATAGATCTATATTATATATATATATATATATATATATATATATATATATATATATATATATATATATTAATTGGATAAGGATTACTGCTGTATTGGTTAAAATCGCTTCGAAAATTAGCCATTATTTGTCATAAAAAGTAAATGACAAAAAATGTTATTGTGGGATATCCATAAGAGATAGACATATACCATCGCGGAGTTTTTTGTAGACCTTTTCAATGTGTACAAATAATTAGGACATTATTTTGATAAATCTCGTAGGGTTCAGCCTGCGTTTGCAATGTAAGCGGAAAAAAATTGATAATTAACGACATCACATTAGAAACCTCAAAAATAACAGTATTTTTCCGCTATTTAATGGATGTTATTATACATATAAACCTTCCTCTTGAATCACTCTATCTATTAAAAAAAAGTGAGCTGTCACGGGACGCCTGGCAGATGTGAAACATCAACATTATTTTGTAAAAGCATATGCTGTATTCAATAAAAATAAGAGTGTGCGTGTAACCTTTACGCGCGATTAAAGTAAACATTGAAAAATTTAAAAACTTTGAAAATTTTGAAAATTTGAAAAATTCTGAAAATTTTGAAAATTATCATGATTTTCAAATTTTTGAAAAATTTTGAAAATTTAAAAATTCTAAAAATCTTAACAATTTTGAAAATTTTAAAATATTTTGAAAAATTTAAAAAATTTGAAAATTTTGAAAATACCTTTTTCGTGGAAAAATACATACATACATATATATATATATATATATATATATATATATATATATATATATATATATATATATATACCAATTTTCATAATAATCGGTATAGTAGTATTTGAGTTCATCGATAACATACAGACAAACATTCATTTTTATAGAATAGATAGTATGCGGAGTGGTGTTAGGTTTTTGCGTCACCGTCGCCATGCCAGAAATCCAAAATTTGTTTATTATTTAGTTTTTATATTTATTTACCTAAATATTATAAGATAATATGCACTTTTAAGTATATATTTCAATTTTTAATATTTTTACACATCAGTAAAAATATTAAAAATTAAAATATGAGCTTTAAAAGTGTATTTCTATATGAAACAATTCATACCCTGTCCCGCCAAATTTTTGAATCGATGAGCTTCTTCTCCCTATTGTTGGCGCCCCACCGTCGCTCAAAACATGAGACCAATTTCATATAAGATATCAGTGCATCTCTTTATTATATATTATCGATGCGTTAGGTTTTTTACGTCATACATTCATACGTCACCGTCACCACGCCAGAAATCTGATTTACGTGCGGCTATAGATGTTCCACATCAAAAAAACGCATCGAAATCCGTTGCGTAGTTTTAAAGGTTTAAGCATACAAAGGGAAATAGGGACAGAAAAAGCGACTTTGTTTTATACTATGTATTGATTGTAATGGTTTGGGGACAGTAAAAAAACGTTTACGAAACTGTCGCTAACCTTAAGCGCATTAGACCTTGAAAATATTCGTACGTTAATAAGTGGCATTAAATGCTATGTATGGAAAAGTTACGAAGCTCATAATATAAAAATGGAAAACGAATATCCTGTTTTTCCGAGAATAGCACCATTAGTTATCCAACCTGCGAACGATTCAACTTCAGAAGACTGACAATTTTTGTTAGTCATTCTTATTAATTTCTTTTACAACAATTATCTTGTTTTTTGTTTCTCGCTGTTTTTAGTAATCCTTATTATATAAACTCAAGAAGCAAAAAATAGACTAAAACTAAATGTATATTCTTACTAAGCTACTAGTACCTTTTCTTTCTACGCAAGAAAGGCTTATTTATACCTCCCCGTGGTCTTTGGAGGACAGACAATCTTGAGATTGTCCAACAAAATGAGCATTATTTACGGATAATTTTAACACAAATTATTTGAGCCATGTGCATGCTAAATAAAAATAACAAGCCAAATGTTCTTATCAATAACTAAAATTAACACGTTTAAATTTAAAAGAATTAAATTCTTACTTGACAATTTTTAAAATGATACAGATATACAAAAACAGTTTTCCTTTTGAAATTAAAAAAATAATAATAAAATTTAACAATGATTTTTCTTAAAATATGCGTCTGTTTATCTGGGCATTTTTCTTTATTTCCATGTCAATGATTGACACAGGCCTCAATAAGAATAAAAAGCCGATGATGGCAAATTGACATTCTAAAAACTTTAAGCAAATTGACATCGGAAAAACTTTACTATGTCATGCCTTTACAGTTTGGATGGTACCTAGAACAACTTATTAGGATGCAGAAGTAACAGGGTTAAATCCAGTCAAGGTACGGTTTTTCCTTGAATCCATACATTTAATATGTACTAGATATTCCTATGACTTTAAAATTTATTATTTTTGTACATATTTTAAATATTTATTTTATATGCGATGCTTGCATGTCACTTTATTTTCGTGATGATCCTATTTTATAAAAATAAAAGCAACAAATTGCTGCAAGCGTGCAAGCGTGTTCTAACAACTATTATATTCCAGTTGCAGTATTTTAATTTGAAACATGAATCTGTTGTTTCAGTTTGTTTGAGTTGAATACTCAAATAAAATAAAGAAATAATAAACATCAGTAAATTGCACTGATATACAGAAAAAAAAAAATTAAAATGTATAGAAAAATATACATAATTACGAACATGAGAAAAATGTAAAAAAAAGAAAAAAGAAAAGAAGAAAATAATAATAGAAAAATAATAAAAAGAAATATCAAGAATAATTTTATTTAATTTATGATTTTCAATATTGAATATATAAGTAATTACTGTAGTTGATTGTAAGGCAGAGGTAATAGGCTTACGCATCGATTTTTATTAACTTATATCTCTCCCTGAACTTTCGTTCACCACGCCGGATCACACTTTTTGTAATGACCTCGTCACGCATTCAACAGCTTACTTCTCAAGTCAAGAGTGCACAACGAAATTGTACTTTAAAAGTTTAAGTAAAGGAAAAATATAATGATTATTAATTAGAAAATATTATGGATACATAGAAAACACCGAAATAATTTAAATAATTGGTCAAATTATTGTAAGTATACTATACTTTACTATACTTTCTAATTATTTGTAAATATTATATAAGCACAACTTATTTTCAGCAAATTTTTCGTCACTCCTAACCAAAGTACAGACCTATTAACATCCAAATTGCTACTAAAAAAATATTAACTTTTTTTATTTAATAACAAAATTGTTGCTATTTTCATTAACAATCTTCTCATTTAACCCATAAGGTTTTAGTGTAAAAATTTTAGAGTCAAATGTATAAATTACTAAAAATAAGATAATTAATATTGTTTGCAAAAAAAATGTTCTAAGATTGTAATAGTTCTCTTTATTTAATGTACTGAATGTTTACTTATTTAACGTATTCAAACAAATGGATTCCTTAATGTTATGCTGTAGCTTAACTGACTGAGATTGGCCTCTGTACAAGCTTCAGCTTAGTTCCGACTAACCATAATATTAATTTTCTTTAAGTTTGATGTGTGATATGTTGTTTTCAAAAATTTGAAGGATTATTATTCACTTCGAATCGCGTTTTTGTGTTTTTTGATTGGTAAATAAGACGTACTTCAACCTAATCTTAAAATATTTACAGATATTTTAATTTAACATTACGTGGCTGGTTGTGGTTATCTCCCCTGGAAAATTAGGAGAGATGACCATATTTTGTAGGGGTGAAAAAGCCTTGTGACCATCACACCTGAAGCTAAATTTAAAGCAACTGCAATAGTTTTCCCTGAAATTTTTTGTGTTAATTTCAGATGCCGAATAAAAGCATTGACTACCAGAGAGAATGGAAGCGTAGAGTCAATAAAGGCCGCAATAAATGTTTTGAAAAATGGTGAAATGTCTGCCTATGACACAGCTTAACTCTTTTAAATTCCGAGAAAAACTCTAGAAAGGCGATTCAAAAATACTAATGATAAAAAGGGACCAACTTTCTTTTTTGGAAAGTAAAATAAGAAGAAACAAACTTGCAGATCACATCAAAAACACGCAAGCAAAAGATTTTCCTCTAACGGTCGATGATGTCAGGAAGATGCGTATTAGATGGCTAACAAGTTAAATTTCAAACCTAAAATCTGAAAGCATTGCAAAATTTGTATGAGATCTTTCTGTATGAGATATTTCTGGATAATAAAGAAAGTTGATTATAGCAAGGAATTGTTATGATCGTCTGTTAATAAGGCTTTTATATTTATACCTACATTTCTTTGTCAAAAATTTAACAAACAGTTTCAAATCAACATAATAAAAAAGAATTAAATATGCCTTTATTAAAAAAAATATATTTCAAAAGACGTCAAATACTTCTGGTCGTTAATTTCAAAACCTTCTATCTGGGCTTAATAAATGTTGCTCAAACGAAAATCAGAACGAACGCTTCATTGTCAAAAACTTTTTAAAGAAAATAATAGGATTATCATTAAAGAAAAACCTGTAAGTGTTTATAAGTACACCAAAATAATTCTACCTATTATTTTCATTTCAAGTTTTAAATTATGATCTTTGTGTCCCATCTGTGCTATTTTATCGACGAAGAACACTACGAAGTCTTACGAAAACTGATTTGGAGATTTAGTAACATATTGCTAAATTTTAAGATTATTTTTTAATTGATTTAAAATACAGAGCCGCACACTCAATATTATTAAAAATTAAAATTAAAGGCTCTCGTTTTTATTTGGCCTGTTTTGTGAATACAGATAAAATAATGAAAAATTAAACTTTTGAAGTTATACTTCTATTTATGCACTGGATTTGTGTGGGGTTAAATGGCAAAAATCATTTTATATGTAATGGTGTGAGTAAGAGAGAGACAGAGACACATATAAGGTATCAGTACATTAAAAAGAGATAGATATACAAAAAACAATCTGAGCTAATGTTTTGGAATACCATAGTGACGTATTACATTGTTTTTGACAGATTACTTTATAATTCTGTCACGTAAGTAAACATATAAAGTTTAGAATTTTATATTAATAACATTAATCATAATATTCAGTAATGAGTATTGTATTGTAGTCCATACTACCGTCACATGGTTGCATTATATTTTGCACTATGGGGTTTTGTAAACACTTTTTTTGTACATTAATCGTTTTGCTGTTTAGTTTTCGTGTTTGAAGTAAGGACACACATCAACTGGTCTTATTTTTCTAAGTATTTATTTAATTGAATACAGTTAATTTTTAAAAAAATTATTTCTACTTGCCTGTGTTTGTAGTTATTAAGTTTTATTAGTTAACAGTGATGCCATTGATATATATTTGATGGCGCCGAGTGATGATGATATAAATGTGAAAATTACATGCGCGAGTTGTAAACGATCTCTAAAAGGCGAAAATGTACCAAATGTGAAAAACAGTATCATCCTGCTTGCCTAGTTCGTCTAAGAGGCGTAAAAGTGGTTGGTCAAAATTTAATCATCTGTCCATCATGTGCTGAAACTGAAAATGATGGCGACCATGCGTCATAATATAAAATACAGTGCTATTTAAACTGTGAAAGGCTTTCGCGGCCATTGTCTATTGTATCAATGGTTTTTGGGCTATTAGGCCGGCGTCGATTGTCTTGCTGACTTGACGTTTCGCCAACACGAGCGGTTGGCATCTTCAGAAGTTGCTTCCTGGTTGACAGTCTGCGAACTACTGTACTACTGTACTACAGTTTAACAAAGTTTTGTTTTATAATACATTTTATTTCAAATACATTTTTTCAATTTTTTAAAGTCTTGTTATTTTAAAGAATTATTAAAATATACCTGGAGCCAAGATTTATGGATAAAAATAAACCCTGTTAATTTAGGACTCAGGACACAATTCAGTCCTCTAATATTTACTAGTAAACACTTGAAGCCTACCAAAACAATTTTTGGTAAAGATAAAATAAAAAAAATACTCCAATTTAAAAAGTTTTTTATAGCATAGGATAACTGTTCGTTTTTTTTTTTGTATTGTCAGCAACTTTGTTTAGGCCAGTCAATAGGCGTATTCCTTTATAATTTTCCCAAGCAGCGCCGATTTTCATAAAAATTTGCATGAATGTTCTATTTACCCTATTGGCTATGCGCACGACACTAGAGGCTTCTTGCGACCAAATCACGAAGCTCAACTGCAGGACCGCTAACGCAGGGTTTAAATAGAAAAAAAAATTGAAATACAATTTAATTAAATTTTTAAAATATTTCATAGTGTTTTTAAATATTTTTCTGACCATCTTCGTATCTTATTTCATTACGAGGTAAAAAAGTAATTATATACAATGTATTAAGATTAGTTAATCCCTTAAAATTATTAGAATTTAAGGTTATACACAGTATAATATATTAAAAAAAATCTTTTTAAATTCTAAAGAGTGTAAATAAGTTACTAAAAATCAGTAACAAAGATTGCAATTTAACTAATAAATAATAAAAATTAATAAATGTTTAAAAAGTTTATATTTATTTAAATGCATTTTAGTCTGTTCCAACAGATATATCTCTAAAAAAATTTTCAATTGTAACTTCATTTATAAACAATTTCAAGTTTTTATAACACTTTTTATGGAACCACTATATCAGTTCGGGTCTGGAGATCACACATTTCACTTTCAAGAGATTTATAAATGCAACAAAAAGAAGATTTTCTAACAACATTGATTTCGTTGTTTTCATCGATTATGTAAGCTTGAGAAGCTTTTTCTAAACAAGAACTTGCGCTTTTTTCATAATATTCTTCGTTTTCAATGAATTTATCGTTAGTTACTTCGCAATAAGGGTCAATTAGTAGATTGTTCTGTAGAAGAAACCTAAGTACTTGTTGACTGGGATGAATCTATGCAACGCTTCAAGTAACAATTATGCCCGCAATAAAATATTTTTTATATTACTAATTTAATAATTAAAAGAATTACCATCAATATGTAGAAACTTTGTACCTGTTGAGAACTTGAATAGCATTTGCTGTGTGACACAATAACTGTTTTTAAAAAATTGTTGGCACATAAGCCGCACTATTTGGTAGAACAGATTTTTTGTTTTCTTGGTGACCAAGAAGATTTCTCACCACTAAAAAAATATTTTAGCATTTATTTTTACTACATTTATCCACATGTTTGTTATATAATCCATTCTGATATCACCTGTATAAAAATATACATATTTAGGTATATATAAAGGTTATATTTACTTTCGTATTTTTACTTTAAATATCTATTTTTGACGTTCTTCTGGCCTTTTTATTTTCGTAGGGAATGTAAAAATGTGCGTTTATTATTTTTACCGTTATTTGGGCAAAAAGGAATGCAACAAACACTATGACCCATATTTTTTAATAAAAACACATACAATCATATGTAAATTGGTCCTGCAGTTGAACTTCGCCTTAGATCCGCCGCGGGCGCTAAGATCAGGCAACGTGGGTCACGTGGTTACGTGCACATAGCGAATACTTCAAAGTTGACCCAATACCGGGGGCTGGTTTTTCATAGAGAGTGGATCCCACCCCTTTTTGGAGGAAAATAATATTTCATTAAAAATAGGTCACGAAATGAATACACTGACTAGTTCTAAGGAACTTTTATTCTATAATTTTTTTTCTGAAAGCTGAGACTTTTTGAGTTATTCGCGAGTAAAAGTGTCCATGTTTTAATTAAAAGACACACATTTTCAGACTTTATTTTGTTTTTTTTAAAGACCCTAGCATCAAAACTAAGCAAGGTATGACAAAATAAAGTTGTTTTTGGAACAAAGTTTCCTTTCGCGCGTTAAGACTGAGACTAGCCGGAAAAAATTCAGACCAAAAAATGTCACGACACGACACGACCGACACGACACACGCATGTTTCTCTGTCTCTCTGTGTCTCTCTCTCTCTCTCATAGATAGATATATCTTTATTTAAATAGGAAACCCTAATATACATAAATACTAATAAAAGTACAATTAAAAAGACACTAATTAAAATTAAAAGAAACTTTACATTAAAAAGAAAATACTGTAAAAAAATTAAGTACCTATAATAGTATTATATTTTATTTCATCCTGTTTTTATAAATTGATAAATTCATAAACATTTTAAAAATAGTTCGTAACTTGTCTAGTTAGGTACGTCCAATTACCTTAACTGTCAGTTACTGTCAAATATTTTAAAATTTTGTATTAAATTGTTAATTCCTGTTTTAAATTAAATTGAAATAAAAAGTAATTTTTGGTGTATATATGTCATCTAAACCTTGGGTATTATATGAATGAAGACGTTTGTTAAAAGAAACGAACTGTTGAAAATATTCAGGTAATATTGGATTTACTATTTTCTATTTTGCTTTGAACAGTGTAGTGTCGCGACTTTCTTAAAAGTTTATACAGGTTTTTTGTAGATAATAAATAATAAAATAATAACAATAATGTATCCTGACAGTGTTTCTCCACAAATTCCGGATATTGCTGATGGAGTAAGGTAAGTAGAGATTTTATACAGACAATAATAAATGCTTATGTAAAAGTTCATTTCACAATATTTCGTTGACTTGGTACCTGCTTTAACTGCTCTTAAGGGATTACTAATAAAAGGTGGTTAATATTTCTTCGAACTTTGGCCGTAAACCGGTGAACTATTTACAGAAAGGTATTATTTATTTTTGTCCAGGAAGATATATTTTGGATTTTTTATTTTTCAGGTAAAATTTTAAATTATTATTACTGACCATCAATAGTAAATCATTAGTAAATGATTTTTGATTTTCTTAATTATCTTGGAAGAGAAAGTGGGAGTTTCAGGGTAATTTGTTTTTAAAATTCTCTCCTAGAATTTTAGTTTGTACTAAACATTATACTCTGAAAGTAATCTTGTGTTTATAACTAAGTATGTGGCGTCCTTGGGCAAAAAAAGTGCATTTATCGCCGGATGCGAAACAAATTGTGAAAAATGTGTTTGAAACATTGAATAATTGAGGTTATAGTGTAACCGATGCAGCAGAAGAAACATGTAAGTTAACCAAAACCCCAATATCCACAGTAAAAGATATTATCAATAAGCCAATAAGTAAACGAAAAAAACGAAGTGACGTTAATAATACCAAATGTGTTGATGAAATACAAAAAGATATAATCCGACGAACGATATATGTCCTATACCAAGAACAAATGATACCAACCCTAGATTGTATAAAAAAACGGTTACTTAAAGACGACACGGGAATTATTTGTAGCCGTACAAGTTTGTGGAGAATTATTTCTCAAATGGGATTTAAATATTGTACCATTAATAAAAGACAAGTGATAATGGAGTCATATCGTTTACGAATGTGGCGTTGTCATTACTTACAAGCTATTCAAAAATATAGAAGTGAAAACCTTTCAATTATCTACCTCGACGAGACATGGTATGACACCCATGATACTCCAACGAAGGGTTTTGTTGATTCATCGGGAAATTGCAAAACAAAGGCTCCATCAAATAGAGGACAAAGAATTACAATAATACATGCCGGATCAGAAACAGGTTGGGTTCCAAACGCTTTATTGTTATCAGCAAAGAATATTAAAGATTCAAGTTTAGATTATCACGAAGATACGACAGCAGACCTTGCAATTAATAAATAAAGTTAAAATTTGTTTTTAAAAAATTTCGTGATTTTTTTTACAAAATAAATTTAAGTTTTAGTAAATGTTACTGAGTTTTATTTAAATCTATTTTGAAAACCGGATTACGGATCTGTTAATGTTTACTGTACAGTGAAAAATTTATAACCTTTCATTACTAATCCCCTAAGGTAAGGTACCGAGTCAACGAATTATTGTGAAACGTACTTTATGTATAAACACTCTGTTGTGTTTACAAATTACAATTTCTTCACTAATTAATCAAAAGGAACTTCGTTCCATCCTGGTGTCCCTTGACACCTCTTACTTTTTTTTTTGGCTTAAACAAAAAAAAACGAAACTAACCACCCCAATAAAGAATAATTGTTGCCACTTTATGTTTGTAATTGTATCATGCTGTAGAAGTTTGATTGATTTCAATTTCTTAGTTTATTTTTAATTAGAGCTGAAAGTAAAATTTTTATATTTTGAAAAAAAAGTTTTTTCTTGAAAATAACTAATAAAATAAAACTAAACGCAAATAACGCAAAATTTTGTAGAGTAAAAAATGTAGATTTTCTTTCCTCAGTTTCTTTCTTTTTTTTTATTTATTAGTACTAAAATTAAGTAAAACTTAAACAATGTTTATAATCAGAATTTTTTTCACCCCTTTTAACTCAAATCCTCACAAAATAATGGTTAAAAAAATAAAAGATTTGCCTGATCTCTTAGCCCTTGAAAAGTCATTGTTAGAACAACGAGATAGCTTAAAAATTAAGCGAGATATGATTTAAAAACGAATTATATATACTTGCAGGTATCATAAAACGTATACCTACTGGACCATTAGAAAATATAAGGGTTGAATCTAAATAAGTAATAAAAAATTAAAATTGTTAAAAAAATGTCATTAAATATAATTATATGATTAAATCATTCCAAGTTGCAGAGTCACCTTTTTTTAGAAAGTTTTTTATATTTTCACCGTGTTCTTTGTCTCTCTGTCATTCCGCGGAATTTTGTAATCGAATTTAAACCTATTTCCCGACTACCTAGAGCTCTGAAATTTTCAGGATAGCTAAGAACTGGATGACAATGCATGTTTCAAGTGTGTTTAGGCATATACATAAATTTCGAAATTTTTACTGAATTGATATGAAATATGATATAAATTGTGTATACATGTTAGCATTTTAAAAGTTTTTAAATATGTCGTTCGTAGCCTAGTTGATTAAGCGTCGAATATGAATCAAGGTGACAGTTCTATTATGTTATCATAGTGGGATCGACTACGCGAGAGAGAAGTTTTTTTTTTGTTCTACATGTGACAACAGTAATTATTATTTTAACTGTTAATAAAATAAACTAATTTAGAAAATTTTTAAAAAAATTTTTAGACTATGTGGACTATGCCGTAATCTATCTCGGTAAAGCGCTATTTGCCAAGGGAGTAATAATTTAATAATAGTAATATGACTTATAAATCACCAAAAAAAAACTTCCTACTATAAAAAGTTCTATTTATAAATTGTGATTATTAACATTATTATTTAATAATTACTATTATACTCGGTGAACTATAGGTGTAGAAGATAATATTTCATCTCTTAAAATTCTAAATATTGTTTATTTAATTCATTTTATTTAGACTTTAATTAATATTAGCCTTTATTTTATAACTAGTTGTACTCGCAACGTCGTTCGCGTGGCGTGTGATTGTTGTAAAAAAATTTCTTACCCCACCCCATTTAAGGAATATGAGAGAAATTTTTATACACCAAATGTTAAGTTGAAAAAAGACAAATACATCTGTAAAAACCGGATTCGAATCGGATCAGTAGTTTTCATGTGATGCGCGCACAAACATACAGACAGACAGACAAAAAAATCTAACCACATTTTTGGGTTCTATTTCGATGTACCCACGACGTCATTCGCGTGGCGTGTTGATTTTTGTATAAAAATTATTTTCCTCGCCCGTTAAAGGGGGGCGGGAAAGTTTTATACACCAGATGCTAAGTTGAAAGAAGACCAATACGTCTTTGAAAACCGCATTCGAATAGGATCAGTAGTTTTCATTTGATGCGCGCACAAACATATACATTTCTACAGTTTAATTATATGTATAGATTATTTGCAAACAAGGGTAGTTTTCTACCAAAAACCAACAAACAGGGTGGACTTTAAAGAAAGGATAAGGAGAACCTAAGTTTATATTATTATTATGAAGATAATTTATACTAGTCTGGTGGTGGCTTTTGGGGGTCTTAATTTTGTTATAAATCGTACATTATATCCCTTAATGCCAATCGATATGTTTTCAATTAAGTTTTAAATTGTTTTGATTAATTACATGCATGAATCTTCAATCTCAAAATTATTTTTTAATAGGGATAGTTTTCACCCCTAAAAAATAAAAAGCAAACCTCGGTATATGGTAATAGAGGGTAAAAAGAACCTATAAAAAATATTTGGTATAAATTGGTGCTGCTTGGGAAATTACTCGCTCTCTTTTGTCTCCAGTGACTTAACAAATTGATATTTCCGTTTAATTAAAACTTGTTAAGGAATTTCCAAAAAAACGATAGCAGCACTATAAGATATACAAAAAAAATAGTTCTTCACACTATTTAATTTTAATTTACTTTTTTTTTTAAAGATCTTTATATTTCATTATCTTTATTTATATAATTTGGTATTAAAACTATTTAATATTTTTTAATAGTTTAGTATAATGTTGCTTTATTTTTTCTTATTTAATAACATATTATTTAGTATTTAATTAAATAAGTTCGTCTACTTAGGAATCATAATAAAGGATAGAGTTAATTTGCAAAAAAGTTAAAAAGAAAAATTTGAAAAATTATCATATTGTATATTTCAAAGCCTTTCAAACACTTTTTTGGTTTATATTTAAAAAACTATTTTTTTAATTAAAAAGATTATTATATTTGTTTAACTGTTTTACAATGATATTTTTTTAAATTAGTTAAACCACCAATACAATTTATATTAGACGTCAATTTCCTACCAAAAAATAACTGATTAAATATTATATATTGTTGGCTATTAAAGCATAATTATAAATATTCAATTTAACAAATAATTATATTAATTGTGGTTTTGCCATTTAATCCAAGTTAAAAAATAAACTATTTAAACCAACCACAAACTTTGACGTCACATCGCGACATCGGTTGCGTTTTTCAAAAGATTAAAATTTTCGCGCCGTGGAACTCTCGAGGTCCATACCACGAAACCAACTGTTGTTCCTACGATGAAAAACGACCGACACGGCGCATCGTAACGACGCCGGATCGCGTACAAAGACCGAGATGCGATGACGTTCACGCGGCGTCGGCGTCGATTACGTTTCGTCATCGATTTGAATACTTATACACCTGGCAAAGTTGTCACGTTTTGAAAAATTTATTTGCTCTTGTATTCTTAATTTGCGGATTCAGAATTTAACATGGTTTTCGATAGAAATAAAATTTAAACAAGATGTTTGTTAAAAATATACTAATGTATGTTTTTGAAACGGAGTTCCCTTTCGCGCGTTAGGTACGACTGATTAGTGGAGTGAGGCTAGCCGAAAAAAATTCAGACCAAAATTTGTCACGACACGACACGACATACGCATGTTTGTCTGTCTGTCTCTTTCTCTCTCTCTCTCTCTCTCTCTCTCTCTCTCTCTCTCATAGATAGACATACCTATCTTTATTTAAATAGGAAATCCTAATATACATAAATAAATACCAATAAAAGTACAATTAAAAAGACACTAATTTAAATTAAAAGAAAATACTGTAGAAAAAAATAAGTACCTATAATAGTATAAATTCATAAACATTTTAAAAATAGTTCGTAACTTGACTAGTTAGGTACGTCAAATTACCTTAATTGTCAGTTACTGTCAAATATTTTAAAATTTTGTATTAATTGTGAATTATTGTTTTAAATTAAAATAAAAAGTAATTCTAGGTACATGTATGTCATCTAAACCTCTGGCATTGTATGAATGGACACTTTTGTTAAAAGAAACGAACTGTTGAAAATATTCAGGTGATAATGAATTTACTATTTTCTATTTTGCTTTGTGTAGTGTCGTGACTTTTTAAGTTTATACAAGTTTTTTGGAGATAATAAATAATAAAATAATAAAATAATACAAAATAATAACAATAATGAATCCTGACAGTGTTTCTGTTCTGCACAAGTCCCGGACATTACTAATGGATTTAGGTAAAAAAAGATTTAAATAATAAATGCTTATGTATGTATAAACACTCTGTTGTGTTTACAAATTATAATTCCTTCACTAATTAATCGAAAGGAACTTCGTTCCATCCGGGTGTCCCTTGACACCTCTCACTTCTTTTTTTTTCTCATAAAATTGCCGTGACGTCTTACATGGTTACTACATTTATGTTTTATCCCTTAATACTAAATAAAACATATAATTAATATTGTATTTAGAAGAGGCCAAGAAACTCCAAAGATTTAAAACTCTAAATTAAATAACGTTTCTTTCCCGAGATTTTTATTTACCACTTACACCTTACACCTGATCTATATATAAAAATAATTTGCTGTTCGTTAGGCTCGTTTAAACTCGAGAACGATTGGAGGGATTTGACTAATTTTGGTTTTAAATTATTTGTGTTCAGAAAAGGTTTAAACGGTAAAAAATAATAATTAACAGAAAATACTAAAAGCGATACAAAGTGTGTATTTAGTTCTATGAATTCTTAAGGGATGGCAATGTAAGTTTATTTATCGACATAAATTTATTCCATCATTTGACATTTAGGTTACGGAGACACCTCGTAGATGGCTATGTATAACGATTTTAAATAATACAAGTAGAAAAATTATTTAATTTGTCTTTGTTGGAAATAAAATAATAATAATAATATTAAAATGTGAAAATAAATGATTACACAAAAATTAAGAAAAATGAAAAAAAAACGGTACATACTATAAAATTTGAAAAACTAGCAAAAATACGAGTTAATTTACAAAAAGATTCAATTAGCGAAAAAAAAATTAAAGAAACAGAAAAAAAAAATAAACGCAAAAGTCAGAAAAAACAAAAAAATCTAAATAACTAGGTATACCAAAAAAAAGGTGGGAAAACAAAAAACAGGAATACTTGGTAAAAAACTAGTTACTAACCAAAAAAGTTAAAATGTAAAATAATTGAAAAAATTAAAAGAAAGAAAAATATAGAAACCAAGAAAATTTACAAAATCGAAAAAACATATAAATATATATAAAATATAAAAACAAAAATCCGAACAAATTACAAAATGTAACAAAAAAAAAATTGTGAAAAGTTGGCAACAAACAAGAAAATAAAACAGGAAATCCAAAAAAAAAGAATCGAAAAAAATACAAAAACGTGAAAAATCAGAAATTGAAAAATGAACAAAAAACGGGCACACAATCTGAAAAGTTGATACCAAAAATATAATCGAAAAATCAAAAAAAAAAAAAAATCTCACAAATTGTAGAAAAATAATAAAATGAAAATCCAACTTAAAAACACAAAAAAAATAATAAATAAAAAAAAAACAAAAATTGGTTGCGAAAACACCCGATAGTTCGAATTGTATTACGATGTTAAACAATAAAGTTTAACTTATTTGGATTTTTCTTCGTCGGGAATATTCGGAAATCAGTAAATGATAAAGTAGCTAAAAAAGATAATTGATATAACAGAAAAATCCAACAAAAATAAGTAAGAACGATAGATTTGGAAAAAACATCGAAAAATAAAAAAAAAAGGAAAAAGACAAAAATAGAAAGTACGAAAAAATGTGTAAAATCGACAAAAGAAAGGAATCGAAAAAAAGGCGAATTAAAAAAAGTTACAATTGGGTTAAAAAATTGTAACAAACGAGAAAATGGAAAATAATCGAAAAACTGAAAAATAAAAGAAAAAACGAAAACTCGAGAAAAAAAAAAACGAAAAAAGTAGAAAAACGAGAAAACTGGAAAAATTACAAATTTTGAAATAAACGAGATAAATCAACAAAAACAGAAAAAAAAGATGAAAGACAATCGAAAAAACAAAAAAAAAATATAAGAATTAAAAAACAACAAAAAATGGGAAAAGTAAATCATTGTTTGTGAGGTGGTACGGAGTTCGCCGGGTCAGCTAGTTTTATTAAATATTAAAAATAATAGTATAAACAGATATAAAATTTTAATCCAGAATGCAATTTTTTTACTGTTATCTAAAATTTTCAGAGTGTATTTAATTACTTAAGAAAAGATTTCGATACTGTCAATGAGCGCTTACTTTATTCATGTTAATGCTTAACATGCTAAATGTAGCTTGCAATAAAATAAAACTACAAAAGATTATTTATTGTAAAAAAGAGACTAGTTCAGGGTTTATATTATTAATATTTACGTAAATGATTATTTTCAGTACGAGATGTGCTGGTGAACTTCGTACTGCCTAATAATCAATTATCCATTTTCTGTTTTTCCAATTTCTACGATTTTTCTCGTTTTTTTTTTAATGTTTTACAATATTGTAAACATCAGCAGATATAGTTTTTCTATATCATTGCACAGTTATACTGATCTTAGAGGGAGACACATCCAGGATAATCCCTTAGGGCTAATAACATCTAGGCTTTAATATTGTTATATTTTATTACTTCCATACTTAATCTAGCCTTAATATTACCTATTCAACATCAGATAGTAAGCTACAAATAAACAAAATGTAACTTTATATGTCAATCTGACGATGCTTAGTAAAGCGAAACATATGTCATTTTTTTAAAAAACATTAAAAGTGAAAGTTGTATATAAAAAACTAAGGTTTTTTATGGATTTAATCTTATTATAATTTTTAAAAATGTTGATCGTGTTTTGTTTTTAGAGATAAGTCGCTGTATCTCAGTTGTTTATTGCGATTTTACCAAAATAAAAAAAAGATTTGTAATCCTATTAAGATAATCTATTGCATTGTTTGGAAAATGTAACGTCCACAAGACTCGAACCTGCGATCTCTATCTGAAGGTGCCTTAAATCGTTTGACGATGGATGATAGGTGAGCAAACGTTTTTGTTTAAATTTTTATTTAACTTATGGCTTTCAATTTCTAACTTGTCTACTTCCAAACTTCAAAAATCCGATGGAAGGAATATTCAAGAGAATGTTCTTAAAGTAGTCAAAAATATTGATTTTGATCCGAATAAAAAACTTTTTTATTTTAACTGTTGGGCCGGTGTAAAATTTCCCTAAAAACTTAAGAAAACTCAAAGCAAAATCAATATATGAATATCTTTGGTTGTTTATTAGTTAATTACGTAATATCTTTGGTAAGGATAGATAAGTATAAACACACTAAAATATTTGATTTTAATGCGCATCTAAACTAAGATTTAGTAACAAATGTAACCAAACTGAAAATAAATATGGCAACATCGCAGCTTACCCTTACCTCTAGGTGTTTGTTGGTTATTCAGACAACTCTTTTTTTGAGAGAATAGTTTGTGAAGTTCAACTTTATAACGATAGAAGGCATGACACACCTACTAAATAAGATTATGTTATAGAGGGAGAACTCTGAAAGCGTATTTTTTAGATATCGTTTAACTTCGATTTCTCGTTAGAGAAATACAAATCCTACGCACGTATACGTACCGATTTTTCCGATGATTTGTGAGGTAATTTGCGTTAATGAAGGATTTATCGTCCTATCGATCTTTTAGGATTACAGTTATTTTGAACTTGCGACCAGATAGAAAATAAGATGGAAAGACTTTTCGCTACACTTTTTTTTAAGTTTAACTTACACATAAGTATTATTATTACCACGAAAATGGATATAGTTATTATTATTACCACAAAAATCATGACTTGTATATTCCATAAAAGCTATACTATTGTATATTATTATACATGGTATTTCATTAAGGCTGGCTAGCAGCCATATCTCAGAAACTACTGTACATAGAAAGTTGAGAAAAAGTTCCTTTATTTACCACAAGAGGGCGCAATTGAAAATCAAATAAATTTGTCACATAAAAACGTATAAACCAAAATTCAATAGCTTTTTGTCGTTACAGAGCTATGGCTAGAAGAACAATTTTGTAACAATTAAATTTCAAGAATTCATTGCTATTATGTCTTTGTGAAATTTTTTCATGGTCGCTTTTATAATAATGTTTTTATCTTAACTTTTGCCAAAAAAATTTAACTTTGTAAGGAAATTTACCACTAAACTGGGAAGCAAATCTGAATGGGACGAAAACACCATATTGGGGCTAAGCCAAAACGTTATAAAATGGTACACGGACGGCTCCAAGACAGATAAAGGAACAGGAGCAGCGGTGTTTGGACCTAGAACCAAATACTCAGAAAGCTTGGGTACGTACCCAAGCATCTTTCAAGCGGAAATTCGTGCCATCGAAAGATGTATAGAATTTAACATTGAAAGGGACTATCGTAGACAGAAGATTGTAATTATGTCAGATAGTCAAGCAGCCATCAATGCTCTAAACTGAGATACAATCAATTCAAAGATGGTCTGGGAATGCCTAGGCAAATTAAATGAACTAGGACAGAATAACACTGTTACCCTCCTAGGGGTTCCAGGACACGTAGGAATAGAAGGAAATGAAACAGCAGACAAGCTGGCAAAAAAAGGAGCTGAAACCCCATACCTGGGACCAGAACCATCCTGTGGGATCAGCAGTAGTACAATCTTAGAAAAACTAAAGAAAAAAAATGGATAGCGAAAAATTCTAGTACTGGAATGATCTAGAAGGACTAAGACAAACGAAGACGCTCCTGGGAAACTATAACCAGAAGAGATTTCACAGCTGTCTTAACCTGAGTAAGAAAAACCTCCGAATTATAACAGGAATACTAACCGGTTACTGTCGATTAAGAGGACACATGAAGAAACTAGGATTAGTAGATGAAGCAAACTGCAGATTCTGTGAGGTAGAGGATGAAACCTCAATACATATACTTTCAGAATGCATGGCATTAAGTAATTCTAGGGTCAAATACCTAGGGTCATACGAAATAGAAAGGGAAGAACTACCTAATTTAAAACCCAATGATATCCTAAACTTTCTAAGGAAGATTGAAGCATTCTTAAAAAACCTGAATGATAAAATTTCTTTTTAGTCTGACATCATGATTGACCAATGAAATGGCCTGTTCAGAAGAAAGAGGACGCTATTAAAGGGGTAGCAACGGTTTTTTTCAAGTCAGTTAGGGCGAAACAGCAGTAGGAATAGTTTCTCTGTCAACGTTATTTCCAGTTTTGGCGGTTTTTTACCTTGAGACGCTTAAAATGAAGTCTTTTAGCGTTTTTAATTAAGTTAAAGTCAGTTTATTAGTGATAGTTAAATGTTCTGATGAAAAGTTATCGATAATTACCGATGTTTGAGGCTTATAAGTAGCTGAATTTTGCCGGATTGCCGAAATTAGGTTTGTACCTAATTATACTACCTAGGAACCAAACTGTAAGTTTTTTTGAATTATTACTATTGCTTTACTACAAGAAAAGACCTGGTACCATTTATTTCTTTGGATATTGGATTTAATTGTTCACTACATAATAACTAACCACGTATGGAGAAGTAATGTATTTAGTGTTCGTAAACGAAGTTCATGAAAAAACCGGGATCCGTAAATTAAGTGAAAAGGTTAAAAAGCTCCGTTCACTTGTAGTTATACCTATGTAACACCTGATTAAATCAACAGTGGTTGCGGTATACAGGGTGTGATTTAGTTTTTTTGTAACGCATTTTATTGATAAATTTTTGTATCTCTCAATATCTCTCATATGTTTAATTACTAAACTTAAACTGTTATATGGTACTCCATCTTTTTTTAACTCGAGTTAAAATTTTAAGCTAAAGGTGATTTAGTATTTTTTAATTTAACATTTTATTTCACGTTTTGCTTAATTGGGTACACAAAAAATAACAATACAATATTACTTAGCTGTTATTGGATGTGTAGTATTAGGTATCTGTATGATTAAACACTAATGTGTTTAACAATGTGATATCATATTTAGACTGTTGGTATTTTATATGTTTATTGTTCTATTTCTTGTACATCTGACTTATTACCACCTTGAGTAATAAATATTGTTTATTGTTTAACTATATGTTTTCTTTCCGACCTGGTGTAAGTTATTCTGATCTGTTTTAATCAATGGAAAGAACGAGACGTATCTAAAGTATAAATTTTGATTTATGAAAACATTTTTATCTCACTAAGAGAACTGTAGCCATTGTGATAAGTATAAAAAAAGTAAGTATAACTTTATCTTTCTAGTTTTACCAATAAGAGTGTAATTTTAACTTTATCTACAACAGCTGATAAATTATCTTATCCAACATACATAGTTAATTTTTTTTCCTTTTGGGTTTTATATATTTTCCCATCCTTAAGAAAAAAAAAAAATGTGGCGCCCATATTCCTTTTCCCTTTTCCATCATTTCATTCATTTTTCCTTTAGTCCCTTTTAATTTCTTTTATGTTTTATTCTTCTAGCAAATATATCCCTTTATATCTTTTCAATACTGTATCACCTAGCTCGTTCGAATGCACGCTCGCTCTCCTTCTACCCCCTGAGTGCCGTTCGCATTGGTTAACCTCTATAAAACGAGCATTTAACATCATAAGGAAAAAAGAGGTTACAAGATAGAACTAGAAGAGCTATAAGTCTGAGGAATCATCAGAAATATAGCAAGAAAAGGGGGACACAATAGATCTTATAGGTCGCAGGTGTATCTGTCACCCCTAACACCATACATACATACATACATACATCTTAACTTTCTATGTCCAGTAGTGTTTGAGATATTGTCGCAAGCCAGCCTTAATGCAATATTCAGAGGCAGATGCAGATGGATCCACAACGTATATTTAATTAGGTTATTAGCATGTGTTAGTTAGAAGTAAGTTGCGATCAGGTGCGACTGAAAACGTTATTAACTGGGATCCTGTGGAAACAAATATACTACCTTCTTAATAAAATTACTACAGAGGCATTGAATTATTTGCCACTTACTTTAATATTAGGTCAGTATTTAAAAAATAATACCATCCATTAAAACTAACTCTGAACAAGACCTATGATGAGATGACATGGTGAGTAATTAAAGCTTTAAAACAAGTGGTATTTGTTGATAAGGTTCAAAAATAACAACCTCATCCCCCGGACTTCTTTGGACGCTGAGAGTAAGTAATTTTTTATTGTATTTTGATGTAAAAAGTGATATTTTTGACTTGCCTGCACTTTTGATTCGTTAATTGTTTCTTTCATACCGTATTGTCATAGTCTTTTACGTTGTTTTAGCTTTGCTCATCTGTCGAAAGAGTAAAATATAGGTTATTAGCATGTGTAGAACAGAAAAGATTCCACGTCTGATAAAGAAAATGTAGATACAAAATGTTATATTTTGAATCCAATGAAGACTGGGTGCAGTATCCTATTTGTAGTCTCTGGGATCATTGCAACTGTGCGGGTGTGGATAATAACGACGCAGAGACAAAACTTGTATGAGAGAGCTGTTCTATAGATTAGATTCCTATTATTTTCTTCATTACGTGAAATAGGTACATTTTACCTTACGTCTAGTTCATGTTGCCCGCTCAGTGGGCAAAATGGACCAAAAGAAGATATTGGAAATCATCTATTATCTTCTTAATTTGTAATTTGATCAAAAGTCTGAATAAGAAAAATTGTATACTGATTGTAAGTATTTTTTTATAAAAAAATCTTTAATAAAGCTATAATTTTTTGTTTAAAACAGACTTTTTCTTAAGGCTCCCATTTTATGTGCACTTATAAGTATGTCTAAATCTATATTTCGTATCTCGCATAACTCAAACAGCATCTATTAAATTCTAAACAAGTAACAATATTTGTGAATAAGAAAACACCACGCAATAACCACTACAGTACCTACGCGTTAAAATGACAATCCCTATAAAATAATGTAGCAGTTACTAGTATCCGCTACTAAAAATGTTTCTTAAAAGTTAAGGTGATATACTCCAACATTTTGGCGCGAAACCTAGAAAGAGCAACGATACTCAAACAAACCCTGTACAGAGAATAAATGTAAAAATTTTGTCAGGTATAAATTAACTCCGACATTTAAAACAGATACTGATTCACCGAACTGTACTGGGAGGTTCATAGTAGAGGGCGTTTTAAATCAAAGAATAGAATATTTTAAATCTGTATTGCGTTTTTCTTAAAAATTTCAAAATATTTTGATATGAAATTTTAGTCATGAATAGTTCGTTTCATTTTACGTGGTAGACGCATGTGTTTTTTACAAAAATTATTTTTTCCTCTATAAACCATCATAATTTTCTTTAAGTTATCATTTATTCAAAATAAAAGTATGCGTCTACCACGTAAAATGAAACAAACTATTCATGCCTAAAATTTCATATCAAAATATTTTGAAATTTTTGAGAAAAACGCAATACAGATTTAAAATATTCTATTCGTTGATTTAAAGCGCCCTCTACTATGAACTTCCGAGTACAGTTCGGTGAATCAGTATCTGTTTTAAATGTCGGGGTTAATTTATACCTGACAAAATTTTTACATTTATTCTCTGTACTGGGTTTGTTTGAGTATCGTAGTTTTTTCTAGGTTTCGCGCCAAAATGTTGGAGTATATCACCTTAACATCTGGTTCAAGTCTCATATTTAAAACGGAAGTTGGATCTTTAAAGTATAAAAACTTTCAACTTAAAGTATTCTTGGTAACAGGACATGGCAGTCAGCCAGAATGTTGCATACTACTTCGTCTTATAGTCAGACTCGCTCTTTATTCCATCAACCACCCTATACTGTTTTAATATTTTTGATGTGTTTCCGGTTAATTGGGTAAATCTTTAAGCGACTGACGCGCCAGAGTCCTGTATCTTATTATCTGTAAACATTATAAAACAAAGATTCCTGCCGGGTCTGCTATTTTAGATATTAATATTATCAATATAACAATTTTTACTGTGATGCTTATTAGCAATGTATTCGTAGGTATCAAAATTAAGGATCTTGAAATCGATTATCAGAAAATCATTCCTTATTACTAATTCTTTTAATCGTGCAATAGATGTCAATAAACATCTTATCTTGTATGTCATAAAGTAAAAAGTTTTTGAACTTCTGAAAATATTAAAAATTAGTCGGACCAAAAAATAGTGTGTGTTACACGTCCGGCAAATGTTTTGCAAGTGCTCGTATTGTTTCCCCTCGGTGCTACGCACCTCGGCTACACAACTTTACTCGCTCTTGCAAAATGTCATTTTCCGTCCTTCTGTCACAAATAACTATTGGGTAATAAAAAGTTTGCACTTTGTGCTTTTTACAATCGTCCTACTTTAAACTTTAAAACATTAGTTCCTCACTTTGACAGTTTGTTTTCGTTTTTTTATCCAACACACGAAGTATAGATACCAGGAGTTTAAACGTAATGTTAAACAAATGGTCTCAATTTAGGGGACAGAACTATTGCCGGTAGAGTGCGCCCGTGTTCAAGAGATACTCGTTTAAATCCTTACGAGGAAAGTTTTGTTGCTATTGAGAGCTTTTATGACAACTAATTTTAAATAAATAAATTAATATTATATATTGAATTTAATTTAAATGGCATAAATGTCATAAACATCGGTTCTTCTGATTACTCGCGCCTCCACTGGCAAAAATAGAACTATGATCTGGGTTAATTATTGTGACCAGAAATATTATGGAAAAGCCTATACCGTGTAAACTCCTGGTATCTATACTTCGTGATCTAACAGTGGATGATATTTTCGGTTTAGGAGATTTACTTCTTTGTTGGAGAATTATAGCCTAGTACAAATTATAAACGAGTCCACTCGAGAAACATCAAAGACAAGCAGTTTGATCGACCCTATTTTTGTTTCCAATTTATCGTTGGTATTCAAATCTGGAGTGCTATCAAATCATGAGATATCTGACCAGAAGATAGTTTATTGCAGTCTTAACCTAGCTAGAGTTCCAACAAATCCAACAACTATCAAATATTGCTGTTTTGATAATTTTAATTACAATAAGTTTTTAGAGAGCTAAAGCACTTTGCCTTTTAATTAAATTTTAGGTCTAAATGAGAAAATTAATATTTTTAATGATCTTTTGATACATTTATTTAATATTTAGGCGCCATTTAAAGAATCTAGAGTAACTAAACCAAAAGCACCATGGCTGTCAGAAAATATAAAAATTATTATGAAACAGAAAGACATCGCGTTGCAAAAAATCAAAAAAACAAAACAACAAAATGACTGGTATATTTACAGACATCTACGTAACTTAAGATTAAGTCAAGTAAGAAGGGCAAAAAAAAGAATATATCGAACAGGTGTGCTCTGAAAAAAAATGGAATGCTATTAAAGATTTTAACGTTTGTAAAAAAAATAATAATTACTCCATACCAAAAAAACCTCTCGGATCCCGAAAAATTAACATTTTTTTTTTCCAAACTTTCTCAAAACACTCAAAGTTGTAAAGAAAAAATATTTTATTATAAAAATAAAACATACAAAGCTAATTTGCAGTTTTCCTTTAAAATGGTTAATATTTCTGACATTAATAAAATTGTTAATAGTATTAAAACAAATGCAACAGGTATAGATCAAGTTTCTCTATCTATGTTGAAATATTGTAGTCCTTACCTGGATAAATATATTACTCATATTATTAATTGTTGCATTGAAAAAAAGCTTTTTTCCGAATCAATGGAAGATATCCATAGATAAACCGCTATAAGTTTTAAGTGTTTTGCCAGCCTTATCAAAAATTCTAGAAAAAGTTATGTACGAACAAATTAACAGCTATTGTGTTAAAAATAAAATTATTCCGAACGCACTGTTTGCCTTTCGAAAAGGCGATAGTACCTACATCTGTTGCTTTAATTAATGTATTAGACGATATACTAAAAGCTTGCGATAAAAAAATGAATACTGTTCTCGTCCTGCTTGATTTTTCAAAAGCTTTTGATACTATTGGCCATGAGCTTCTACTTTCAAAATTAGGTTATTATGGTTTTAATTTAGACGCTGCTGGTTTACTTAAAAGTTTTTTGACTGATAGGTACTTGAGTGTTTTTTCTGATAATTGATATTCTGACAGTTCAAAGGTCACATCCGGTGTCCCACAAGGATCAATCCTGGGACCCTTGCTGTTTCTTATTTACACTGCTGATACCTTAAATTTAGTTAAATATTGTAAAGTTCAAGCTTTTGCAGATGATACTCAAATATACTTTGATTTAATCTTAAAGATCTCATTGAATGCGATCTATGTGTAAACACTGACCTAAAAACCTTCTTTAATAACTGTTAACAGCATAATTTAAACCTTAACCCAGCAACGAGTTGCCTTATGATTTTTGAAAACAAAAATAACTCAACTCTCTTAAAAAGTTCATTAAAAATAAAAATTAATGTAACTACGTTATCTTTTGTTGACACAGCAAAAAACTTGGGCTTGACTTTGGATACTTCTTTGAGATTTAAAAAACATTTAACAAAAAGCTTTCATAAAACGTTTTGCTCACTTAAAATGTTATATAACAATAGACATATTCTTGGTCGTAGTTAAAAACAAAATAGCAGAATGTTTAGTTTTATCAAATTTTAACTCGTGTGACTATAATTACGGATTTTGTCTAGACCAAGAGAGCAAGAGCATAATTCAGAAAGTACAACACGCATGCATTCGTTTTATATATAGTTTAAAAAATTTGATCATATATCCTCCTTTTATAAAAATACTAGCTGACCCGGCGGACTTCGTACCGCATAAAACTGATGTCTTTTTTGGTTTTTTCAAATTTTTACGATTTTATTTTGTTTTCAATTTTTTTTTTATTTTATCGTTTTTATCATATTTTCTCGTAAGTTATCAGGTGTATACTATTTTTTGATTATATTTTGTAATTTATCGATTAAATAGATTAGGTAGCAACAGCAACACCTTACTTCATTTTATTTAATTTAGCAAGAATTTGTTGAAATATGTGAGATATAAACTGCGCCACCTTCCGATGGCGTCATAAAACTTAAGTAAAAATGCTCGTTTATATATATGTGATATTGACTGCTCCACCTTACGGTGGCGCCATAGTACTTTATTAAGTCGTAATTGCTAATTTAAATATATAAGAAGATAATAACTGCGCCACCTTTACGGTGGCCGACTCAGGGTTGGAACTTTATTAGTGAACCGCTAGATGGCGTTGAAAAAGCTAGTTTTGAGATTTTTTGACAAACAAGTATTTTAATAAAAAGAATCCTATGTTACTTCTAATACCTCCAAGAATATGTGTACAAAGTTTCATGATGATCGGTTGAGTAGTTTTCGCGTGAAAGCGTAACAAACAAACTTACATTCACATTTATAATATTAATAGGGATAGGGATTAACTGCCTTAATATGGAAAACCAAGAAACCTTCATGTCGCTTCGATTCTAATAAAAAATATTAATAACCCTTCTACTGCTCTACTATCAAATCTTGACCGTCTTAAGTCGCAATTAAATTCATAATATAAACATTCGGAATCCATCTAAACTAACCATGCCTCAACACCGGACAGCCATTTTTTAACGATCTTTTTTGTATAATGCAGTCAAATTGTTTAATGCTATTTCATCATACTTATTAAATCTAAATTTAACTTCTTTAAAAAAATATTATAAAAAATACCTACAGGATCTACAAAATAAAAAATATAATAGTTCTTAAAAATGTCTTATGCGCACTAAATTGATAGATAAAACATTTTTATCTACTCCTTTGACAGTAAATGTCACTTATACTGATTGTCACCATGCAGGGTAAGTAAGCTATAACGCACAGTTGTGCGTAATGAAACGTCATGTTCGAATGACGTTTCATTACGCACAGCTGTGCGTTATAGCTTACTTACCCTGCATGGTGAAAATGAGTATAAATGACATTTACTGTCAAAGAGGTAGATAACAGTACAGTACGTACGTCATATATTTTTTTAGAGATGTTAAATATTCAGAATTAAAATATTGAATCGTAGATAAAGCATAGTACGTAACTCGAGTGGAAAGAGGTATTACGTACTCGTGTAATTACGCACTCGCCGCTACACGGCTTCGTGCGTAACTTTTCCACTCATACGTAATGTCCTACTTACCAATCCTGATACGTAATATACTATTATAGTTATTCATTTAATTGGAAAATTCTAAATAGTAAATTTTTTAACATTTTATAAAATAATATGTTAGTTTGGTTCAGTAGAGTAGCTCCAAGCTAGACTGCGCCAGACCTACATTTATTTTAATTCGATTTTATTACAACATATGTATTAAAATGTATTCTAATAAAGGCAGGCATGTTTATTTATTTATTTATTATTTAAAAAAAAAGAGAAGAAAAAAAACAGAAAATATTACAAAAATTAAAAATATACAAAAATTGTGGAAAACAAAAACAAAGAACTAAAAAAAAACGACAACACCGGAAGAAATTACAAAAAAAAACAACAAAAAGAAAACGAAAAATTTAAAAACAAACAAAAAATATGATAAAATCGACAAAAATAAATTAAATTATTAATAATAAAAGATAGTAAGTTAAATAGTTTGAGTATGTGAAGCTCACCAGCCTGTCGTGTATTGTTACCATGAATTTCATAACTACATTCAAATTAACACCGATGTTAAAATGAATATGCACACTGCATACAACTCAAAAATATGCAAACAAGGGAAAGAAAGAATACCAAATTGTTTGAAAAAAAGTTTAGAAGATTGTCTTTCTAAAATTTTTACAATAGTCTCTTTTGTGCAATAAGAACATTTGTTTTGATTTACCCCATAAACACACTTTATATCTTAGCCAGGATTCAACTTTTAAAAAGTACAGACCGAGAAGCTGACTCACTTCCAGGACCCCTCGGGAATTAATGAAAAGGTATCTCGGCGAATTGATTTTTCTGACCAAGCGTCTAGCAGTGACCTTTTCAGAAAAGAGTTATTAATGTGAAAACACTTGCATGCGTTCCGTCATGATTAGTTTTAACAATAAGTTTAACTGATGTATCTCTTTCTGCCAATTGTAAAATCTCACTAATTTTGTTTTATCACAATGAAAAAAAAATCCAAATTATTAATGTTAATGTACGAAATTCGATTTTTTTTTTTGTTAGTAAGTCATCATTCTTTGTTGACACATTATGGAAAATGTATTTGCAAAAGCTAGATAGAGGTTCCAACAAATTAATGTGGATGCCCTGTTAACATAAAGAATAATTAGTATGGATCCCAAGACAGACTTCTATGAGACACTTATGCTTTAATACAATAGAGTGGATTTTTTTCTTAAAATTTAATGCAACATATTACCTTTGATTTTTAAGAAATGTTACAACATATCTCAATGCAACTTCTCTTAGGTATCCCGTACATCTTAATTGTATTTTCTGTTTGTGTCAATTAAATGGTACAATTTTTTTATTATAAAGGTAATTTTTTGATTATGTGTGTTAGGTAGGTATTAGTAAAAATAAAACAATTTCTAAAAATAAAATCATTGATTTTACATTAGTATCATTAAGCACACTAGTAAATACTAAAATACTTATGGGAAATTTAACACAATTTATTCACCAAGAACACTGCTGGATTACGTCCAAACAGTTTTACAATAATAATGAACTATTTGAACTCCCCTTAACTGCTCATACATACCCTTATATAGAACAAATATGGAGGGTAGAAGTGTATTAAAAAGTGTCCGTTGAAATTGGGCAAATTAAGGTGGCGCTATAGTAGCAAGTGGAAGGATTTTTAAAAGAGCGCCACAAACCATTAGATAAAGATACTAGATTAAATCAGTAAAATGACAAAGATGTTTCAAACAAATTTCATAAAAAAACAAATCACTATGCACGTCGTCGCAGGAAATTCATAGGTCATAGGTTATTGTTTCAACTCATCACACTTCACTCTGTTTATAACTGCTAATTTCATATCATACCCACTTCCTACACTAGCGCTATTTCCGATAAATAATTTGCTGTAAACAGCTGGACACTTTTTCAACTAATTGCCCATAAGAGATGGTCCTCCTTACTTCTACCCTCCATAAGAACAAACGAATATTCTAGTCTTTGCGAGAACATGATCTAACCTAATAATTACATCTAAAATATTCTGGAATACATAACCTAAAAACAGTCTTTTAGGTAAAGGTCCTTTTCTTATTCGGTTATCCTGTTACACTATGCTGCGCATTTTTCTAAATTAGTAAATTTAGCTTTTAAGTTTTTGTTTTCAAAGTGCAGTCATTACTTTGCTTTGTTTTATGCATAAAAAATTTGTTATACTTTACATCTAAGGAAGGAAAAATACATTTTTCTTTAATTACATTTTTATTAGAACTTTATATTTAAACACATGATAAAAGCAGCATATATCATTACATCATAATTAAGGAAAACTCTAAACACGTTTCTGTAAATCTTTTTGTAATTCCTTAATACTTGGTTTTGTTAAATAGCTTCCGTGTAATCAACAAATGGATTTGGCTAGTTCAGAGAAAGGTCACATTCAGCATACAAATGGACCTAAAATGTCTAGAAATTTGTTCTAGTAGTGTAACGAAGATAAATATCGGTATAGGAAATGTAGGACACCATATAATGCAGGAAATAAGCATCGAATTTATAGATTGATTTATGAAATTTCAACAAATGTTTGGATTCCCTACAAATATTGGATACTAGCTGTACCGGCGGACTTTGTACCGCATAACACTGTCGTGTCTTTTTTTCCATTTTTCATTTATTTAAATTTTTACCATTTTGCTTTATTTGTTTTCAATGATTTTTTTATATTAGATATTTAATATAAGATATCTACTGCACCACCGTACGGTGGCTTTATAGTACCTAATTTAGTAAGAAATTCTCGTTTAAAAATATGAGATAATAACTGCGCCACCTTACGGTGGCGTCCTAGTTATTTTAAAATTGTAATATCTTCTAAGATGTTTATTGAAATTAAGTGATGTTTGTTCACAATTAAATAATCTTAATCAACAAAACATTTATTTGGATAAAGATTAATATTATTACGTTGATACAACTCTTGACAAATAATGCATTAATTTCGACGAAATTTGATTACCATAAAAACGGTTCTAGTTAGTTAATCTTAAAAGATAGACATATACTGTCGCGGACATTTTCTTAGATCATTTCAAGAGGAATAATTCTTTCATACATATATTTTTGGTATCTTGAACCGTTTTCGCAGCGCACGCAATGGAAGCCATCAAGGATCAATAATTTTCCCCGTTTTTTTTTCACATTTTCCATTACTTCTTCGCTCCTAATAGTTGCATCGTGATGTTATATAGCCTAAAGCCTTCCTCGATAAATGGTCTATTCAACACAAAAAGAATTTTTCAATTCGAACCAGTAGTTCCTGAGATTAGCGCGTTCAAACAAACAAACAAACTCTTCAGCTTTAGATTGATATTTTATTTAAACTATCAGTTTTTTAAATATTTTTTTTAACTGATGAAATTGTTAAATATTTTTTATTTCTAACAAAAATTAAATAAACACATTTTTCCTCTGGAAAACGGTTGCTAGATATAGTTTTAAGTTTGTTTTAGAAAGATTTTTGTTTTGTTTAGATTATTAATAATTAGATTGTCATGAAAATTTGACATAGCATGTCAGATGATTAAAAGATATTAAGATGTTGGATTGTTAAGAATTAATTTAAATTTAAATTAAAATAAGTAATAAACAAAGAAAATAGTATTAATTAAAAGATATAAATAAAACAATAAGCAGGAGGAAATAGTAAAAACATAAACTAGAGCTAGTAGGTAGAAAAGAACAATTAGAGAAGCAAAGAAACGAGGAATTACATTCTGCTCTTTTTTTTTAATAACTATATCTGACTAGATAAAAGGATTCGTAAAAGGAAAACCTTTAAAGATCAATTAATAAATAATTTTTTAACAATTTTTCCCGCTTTTTAATACGATTATCATCAATTTTTTAAATTTTAAATTTTTTTTATGATTTTCGACATAATTTTTCACGATTTTTAACATTATATCAGGATTTCAAAATATTTGTTATAATGTTAGCAATTTTTAAGATTATTAACGACTTTCACAATATTGAACGTTTTTTTACGATTGTCAACATTATATTTATAATTTACTAGCTGACCCGGCGGACTTCGTACCGCATAAAACTGATGTCTTTTTTGGTTTTTCAAATTTTTACGATTTTATTTTGTTTTCAATTATTTTTTTTTGATTTTATCGTTTTTATCATATTTTCTCGTAAGTTATCAGGTGTATACTATTTTTTTATTATATTTTGTAATTTATCAATTAAATGTATTAGGTAGCAACTGCAACACCTTACGTCATATTATTTAATTTAGCAAGAATTTGTTGAAATATGTGAGATATAAACTGCGCCACCTTACAGTGGCGCCATAGTACTTTATTAAGTCGTAATTGCTAGTTTAAATATATAAGATATTAAATTCGCCACCTTACGGTGGCCTACTCAGGGTTAGAACTTCATTACTGAACCGCTAGATGGCGTTGAAGAAGCTAGTTTTTGTTATTTTTTTTTTGAGAAACAATTTTTTTTAGTTTTAGTAAAAAATAAAAAATATTTTTTTAATAAAAAGTATCCTATGTTACTTCTAATACCTCCAAGAACATGTGTACAAAGTTTTATGATGATCGGTTGAGTAGTTTTCGCATGAAAGCGTAACAAACAAACTTACATTCACATTTATAATATTAGTAGGGATAGGGATGACAGTTTCTTAACCATTTCTGTTCTTATATTCTTAGACATTTTTTCACTATTTTTAAAAAGTTTTCATGATTTCCATAAAAAAAAATTACGATTTTTAACATGTTACAGTAGAAGTCCACATAATAATTTTCATAGAACAGGAGGTAATTTTTAAATATTATCCAGACAAAAATTAATACAAACTTTTAACCCATATTTCACTTCTTCCTTCTTGGTGGGTGTTTACATTTTGAAAATAAATATCTGTCTAAATTTCACGTTTCTACTATCAGTGGGTGGTTACGGCTGTGCGTGCATCTATACCTCAGTCAGTGGGAACTTCTACTATAATGACTATAGCACCTGATTTTACCGATTTACTGTCTTGATAAAACCATTTGGTTCGTTTGATCAGTAGGTACTGGTAGATATTTTCGTACCCATTTACGCCAAAATTGACAAACTGGATATTGAGACTTTTTCAACTCAATCATTTTGTTGAAAATTTTCCCATTTTCTGGTATCACTAGACGATCCAAGCAGAAAGTGCTTTAGTGTTAAGGCTTCATTACAATTAAGCTTTAATGAAACACCTGAACAGTGTTCTTAGCTTCTGTGAGTAGAGTTAACAAAACTTCTTATAAAAGTAACTGTTTTTTTGACACATAAGTATTTATAGGCTTTTTTTATAGATATTAACCTTTTTCAGCGTTCTTCCATATAAGGTTTTAAATCAGTATAAAAGTGCCTCTCTTTTCCTTTTGATGTTAAATTAATGTAAGTTTGATTTTAATCAATTTCTATAAATGCATTTCTAATTTCCTTATTAGCTTCATAAAAGTTCGAGTTTTCATCGAAATAAATCTTTTTTTGGAATCCTGGTTTTGCTATAAATGTTCGGTTAAACAGACTCCCGCGTCACCCCTTACCTGAGCCCAGTAGGGTGCTAATAAAAGAGCAATAAAAGAGACCTTTTCGCTTACCCTCACCGCATGTTGTTGTATGAATTCACGATTTTACAATCTATTGTTTATATTTAACAAATATGTGTTTAATTTTTTATAAATAAAAATAAATAAATATCAGAAACGTAAAGATATTTTTTTTCTGATTTCAACCATATATAATACTTACGCAAAATTTTATAGTTTACAGTTATGTCACCAAAATATTCTAAATTACACTGAGAAACAAACAAGAGATAATCTCATAATGTGGTACAAAAATACCCAATGATTATTAAATTTAAATCTAAAACAGCAAGGGATAATCTCATAATAATGTTTTGAAAATAATATATAAGTAATAGAATACCTTAATACTACAAAAATGCTTAATTATCAAATTTAAATCCAAAACAGCAAGGGATAATCTCATAATGAGGTGTTGAAAATAGATAAACTTTAACAATTCCAATAACAATCAGATTGAAAGAGATTTACCCTAATTAAAATGCTATTGCATTACAAAACATCCTAATGTTTTTTTAATATCAATTTGTATTGTTCGGTTATAACAAAAAATATATAAAATGTTAGCCATTATTCACAAACAATTATTTGTGTCTTGTTTTACGCACGGTATACATCATCCTATTGATTGTTCGGTAAAAAATATATGTGTTTGTGTATGATGGAATTCCTCCGCAGTTCTACAGCTTTTAAGAATCACATAAAGGAATTGGGTTTGGTAAATTTTTTGATAGTACATGGATTTGTTTCACGTTCCAGGATATGTGTGTGTGGGAATAGAATCCAACTTGGCCAACAAAAAAGGCAAGGAAGAGAACCAAGTTATCGGTGTCTGTTCCGTTTTACGGAATATTTATATTTTTGAATTTATATTTTTTCGCGCCTGATGTAACGCTTCTGACCTGGCTAAAATTTTAACTGTCACTCAGCAATGCAACTGGCATTCAGACGCGAGCCGTGGTCATTAAATCATCACTTGTTTCTTGTTTTGTTAAATAAAATAAAGTATTTTACAGTCCACTTTAATAGTTTTAATTTAATCGTTAAGAGAAAATATCCGTTCACTGGGAACGTCCAACATATGGTCATTCGATCCGAATAGTTAGTAAAAATCGTTGAAAATAACAAAAACAAGTGCACATGGTTGAAGAAATTACCGGTCGGCTCGGCGGTAGGCAGTGAGTGTAAGCAGAAAAACAAACGGTGAGTCGATTCCTTTATATTTATTCCACATATAAAATTTGATTTGATCTGTGCAAATACGTTGTGCTTATTTAACAGGAATTTGATCGTAGCATTGAAACAATTTTGGTATTGTATTGTCTCGTAAACATATTTCAATTTTGGTATTGTATTGTCTCGTAAACATAGGTATTTATATCGTAAACACATAACGTTGCAAATAGGTAATATTCCTCGTAAACAAAGATTATAAAATAGGATTCGGCTTAGTAATATTTCAATATAAATAATAGTAAGAAATTATAGTAGGTAGTTCTTGGTTAATAATCAGATTACTTGTACTTGTAAACGGTAGCATGGCGGGAGTGTATATTAGTCGACGTGGAGTTATTCGGGGACAATTAACACGATTTGCAACATTTGTTGATGCATTCTCCGAAAATCAAATAGACGAGTTAAAGGAAAGATTAACTTGCACGGAGGGACTTTTAAGTGAATTTAATTCAGTTCAATTAGAAATCGAAACTTTGGTAAAAGACGAAGTATCATCAGATGCGCGAGATGAGTTTGAAAGCAAATATTATAGATATGTAGCCAAAGCGAGGGCCTTGCTAGCCACTCAAACAAGGGAAACCACAAGGTCAGTAAGCACTGACGGGGAAATTTCAGAAGTAAGGGGTCCGGAATTAGAATTACAAAAGTTCAATCTGCCTACATTTACGGGGGAATATAGTAAATGGTTTAAGTTTAAAAACACGTTCGAGTCATTAATAGCAAATAACGCAAAAATTGATAATGCTCAAAAATTCTATAGGTTACAAGAATGTATAAAGGGAGACGCGGAAACGGTTATTGATGGTTTGGAGGATTTTAACGTTGCGTGGGATTTGTTAAGAGAACGATACGAGGATAAACCGGGTATAGTACAAAATCATTTAAAGGACTTGTTAGATTTACCTGTTATTCAACGCGAATCGGTTATTGAGTTAAGGAAACTGGTAGATAACATTAATAAACACACAAGGGCACTAAAATCGTTAGATGAACCGGTTGATCAATGGGATAGGATGTTAATTTTATTAATGTCTCGAAAGCTAGATAAACAATCTCGTGATTTATGGGAACAAGCGCGGATAGTAAAATTTCAGGGGATTCCAAAATTCGAAAATTTCTCAAACTTTCTTTTAGAAAGATGCAAAGCATTGCAAGCTAAGGTAGATGCGGAAAATACATTGATGCAAAGGACAAATATGTTGAAAGGTATAATAAATCGGACAAAGGCGTTAAACACCAAAATAAAACGGCGCTTGTAGTAGCTGAGAGGGTTCCGAAATGCTTATTGTGCAAGGGACAACATTATATATATTTTTGCAATAAATTCGTTGAACTTACAATAGATCAGCGCCGCGAGGAAATTAAAAGGTTGAAGCTTTGCTTAAATTGCCTTAGAAGTAATCATTATGTTAAAGATTGTCAGTCTAGGGGATGTAAATGGTGCAAGGGTCGTCATAACAGCTTACTTCATTCTGATAGCAAAGTAAACGTACACGTAAATACAGAAGTGAATCAAAATCCGAATTTAATGCCGGAAACAAGTACGGATATAAATTTACATTGTAGGGAACACTCGCAAACTCTACTATCAACCGCGGTAATTCTAGTGTTGGATAAAAACGGAGCGTATCAAAGAGCTAGGTGTTTGTTAGACAGCGGTTCTCAACCATGTTTTATGACTAGGTCATTGGTAAAAAGGTTAGGGTTAAAAACGGAAAACGTAGATTTGCCCGTTTCGGGTTTCAATCAATTAGAAAGTTCAATCAAAGCGCGGACACAATCTAAAATCAAATCGGTTTACAACAATTTCACAGCTATCATTGATTTCTTAATTTTGGACGAAATAACCAACGCGATACCCTGTAGATCATTTGAAAAGACAAATTTAAAAATACCTGCTAATTTAAATCTGGCAGATCCAGAATTCAATGTTTTGGGAACAATAGATATATTATTGGGAGCATCTATTTTCTTCGATTTGTTATGCGTGGGCCAAATAAAGCTCGGTACAGGGTTGCCAATTTTACAAAAATCCCTGTTAGGATGGATTATATCGGGGCAATTACAGAACTTTCGAAATGATCGAGTAATCTCGCATGTCGCAGTCACAAATACGGAACTAGATCAAAGACTAGAATTATTCTGGCACGTCGAAACAGACACTCCGAAAAGGGTAGACTTATCCGGGGAAGAATTAGATTGTGAGCGTAAATTCGTCGATACAATCGTAAGAGACGCGGATGGTAAGTTTATAGTAACTTTACCAACACGGGATAACTTACATAAATTAGGTGAGTCGTTATTTATCGCTGAAAAGAGGTTTAAAGCACTCGAGCGGAAGTTTAAGAAATGCCCCCAATTAAAGCAAAGTTATACGGCATTTATGAAAGAATATGAGAGTCTGGGTCACATGACTAAAATAAGTAAAGAAGAATTGGAACAGGGGACTTTACCACAAACCACTAACAAAATTTTTTATCTGCCGCACCACGGGGTAATTAATGAAAGTAGTGAGACGACAAAGTTGCGTGTTGTATTCGACGGATCGTGTAAGTCAGATTCAAATATTTCACTTAATGATGTCCTGCAAGTGGGAGCCTTTATTCAAGACGATTTGTTTTCAATATTATGTAGATTTCGTACGCACAAAATAGTCATAACTTCGGACATCGCAAAAATGTATCGAATGATAAATGTAACAAGGTCGCAACAAGATCTGCAAAGGATTTTGTGGAGGGACGATGAGAACAGTGAGATAAGTCATTTTAGACTAAACACTGTGACTTATGGTACAGGACCGGCGTCATTCTTAGCAATGCGTTGTTTGTATCAAATTTCGTTAGATATTATGGACAAATCGCCAGAAATAGCACGTATTATACAAAGCGACTTTTATATGGACGACCTCATTACGGGAGGGGATACAGTGGAACACGTGTCGGACATAGCAAAAAATACTTATACCGAATTAGCAAAATACGGATTTCAGTTAAGGAAATGGAACTCGAATAACTCGGATGTTTTAGACAGACTGTCAACAGACAAAACCGAAAGGGAAACTCATTTTTTAAGGGATAGTAATTTATCAAAAACTTTGGGCATATTATGGCAATCTGAAAATGATGTATTAGAATATCGAATAAATATAGTCGAAGGTAACAGGAAAGTAATAGACATCAATGTCAAGTCTGTTTTAATCATTTTAATTACCTCAATATGTATGGCTCATGTTGACAAGCAAGTCAATAATGCACCATAACGTTAATCTTTTCTTCAACCTACAGTAACTATCAATGGACCAAATATTTTCAGACTTGTAAACTAAAGTAAAAGGTCTGACAAAACTGTCAATACGTTGAGAAGGTAGAATTGATATTTTTACAATATATGGTAAAGCTCTTCTGTTTTTTTACTTCAACAACTACGTTTAGGTCCAAGTTTAGGATCCAATATTTTTGACGTAATATAAAATGATTTAAATAAAATTTATGCTATAATAAATTACATACTAAAAAAGACCCATAGGTAAGCTGCTTTTTTTAACTAAGATTCATAGTGATAACATTTGTTTACTTAATCACCCTTTTCCAATCCTTTCTGCTAATCCTTAATTATTTATAATTTTCATGCACATGATTATTATAAAATTTTTAAAGAATATTATGCCATTTTCAAACTCTTCCATATATTTTCTAGCTTACACAGTAATTGTTTTTTATTTGCTCTACCTCATCGATTTCATATGAATTTATGATCTGACATGTTCACATCTTCGTACTATTCCATTTCTTTTGTTGTTATTTTTTTAATCATTTACTTGCTAACGGTTTCTTTCAAAGTCTCTTGTTGAATTTTGTGTTATGTTGTGTTAGTTTGTTTCATGTAAAGTCCCTTATATATACTATTCTAAAAAAAACTTGCGATTTGTACGCAGCGGATTTAAAATATTTTACAAACCACTTACAGCTCGTTCAGACGGCATGCACGGGACGGTGTATCGGATGTCGGGTTTCTTAGTGGCGCATAGTTTTAAATGTGCGTCTTCACACGAGTCGACCGTGCACCGGGCTGGAACATCTTGCCGTTGACGGTGGTATTTACACCCGGGTTTGTCACTGCAAACCGTGTGCCGTGACACAATAAAAAATGTTTTTAAGGTATTTGAAGGTTCGAAATGGGTATTTGGAAGGTAGTAGTTGAAAAATCCGTATACATACTGCTAAATTTGACCTGTTTTTTTAACAATTACAAAAATCGAAAAAAAAAAACTTATTGGTTAATAAAATTTTTCTATTTTATTTATGAGACAAATAGTTAAAATAAAAATTAAAGATTTTAAAAAGTTTTTTAATATAAAAGTTATTTAAATCCATAAACAATTAACCGAGATAATTGAAAAAACACCTCTTTTCGTACTATTTTATTAATTTATGTTTTTATGCCAAATGACATGTAATACAACTACTTCAAATTATAGCAATGAATATGTTTTATATACCAATACATCATAACAAACGTATTCATATCCATTTTTATTGTTGCAAGAAACCAACTGTGTCAATTATTATCACGGTCGCCGTGTGTCTTGTGAATGAGTATCACGGTGACCGGTTTTTATCCAAAACCGTCCCGTGCATGCCGTCTGAACGGGCTGTTAAAACTAAGCCACCGTACATAGACAAGCATGACTTGATATATCTCGTAAAAACTGGTTCCATGTCACCGAAGCGCTTGGTTCGCATTTCGGTCTGCATTGTTGTCGCTCACCAGCACTAACTCAAAATTTCCACCAATTAACTGTTTTATACCTAAAAATGTTCTATTTTTCTTTGTTACTGATCTCTTTACTTTCCTATTTTTGTTCCTATACCTATTGTAGACCTTGTCCGTTTTGGTTTAGGTTTAATCGTTAATTAAAAAAATAGTTATTTATGATATGAGTGTTAAAAGTGAGGTTTTATTTTGTGAGTGAAAACGTTTGTGAAATGAGCGGAGCGAATTGAACAATTTCACGAACAAAATAAAATCACTTTTATCACAAATACCATACAATGTTTTTTGTACAACTTCCCTATTTTGATAATGAAACTAGCGAATTTGCAATGACAATAAACCAAATCGTGTTAAAAGTAAACTAAACCGTGTTAAAAGTAAACTTGTTTACATGGCAACGTGTTAAAAGTATTTTTAACACGCTGCTATGTAAACAATCGTTTTTAACATTGTTTGCTATCATTAAAAGTGTCACTTTTAATGACAGTTGTACAAAAACACTTTTTTACGTAAAGAAGGTATTGCGATTATTTTTCATATTTCCCAAATTTTTGTAAAATTATATATGATAAATTCAAGTTCAAGATTAGGATTTCTTGTAAGTAAGTAAGTAATCAATAACGACCAAATGCGACGTATACATAAACGGTCTCTCACGGAATATATTTCCCAATTAATTAATTTCAGAAGTTGGACGTGACATTATTACCTCCAAGGGAAATGCTAGTCAACTTAAACCTGGATATACGACAAGTTTGGTAAAAGTATAGCTTTTAATTTATAAGATTTATCATTTTCGATTTAATATGTAGTTTTGCTATTTATTAAGGTTCTGTAATATAATATATTGTATTACCATTGAAGATCCGCTCGGTGTTAATAAAGTCTAAAGAAAAATAATTTTTTAAGCTATACAGGGCAGGCCAATTTTTAAGAAAACTTCATCGCTTTATTGGTTCAAAAAATGATAATTTTGCCCAACATACCCTATTCAAGTACTACTAGTTTTCGAGCAAAATTTATTAAATTCTAAATATAGATATAATGTCTATTTGAAAATTGGCAATTTTTCTTTTTTTAGACCCAAACTAATTTTAAATTGGCGTTAATTTAACAGAAAAATGTCATATACCTCCCTCAAATGGAAAGTATGATGGACCAAACTCCCAAGTCATACAGACCAATAAGTCCATCATCATTCGTAGCGAAAACGCTAGAGAAAGTGGTTGATACATATATAAAGGACGACATCTTAACGGAGAACCCATTAAGTGGTCGTTAATATCCACAGACTTACCGCTGGATGATTTAAACAGGCTATTATCAAAATCAATAGAAGACAAGGAAATAGCCCTAGCGTAGATCATAGAAGGAGCCTTTAGTACTGAGGGACCCGAGTCAGTGGCCGACGCAGTCTCAAGGAGGGGGTCCCCACCCTAATATGTGAATGGGTTTATGCCAACTTAACGCATATGATCGTATTGTACAAGTTGGTTGAGGTTTCCACTAAAGCAAGACTGGGAAGGGGCTGTACAAAGGGAAGAGTATTGTCGCTCCTGTTGTGGTCAGGACTTGTGGATGACCTTCTTAAGAAACTCCTCAAAAAAGGCTTTACTGCCTTGGTTTTGCAGAAGTTTCTGGGCATAGTCTTAAAGTGGTTGCAGACTGCAATGAATATGGTGCAAGTATCAAGGCCTAAAAGTCACTCGAAAAAATCATTGGTTATAAATATGGGTTAAATGGGTTTTAAAACTCACATTTTGCTGTAAGTACGTGTGGCGATCTTTAAAATAGTTCTTGTCCCCTTCGTTATGCATTTAAGATGCTTTCAATAGTTGTTGCCCACATGACTCGGGACCCATATAAATACCTTTTACCACTAGATTGAATTGTGTGACAGTTTTCTATTACAATTCTAGTTAGATGGTCTGTAGCGAATGTAATAGATATTGCTTTTAGTGCACTACCTGAACAAATGAGTTACGTTAGTGCCGCTCTCAACGTATTTTAGTGCCTTATAAATTCCATACATTTCTGCCGTAAATATACTAGTGTGTTTCAGGAGGAACCAACAGTAACTTTCATTGTTAACAGAGATTGCACTGCCCACACCTATATCAGTTTTTGATCTATCGGTAAATATGGTTAGGGCGTTCTGGTATTGGTCCAGAATACTTCGGAGCTCGTATTTTATTATTTTGCTCGGTGTATCGTCCTTTTTATATTTCAGACACTCTAGGTGTACCGTAGGAGCTTTAATTTTCCAAGGAGGGTTTTGGTTTTGTGACACAAATAGATCAGGTGTTTCCTGGTTTAATTGTTCCATTAATTGTTTTGCACGTATTACCGCTGGTCTAGTTACTGTTGGTCTAGATTCGTATAAAGCCTGCAAGTCTTCGTTTCTCACACTATTAAATATCGGGTGTTCAGGTTGTAATTTGATTTTTACGAAATAGTTGGCGATTAATCTTTTCCGTTTATACTCTAGTGGAGGTATACCTGTTTCACAGCATAATGATAAATATGGACTAGTCCGATACGCACCTAACGCCAATCGAAGGGATGTATTCTGGATTTGTTCTAGGGTTTGTAAGTGTGATTTCCTAGCTGAGGCGTATATAATACATCCATAATCTATTTTAGTTAAAATTAAAGATTTATATAGGTTTAGTAAAATTGTTTTATCTGATCCCCAGTTTATACTGACCATTGTTTTTATGATGTTTATCCGTTTTTTACATTCAATTGCCAGATTAGCGATCTGCTCTTTCCAATATAATTTCTTATCAAAAATTAAACCCAGGAATTTGATTGTAGGTACTTTTGATTTCTATTCTATTTCCGTAAAGAGTCAGGTTGGGATCGTCATGCGGTTTTCTCAATCTGCAAAAATGTATACAGTGAGTTTTACTGAAAGATATTTTGAGTCCATGATTTTCGCAATACTCCAATAATAAGTTTATCGTAGTTTGCAATTTTGTCTCTATCTCTTCTATTTTTGATGCTGAGTAATAAATGGCTAAGTCATCCACATACAGGCTCTTACCAATTTCTTCTGGGATAACATTAGCTAGTCCATTAATGGCAATGATAAACGACGCTACGCTCAATGTTGATCCTTGAGGAATTCCGTTTTCTAATTGATGGGTTTCTGATAGACATTGTCTTACTCTGACCTTAAAGCATCTATCTTTGAGGAAACTTTTAATAAATTTTGGTAGATAGCCCTTTAGAACCCATCTATGCATGACTTCGAGTATGCCATACTTTCATGTTCTGTCATATGCTTTCTCTATATCAAACAAAACCGCTACTGTATGCTGCTTATTTAAAAACCCGTTCTGAATTTTATTTTCCAATAGAACCAGTTGATCAAGTGTGGATCTATTTTGACGAAATACCATTTGGTATTTTGATGTCAAGTTCTTATCCTCCAAGTACCACATTAGTCTTATACTTACCATTTTTTCCAGGATCTTTCCAAGGCAAAAAGTTAGTGATATATTACGATAGTTATTTACGTCATGGGTGTCTTTCCCGGATTTAGGGATAGCAATAATGATAGCTTCTTTCCAAAATTTAGGGTAAGTACTTTCTGTCCATATTTTATTAATTAGATTAAGTAAGTAAAATTTTTTATTTTCAGGAAATTCAATAATCATCTCATAAGGGATTTCGTCTTTACCCGGTGCAGTTTTCTTAGTAGAGGAGAGAACGTGTTGAAGTTCGTATAGCGTGAATGGTTCATTGTAAGATAAGTTTTCATTTGTACTAAAGTCTAGCAGTACCAATGTGTTCTTTAATACCCTTAATGGCTATAAACTCTTTAGAATAATTTTTAGAGGAACTTATATTCTCGAAGGATGTGCTCAATTGTTCTGCAATGTTCTCTTCACCTACAATTTCTTGGCCGTTAACTATAAGAATTGGAGAGTTTATATTAAACTTTTTTCCTCTTATTGCTCTAATCTTTTCCCAAATTTCTTTTGTCGGTGTGTCTGCTGTTATTATTATTATTATTATTATTATTATTATTATTATTATTATTATTATTATTATTATTATTATTATTATTATTATTATTATTATTATTATTATTATTATTATTATTATTATTATTATTATTATTATTATTATTATTATTATTATTATTATTATTATTATTATTATTATTATTATTATTATTATTATTATTATTATTATTATTATTATTATTATTATTATTATTATTATTATTATTATTATTATTATTATTATTATTATTATTATTATTATTATTATTATTATTATTATTATTATTATTTAGGCGAATAATAACAGTTCTATAAGTAATTCGGACACCATTAGCTCTTTGTAAGTCATTAGCTATCGCTGAGGCTGGTCTGGTTACATTTCTTCTTGTCGTAGTGGTAATAAAAGGGTCTTGCATTTCCGTAGTAGATCTTGGTCTACCGAATCGAGGCATTTCAAAAACATCTCCAGTTTCTTGAAATCTACGATTTAACCTACTGATCCCACTTTGCGACACACCAAATGCATTTGCCACTTCGGTTTGTCCCATACCACTCTCCGATAACTATACCAGTATAGCTCTGTTAGCATTTGCGACAGACAAGTCCACTCGATCCATGTTAAAATTTACTGAAACGGCTGAATTAATGTTACAAAAGTTTAATGAATAAGTTTTAAAAGCAGAAAAACTAATCCACAATAACTTTTAACATATATGCCGATAAAGACCTCGGTCTGATTTTAAAACAAAACGGAATATAATTATTGTCACATTCAGTATGAAATGATACAGTGGCGACCAATATTGAAACGTTTTTTAATTTAATAAAAATCTAGTATAAATTGATAATTTATTAATATCCCTTTTCCATGTGTTTATATTGTTTTGTTTAGTACCCAAGAGAGTTACAGATACTTCGTATTTTTAACTTGTAAACTGTAACAGGAATATTTGTTCCCGCAACCAATTTTTAATTATTTTAATTTTTTTTACTATTTTGCTTATCTAAAAATCAGTAACCACATATAAAGTTACATTATAAAACAAAAAATCATTTTAAACTTCTAAACGAACCGTATTTACATACAGGTTTATAAAGTTATTTTTACCAACAAACATTGTATTTTGGTTTGTTTAAGTTATACTATTTAATTTTTATTTTACAAACAATATGGTATAAGTATCGATTTAATTTTACGGGGATTGTATAAACATTTTTTACTCGAACATTTTATGAGACAGAATAAACATACAAACACCAAATTTAATTACCAACAAGTTTGAAAAAAAATTGTTATACATACTCACCAGCTTTTGTTTGAAAAAGTCATTATATATTTAGGTCTTCTACACCAATACTCAAACTAAAGTTAAAGGGCATATAAAAATATCTTTGAATTTTTGTTATTTAAAACTTTCTGGTTCTTTCATTTTAGTTTTAAACTTCTTTTTTAACTCGATTCCAGCTGCGAACAATTTAAATTTAGATAGATAACTTTACGTTTGTCGCAATTTCTAATCGGTTCTCAGCAGCACCTGAACATTACTATTACGAAAACTTACTTTTACTAATTTTCCTTCACCGAATACCAAATATTTAATACTATATTGAAGAGACATTGTAGCATTAAAAAAACAATTAATTTCTTTTAAATAAATTCTTTTGCATAGATAATAATATGGTCCAGTTTTATACAATTTTCCATAACTTCTTAAAATTACGAAGTACCTATATACCTACGTGCAAGAAGTCAAATCTTACTATATCATGTGCTTTTCCGGTATAACTATGATCGATCAATCAGTCATTTATCGTAGTGTGATCATATCTGTAAGGTACGTAATAAATACCCCGACTACGGAATTTTTCACTTAATTTTGAATTGGTTTGGCGGGAAATCGATTAGTCATTTTTTATTTAATTTACGACCTTTTTAACTAACATGATAGTTTGTGCTACTAGTATTGCATTGAGAAGTGGTAATTTTTTTAATGTGGTAGTCAAATGATTCAGATGAGTTTAGTATATCGTAGCGTTAAGACGTTTTGTTGTTAAATTGTTATTTTTAAAGGGGGAATAATAAATTAAAAAGACGCTCGCCAAGTAGCAGTTCAGACAGTGATTCAAGTTCGAGTTCCTCGTCCTCAGCAGACCTAAAAAGGGAGTTAAAGCGACTTAAAAAGCAAGTTACGGAACTACAACAAAATCGCTCAACCTCTAGTGTCGCATGTTCGGGTGGTGAATTTTTAATCCCAATTTTCGATCCCGGTAAAGATGATCAGTTAGTGGAACGATGGGTAGAACGTGTGAACCAGTTTGCGGCTCGATTTCATTGGGATGACGATGCAATTATCCGCCTAATTTCAAGTCGTATTAGAGGGAATGCAAGGTATGACGAACAAGTAAAGTACGATATTACTTGGGAACAACTGCAGAAAAGTATGATGGAACAGTTTCGTAAGTGTATTCCTTTTTCTAAATTACTCGAAGATGCATCTAGTTATAAAACGATAGCTGGGCAAAGTTTGGGGGATTATTGTTTTCAGAAACTATCGAAATTACGTATGTTTAATTTGGAAATACCTAACGAATATCTCGTTGATGCCGTAATAGGGGGTATTACAGATGTGAATATTGCACGAACGGTACGATCTGCATGCCATGTAGATCCAAATGCGGTTTATGCTTATCTAAACAGCTTAGGTAACATGCCAAACGATACCGAGAAAAATTTTGGCCAGCTGTCCAAGCCTAGTACTAGTGCCCAATCAGATGCACCAAAATTTCAATCATTTCCAAAACATAGAAGCAACAATCATTACATGAATCATTCTTTGAATAAATTTCAAAAAGCTCAAACGAATGTTTCATGTTACAATTGTGGTATTAAGGGACATTTTGCCAAGGATTGTCGCAAACCAAAGATAGAATGTTCAAAATGTAAGAGGCTGGGACACACCAGTGATAAATGTTTTGTGGAAGAAAAAAATAAAAAGGAAATTAATTTAATTTCAGATGTTAAGAAAATCGATAATATGTATGTTCATAGGATTCAAGTAAATAATTGCAAATTAACTTGTTTAGTGGATACAGGGAGCTCTAATACCCTTGTAAAATTGTCAATAGCAAAGAAATTTAAATGGGAACAAAAATCAATTAACGAAACTATTCTTCGTGGCTTTATGGGCACTACAGTCACTTGCAATATTTCAAGACCAGTAACAGTAAAACTAATGGGAGTTTCGGCAAAAATAAACGCAATTCTTGTATTAGATGGTTATATTAATTATGATTTAATTTTGGGTAGAGATTTTCTTGATCAATCTCATGTGGTAATGATTAAACAAGAAAACCGTGTCCTATTCAGAAAGCTTCCTAAATTAAATGAAAATGTCACCCTTGTTATTGACAAAATAGAAAAAATCCGCACTGATGAGGTAAATTTTGGTGATATTAAACAAACGTATAAATCTGAATGTATTTTATTGTTAAATAAGTTTTCTGATTGCATTTCTTCTTCGATGCGAAACCTCGGTAAAACAAAAACGGTTTTTATGGAAATCAAAACTATTACGGATACCCCTGTTGTTTACCATCCATACCGTTTACCGGTAGTGGAAAAACAAATTCTTAATAAAATTATCGACGAACTTTTGCAATATAATATAATTCGAAAATCTCAAAAGGAAAAGTACGTAGTAAAAATAATAACTGATTTGATACATTTATTCGGAGTCCCAACTAGAATAATTAGTGACAGAGGGTCTGCCTTTACGTCAAATTCCTTCCAAACATTTTGTACAACTTATGGAATCAAACATATTTTGAATGCAGTAGCCAGACCACGTGCTAACGGACAATGCGAAAGGTATAATAAGACCATATTTAGTGCTCTAGCTACAACGGCAGCAGGAAAAGAACCGGAGTCATGGGATAATTACGTTAAACAAATTCAAAGTGCGATTAACACTAGCTACAATAAAGGAATAAATGCAACACCAATGGAGGCACTTATTGGATGTAATACCCAGCATGCGGCACAAGGGTGGATTTTGACCGAGCTAAATAATCAGATCCATCGCATGGATATTAAAGATTTAAGAAATAAGATTGCTACCCATATTACGAATAATCAAATCAAACAGCGATACGATAAAAAACGACGCGAAGCCACAAAGTATTGTAAAGGTGACTTAGTGATGGTGGAAATAACGAGTGAGCAAGCTACTGGTTCAAGTAGGAAGTTGTTTCCAAAATACAAAGGACCATTTAAAATCAGTAAAGTATTGGTTAATGATAGATACGAAGTGGAGGATTTGAGAGAAGGGCCTAAAAGGAAGCAATTACGTTCAGTAGCAGCAGCAGATCACCTTAAACAGTAACAAGTAAGTAAAGATACGTAACGAAGAAGATCAAAGGATCCCTGACTATAACGAGTAAAGACTCGAGATCAAAGGATCTCTGACTAAAAGTAGGTATAACGAAAGAGGTCAAAGGATCTCTGACTATAACAAGTAAAGACACGAGATCAAAGGATCTCTGACTACAACAAGACACGAGAATCAACGAATATCTGACTATTACGAGTAACAAAATATGATCAACGAATCTCCGGCCAACGGGCCTAAGGAAACCAAAGTGGTTTCAGAGATCAACGGATCTCTAACAAAACGTGAGATCGACGGATCTCAGGCCAACGGGCCTAAGGAAACCAAAGTGGTTTCAGAGATCAACGGATCTCTAACAAAACGTGAGATCGACGGATCTCAGGCCAACGGGCCTAAGGAAACCAAAGTGGTTTCAGAGATCAACGGATCTCTAACAAAACGTGAGATCGACAGATCTCAGGCCAACGGGCCTAAAAGAACTAAAGAAACTTTAGGGATCAACGGATACCAGCAGAAAATATATGTGAGAGCATTAATAGCATTATTTGTTGCAGATGATCAAAGCCTGAGGACAGGCAAGTTAACAGGATGGCCGAGTGTAAGGGTTTTTGTGTCAACGGTTGTCGAAATACCGAGGAGGATGTGTCATCGATAATCTATTACTTTGCTAATGAATCAGTTCGATAGTCGAATGATTCAGATGAGTTTAGTATATCGTAGCGTTAAGACGTTTTGTTGTTAAATTGTTATTTTTAAAGGGGGAATAATAAATTAAAAACTAAAGAATAGTTTAATTTCTTACATTATAATATATTATTACACTAGCACATTTTAGCCGTTAATTAGGTTATGTAGAAGGAAACCGGAAGGGGTGGTACCGTCAGAGGATGACAACAATGAAAGAAAGGATAATTGACAGACAATTAAAGGAGCATGTTCGGAAATATTGGTAGATTATTAATTCATTAAGGGACAATGGCAAGGTTTAAAATTATTGGAATTGAGTACAGCTGTTTTTAAATTTACAAAAATTAATACAATATGGAAATCAAAGTATGCGTTATTAAAAATTCTATTTATATAAAACTTAAATTTGAAATCGAATCGAAGCGAACCAGTCAATGATACATCAGATAATTTATTGTTATCGAGGTATAATAGATAAAAAAACATACCCGTGTGAAGTTGGCCCCGATTTTTTAAAATTTCATGTTTTTTATATGGACCTGTTTGTCCATCATTTGTCCACGTTTGTCCACCCTTAAATAATTTTTACCAGCAAGCAATCAAAAGATACAGCCAAAACAAGTTTACGGGGCTAACTTCACGTTTTTTCGAAAAACTTCAAATTTGAAATTTGTGCACACCATACGTTTGTCCATCGTTTGTCCACGTTTTTCCACCAATTAAAGTATTTTTACCACCTAATTAAACGACTAAAAACATCAAAAAACGTGATTAATGGCCCATGCGTCGTAGTAACTTCCCTATACCAATATTTTTAAAATTTCTGGATGTAAATCTTACTTTTGTCCAGTTTTTCGTTTTAGGGCTCACTACAGACTCGTTTGTGATTTTTCCTTTTTTTAATAGGGAATAGGACTACTATAACCTAAATTGTTACCACTGGTCACAATGTATTATTTATTTTCAGAGATTTTATTTTACGAATAAAAATTTCAGTTTCAACATAATCAAAGTAAATGTATTTTTTTGTTTAATTTTATGTTTTATTTTAATTTTATGTTTTTTCAATGTTTCCACAAACGTGGACAAACGATGGACAAACGTATGGTGTGAACAAATTTCAAATTTGAAGTTTTTCGAACAAACGTGAAGTTAGCCACGTAAACTTGTTTTGGCTGTATCTTTTGATTGCTTGCTGGTAGAAATTATCTAAAGGGTGGACAAACGTGGACAAACGATGGACAAACGGATGCAATACAGAAATTTTAAAAATATTGATATAGGGAAGTTACTACCATGTATGGGCCATTAATCACGTTTTTTGGTGTTTTTAGTCGTTTAATTAGGTGGTAAAAATAATCTAATTGGTGGACAAACGTGGACAAACGATGGACAAACGTATGGTGTGAACAAATTTCAAATTTAAAGTTTTTCGAAAAAAAGGTGAAGTTAGCCCCGTAAACTTGTTTTGGCTGTATCTTTTGATTGCTTGCTGGTAAAAATTATCTAAAGGGTGGACAAACGTGGACAAACGATGGACAAACAGGTCCATTTAAAAAAACATGAAATTTTAAAAAATCGGGGCCAACTTCACATAGGTAAAAAACATTTCATTTAGGTGACTTAAATCTGATTTACGATTCATTGAAAGGGGGTATTTGTTAATATAAACCATTTCTAAAATTAGTCTTTTGGATAAATTGGATAACATTGGATGACATAAAATTTTTACATTCTCATAATCAATTAGATGGTCGTTATCTAGGACATGTTCTCCTAAAGAACACCATTCAGGGTAAAGTCTGCAATACGACTTGTGGGACGTGAGTCGATCTCTTAAATTCTAGAGGTTTGACCAATATAGACTTGATTACAACCTAAACAAGGTAAGCTATAGACAACATCCGTATATGAAAGTAAAGGTGTTTTATCTTTTAGTTAAGTAAAAATTTCATTAACTGTAAGGACAGTTTTAAAGGAAATTTTTATGTAAGAAAGCGGTTTGAAAATGCGTACCAATTTAGGTGATAGGTCTTTGATATACGGTAAAGATTTGTAGCTGTTATATTTGCTACTAATTTGATTAACAAATAGTCTTCTTAATTTGAAAAAGTGTTTCGGTTTTTACTTTTAGTAAAATACGGTCTATTACAATTTCGGTTATTTTCTACGAAGTACAAAAGACGTAAAATTTAGCACGTTCAGCAATACCGATGTCTGACCCACAAAATGTTTATCAAACTTACTAAACAGTTCTGTAAAGTTTTTATCCTTTGGTTTATCTGGCAAACACAAATTAAACATTAACCGGTAAGAATCTTCTGATAATAAGTTTTAAAAAATTGCACATTTCTTTCTTTTGTCGGTTAGTGCATTTGCACTGAAATAATTTGACAATCTTGGTTTAAATATTTAGTTTTTACCTCGTCGCCACTTGTATATTTGCTACTAATTTGAGTAACAAATAGTCTTATTAATTTAAAGAAGTGTTTCGGTTTGGAACTTTTAGTAAAATACGCCCTATTACAATTTCGTTTATTTTCTACGAAGTACAAAAAAAAAGAGAGCGACACTATACAAAACTCGCCAATAAATAATAAACTCACAATTTACAAAAATTATAGATACCTGCCATAGGCGTATCATTAAATGTTTAAATAACAAGATGTAACAGTAGCAAATTGGATTAACACTATTCAAGAATAATTGTGGATTATTATTGGTGTTAGGAGGTGAAATTGACATTGTGTTGAACAAACAACTCTTCAGCAAAGCCTTAGGATAACTATTTTTAGTGAATAATTGGAAAAAAATTGAGGTTTTTATTATGGAAAAATTTATAACTGATTTTCAAAACACGTTTCTTCATGCCAAATTTATTTTCAAAGAGGACTTATGGTATGAATTATAATTCAGATATCTTCCAGAGCTTAAAGGCTTTATATAACAATCTACTAGCAAGACTCTGGTATCCAAAAATGGAACAGAAGTTTAAGTTCTTAACTAGTTAGCAAAGACTACATAGCTTACTAACGGCTTAAATGTGCTAGGGTTATGTTATAATATCTTATAACTTTAATGTTTTCATTCATTTATAGAGAAAGAAATTGATAGATCAGTACCATTCCTTGATTGTAAAGTTATAAGGAATACTGACAATTCAATAATATTACACTGGTATATCAAATAACTTACTCTGGCCGATATATGAATTTTAAGTCTTATCATCCTTTCAAAATGAAAACTTATTTAATTCTTAGCTTAAAATCTCAAATTGAAAAAAATTGTTATCCTTCTTTTATTCAAAAAAATCTTAAAAAATTATACATTACATTACTATACCTTATTTAAAAACTAGGAGGAGCGATTTGAATTTAAGTTGGCAACACTCGCGTTTGTTTATTGGTTAATTTGGAGGCAAGTTTACACTATAAAAATTTGCCACTTACATTTATCAAGTAATTTGTGACATTTATAGGTTATGTTTTCAAAGTGTGAAATATTTATAATGGTGACTTTTGTTAATTGATTTCTTTTTTTAATATAATTATTGTAAGTTTACTTTGTGACTATCTTAGACCATATATAAAATGTCCATAAACATTTATTTTCAATTTTATTTAAATGAAAGAAATGTATTTAAATTTGCCGCCTTGTAAATTTTCTAGTAACTTATTTGGCTGTAAGTCTGGCTTTTCAAATCACTCCTCCTAGTTTTTAAATGAAGTATAGATAACAATTACCCATCCAAACTTAAAAAAAAATATTACTAAATTACATTACAAAATCTTAAACAAAGAATAACTCAACATCGTAGTGATGCTAGATTACAAAAAAGGAAATGTTCCCTATCTGGACATGTATGAAGAATTTCATCACATAAATTACAATAATATAAAAATATTAAATATTGAAAACAACACAACTAAAATAAAATTTATGGAAATAGTTCATATTAATAAAACTCCAAATACAATAAACAAAAGGAATGAAACACCAAAACTTAAATATAATTTATTGTTAACTTTTAAATGTGTTTAACAACTTTATTTATTTATATTTTAAACAATTTACAACGATTTAATTTACTTGTAAATAAATTTTAATATTTTTAAATTTAAGCCTATTTCTGTATATTTTAGCCTTGAAAAAGAATATGAAAGCTCGGTAATGGTAACAGTCTTAGTAATATACCTAAATTGGCTAAATCCCTGTAAACCTATTTTTTTATAAAATTACTTCTTTATATATATATATATATATATATATATATGAATAATGGTATAGTGACTGGTTCAATATAACGTGAAGTCAATAGTGGAGTTGCAGTCAATGTTATGGCCAATGTAAATAAAGAAAACTCTTTTATTTGTGACAAGCTTTCGAATTTATTTAATTCTTTTTCAAGACATCTATAGTGAAGAAAAAATTTTTTTATATAATAAAAAATTTTTTTATAATGTTTTATATATAATAACTTACTAATACGTGAGGTTATGAAAGAAGCTGCGAATTCTGTTTGATAAAATTAAAGTAAATCATACTATTAAAATACATAAAAACATATACGTTTAAAACTTATTATTTGATTGACTTTTAAAAGAAATTGAAGACATATTAAAAGTCAATCAAATAATAAGTTTTAAACGTATATGTTTTTATGTATTTTAATAGTATGATTTACTTTAATTTTATCAAACAGAATTCGCAGCTTCTTTCATAACCTCACGTATTAGTAAGTTATTATATATAAAACATTATAAAAAAAATTTTTATTATATAAAAAAATTTTTTCTTCACTATAGATGTCTTGAAAAAGAATTAAATAAATTCGAAAGCTTGACAAAAATAAAAGAGTTTTCTTTATTTACATTGGCCATAACATTTACTGCAACTCCACTATTGACTTCACGTTATATATATATATATATATCTGAGGTGAATAACGACGCGAAAAATAAAATGGACAAAGTTGTTAACTATTGGGAAAGCGTCAGGGAATTAGTCAAAGAAGGAATAGACTACGATGTTGAAGAAAACTTTATTTCTATTTACAAATTGTTGGTAAGTCAGTTAGTTACAAATTACAAACACTTACAGAGAAATTTTGTTTTAGGTTTCCCTTTTTATAACATCTATAAGGACATTACTGTACATTAAACAATTTTTGTTAAAACCAAAAATTAAAATTAATAAAATTTAAACATTGTTAAAATCTTTAAAATATACAGACATTAAAACACTTTTTACAAAACAAACGTTGTTTTTTTTTAAATTAAAAACAGATTGAAACTACCTACAATGTCATTTCGTCATAGCCGAAAAATATCACGAGAAAAGGAATCTTCTTTTTAATTCCTCAGGTATAACTGTTAAAATGTCAGTTGGACTTTTGACTTTCCAATATAAACAAAACATAACCTTTATTTTTAGGTACTATGATCACAAAACTTTGTTAAATTCTGGCTTAAAAGGAAGGTATAAATAGAACTCAGCCCATCAACATCTTTCTTGAAATTTAAACAGTTAGTACATCCATTTATATAACACATCTCTATGAAATTTCGTTTAAATTGATTGTCAACTCTCTTTAAGATTTTTATACTATCGTAGTCCACATTATGATAAGAAGTGTTTACATGTTGGCTAAGGGCTGTAGCCATAGGTTTTTTTGTGTTATCGCTTTTATGCAATGCTAACCGTTTTGAGAGTTTCTGACTTGTTTGTCCGATATAAACCTTTTGACAACCAACACTATTAACGAGTACCTATACAACACTGTTATTTTCTAACACAGGCGTCTTATCTTTGAGGTAAGTGAAATATATACCAAGTCTTTTGTAAGTGGAGTTGGCCATAATGATATTAAACTGTCGAAACAGGCTAGCGATCTGCTTAGAGAGTCCTTCTATATATGGAAGTTTAGTATAGAAGATTTCTACAGGTTCTTCATCAGATGGTCTTCTTGGAGGTGAAGTACGAGGAGGTGAGTCGTGATTTAGTAACTTGATGGGATAGTGGTTTTTTCGAAGTATACCAAACAATGACTTAATATTGTTGAGATGAGCAGAAGATTAACATTATCCTGGCACTAAAAAATAGGATTCGTAAGATTTGTCATCCATCCTATTAAATGGATGTACTAACTGTTTAAATTTTAAGAAAGATGTTGATGGGCTGAGTTCTATTTATACCTTCCTTTTAAGCCAGAATTTAACAGAGTTTTGTAATCATGGTACCTAAAAATAAAGGTTATGTTTTGTTTATATTGGAAAGTCAAAAGTCCAACTGACATTTCAACAGTTATACCTGAGGAATTAAAAAGAAGATTCCTTTTCTCGTGATATTTTTCGGCTATGACGAAATGACATTGTAGGTAGTTTCAATCTGTTTTTAATTAAAAAAAAAAAAAACGTTTGTTTTGTGAAAAGTGTTTTAATGTCTGTATATTTTAAAGATTTTAACAGTGTTTAAATTTTATTAATTTTAATTTTTGGTTTTAACAAAAATTGTTTAATGTACAGTAATGTCCTTATAGATGTTATAAAAAGGGAAACCTAAAACAAAATTTCTCTGTAAGTGTTTGTAATTTGTAACTAACTGACTTACCAACAATTTGTATATTTTTCCCAGGCGCTGATGAAGGTCTAAAATCAGACCGAAAATTTCGCAAATAGAAATAAAGTTTTCTTCAACATCGTAGTCTATTCCATCTTTGACTAATTCCCTGACGCTTTCCCAATAGTTAACAACTTTGTCGTATATATATATATATATATATATATATATATATAACAAGCAAGAAGTCTTTGCTGACACGTTAAGAAATAAACGTTTAAATTTTATTGGGTTTGCAGCAATGAAAGATGAGATGTAGGCTCTTATAAATTTATTCCAAGCTTTCGGATATGGTTATATCCATCATCAGGGAGAAACTTAGTGAGATTAGCTCATCAAAGATGTTATAAAAGTTGATAAAATACATCACAATACATATTAAAATTTTGTCAAAAGTTTACAATTTGTTAAAAAGAAGTAAATAACACGAAAACTTTCCACTCAAAACACTGGTAATTTTGTTTTTTTACTAGCACAACCAGTTAGTTTTTTTGAATCTTGACCTTCTAACGTTAGGTGACAAGAACTGAAATAATTTTGAATATTGACATTTTTCAAAATTCATTATATTTTTCAAAATTTAAAATTCTAATATTAATTATCATTAATCACAGTATAATTTTGTTAAAAATTACATTATAGCTTGTAATATCCAATTTTATCAATTTTCAGATTTAATTGTTGATTAAAAATAATTTTGTGTGTTGCTGGTGGGATTTTGAATTTCCCTCTCTTGCTGACAGGTGTGAAGGTAACATGATTGTTCTATGGTCTCATTAGCCAGTCACCATGTTGTATCTTCCTTCCACGTCCTATGATGCTTGAGTAGTGGGGTTCGAGGTGTCAATATCAATATTCAAAATTATTTCAGTTTTTGTCACCTAACGTTAGAAGGTCAAGATTTAAAAAACTAACTGGTTGTGCTAGTAAAAAAACAAAATTATCAGTGTTTTAAGTGGAAAGTTTTCCTGTTATTTACTTCTTTTTAACAAATTGTAAACTTTTGACAAAATTTTAATATGTATTGTGATGTATTTTATCAACTTTTATAACAAGTTTGATGAGCTAATCTCAATAAATTTCTCCCTGATAATGGATATAACCATATCCGAAAGCTTGGAATAAATTTATAAGAGCCAACATCTCATCTTTCATTGCTGCAAACCCAATAAAATTTAAATGTTTATATATATATACTGATATGGATTTTTCTTCTTGGAACGGGTTCTTTCATTGAGTTGTGTGAACGTGGTCTGGGATTTTTAAATCGGTTGTCTAGATTAAGTAATTTTTTTTTGATATTGTATTGTTTTTGTTTAGTTGATAGGTTGTTTTATATGGAGATGATTATTAGATTTTTGAATTTTGATAGAAGAACATTGAATTGTCAAAAATGATAAAAAAAATAAAAAATTGTATAAAACTGAATATTGAAATTTAAATTTATAACAAATAATTAATTAAAACCATAAATAGAAATAGAAAATATAAAACAATAAACGAAACAAGCAACAAAAATAAAAAGAAACCTGAGATTGGAAATATGGTAAGCAGTGCAGTCCAAGGATAGAAATAATATGGTGAGACAAATGGAATAATAGGAAGAAGGTTTTTCCTGAAAGATTGCAGTAAGAAAATTGATTTTTGGAAATTACAAAGAAGAAGATTTTATTATACATTTTTTTAAATTGATTTGTGAAGACAATCCATTTAAAAATCTTGGATCCGCGACCTATATTCATTAGAGAGGGTGTTCCCAGAGGGAGGATCCATATCAATTGGCGCCCAACGTGGGGCTGCTTCGACACTAAGGGTAAGAATTTTTTTTTTACTATCAGGTGTCAAGCTTACTTTGTTTATTATAAACAGTGTGAAAGATTAAATAAGTTGTAATAAGTGTATGAAATTAAGAGGGGGAAAGAATATAAATGTTAAAATGTTAGAACAAGGGGATAATAGTGATAATCAGGAAAATCAAATCAGTCAGGATAGAGAGGGTATTGAGGATAGTCAAAATAGGCAGGGTAGTCAGTATAGTAAGGATAATAAGGGTAATCAAAGTAATCAGGATAGTAAAATGGGGGATAGAAAGGAATCATGGGAACAAATGATGGAAATGTTAAAAAATATAAACAAGAACATGGATTCTATGAAAAAAGAAATAAAACAAGATATAGAAGCAAATAACAAAAATACTGAAGCGATAAAACAAGATATGAACAAAAATAAAGAAGAAATAAACAATAATATGGAGTCTATGAAAAAAGAAATGCAAGAAATGAACAAGAATATGGATGTAATAAAAAAAGACATGAATAAGAATATGGATTCGATAAAAGAAGAATTCAGAAATGAGATGAAGAAACAAATGGAAATAAACAAACAAAAATTGGAAGAAACAAAGAAAGAAATAAGAACTGAAATAATAGCGAGAATAATGGAAGTAGAGGAGTTACAAGAAGTGAAAATTAAAACAATTATTAACAAGGAATGTAAAGAAGAAATAAAGGAAATCAATATTAATAAAAATAAAAAATTGAATGATTTAGAAAAGATTATAAAACAAGATACAGTAAAGAAGATAAATGAGATAGAAGAAAAAGTAGAAGAAATAAAGACAGTACAAGAAGAGGAACGTGAAAAGTTAGTAGAAGAACTGGACAAAAGAAACATTTATAAAAATATAAATAATATGGGAATAACTAAAATTGAACATAAATTTAATGGGAATATTAATAAAACTCATCCAAAAATTTTTATAAGAATGGTGAAGAATAAATTAAAATGGTGTAGAGATCATGAAGAAAAAAGAGAATACCTGCGTGAAATGTTGGATGGACAGGCATTAACATGGTTTGCCAGTAAAGAAAAAGAAATATTTGAATTGGAAGAATTTGAAAAGATGTTTTTAAATTATTTGTGGGGTGATTTTGCTCAATCTAAATTTAGGAAAAAATTATATTTTGGGAAATATCAGGAAAGGGGAAAGAAATTTAAATTTATTAAAAGTTTGTATCGGGGGAAATATTAGGAAAGGGGAGGTCTATAAAATTTATATGTATAGGGAAATTTCAAAAGCGGGGGAACAAATCTAAAACTTTAAAAAAAACTATATTTTAATAAATGTTAAGAAGGGGGAATGAATTTGATAAAAAAATAGTAAAATAGAAATGAAAGGTATATTAAAGAAGTAAATAAATTTTTAAGAATTTTAGTAAATCAAAATAATAGGAAATGGGGAGAAAAATTAAATGAGGTAGAATGTTATTTGAATGAAGTGCCAAATACTACTATGAATGAATGTCCAGTATATATTTTAAAAGGAGAAAATCCACAAAGGAAATGGATAAGGGAAAGGGGAATTGAATATGAAAAGGTATTAGAAGAAGTTAGGATAAGGGAAATTAAGAATGCGCAAAAATATGTAAAAAGAATGGAAAAGAGAAAGAAAAATAGTACAATATTTAAAAAAGGGGATTTAGTAATAGTTAAAGCGTTAAGGGTAACAAATAAAAAAAATAGTATTTGTGCTAAATTACAATTTCCTTTTGAGGGACCATATGAAATTGTTAATGAGAATGAGGGAAATAGTTATATAATTAAATTTATTGGAAGCAAAGAAATTCGTGGAATGTTTAATGTTAATGATTTATTTGTGTATGAAAGTTAAAATTGGAATAATTAAAGTTAAAGCTTGACAACTGATGGTGAAGAAAAATTTCTTACTGAAAGGAAATTTGATTTGGCAAGGTGAAGTAATTCACCAAGTCAAATCAAATTTGGGGGAAATTGATATGGATTTTTCTTCTTGGAACGGGTTCTTTCATTGAGTTGTGTGAACGTGGTCTGGGATTTTTAAATCGGTTGTCTAGATTAAGTAATTTTTTTTTGATATTGTATTGTTTTTGTTTAGTTGATAGGTTGTTTTATATGGAGATGATTATTAGATTTTTGAATTTTGATGGAAGAACATTGAATTGTCAAAAATGATAAAAAAAATAAAAAATTGTATAAAACTGAATATTGAAATTTAAATTTATAACAAATAATTAATTAAAACCATAAATAGAAATAGAAAATATAAAACAATAAACGAAACAAGCAACAAAAATAAAAAGAAACCTGAGATTGGAAATATGGTAAGCAGTGCAGTCCAAGGATAGAAATAATATGGTGAGACAAATGGAATAATAGGAAGAAGGTTTTTCCTGAAAGATTGCAGTAAGAAAATTGATTTTTGGAAATTACAAAGAAGAAGATTTTATTATACATTTTTTTAAATTGATTTGTGAAGACAATCCATTTAAAAATCTTGGATCCGCGACCTATATTCATTAGAGAGGGTGTTCCCAGAGGGAGGATCCATATCAATACATATATATATATATATATTTATATATGATACATAAAGTATCTAATGCCATACTGTCAATAGTAATAATTTCAGTTTTGAACTGAAATGGTGTCGGTTAGAAATTTCTAACACTTTAAAAGACACCTTGGATGCTGCCATATAAATAGATATAAATATCATTCAACCTATATCAGGGCAAAACCAAACTACAGACACGTGTTTCACTCTTGTTTAAGCTCGTCAGTGTAGTACAGGCTATGTCTCTCAAGTCACTAATCAAGAGACATCCCTGCTATAAATTGAACGATATCCATAGATGTCAATTGCGAAACTGACAAACAGTCGCAAGTGGTTCCATCTTCACTCCAAAAATGGTACTTCAGTGGTAGCTTTGCATCTTGTATATAACCTTAGGCAAGGTAAAATGATAAAACGAACAGAGCGTTTTGTGACAGTCTAAAAATGTCCAAAGATGATACATAAAGTATCTAATGCCATACTGTCAATAGTAATAATTTCAGTTTTGAACTGAAATGGTGTCGGTTAGAAATTTCTAACACTTTAAAAGACACCTTGGATGCTGCCATATAAATAGATATAAATATCATTCAACCTATATCAGGGCAAAACCAAACTACAGACACGTGTTTCACTCTTGTTTGAGCTCGTCAGTGTAGTACAGGCTATGTCTCTCAAGTCACTAATCAAGAGACATCCCTGCTATAAATTGAACGATATCCATAGATGTCAATTGCGAAACTGATAAACAGTCGCAAGTGGTTCCATCTTCACTCCAAAAATGGTACTTCAGTGGTAGCTTTGCATCTTGTATATAACCTTAGGCAAGGTAAAATGATAAAACGAACAGAGCGTTTTGTGACAGTCTAAAAATGTCCAAAGATGATACATAAAGTATCTAATGCCATACTGTCAATAGTAATAATTTCAGTTTTGAACTGAAATGGTGTCGGTTAGAAATTTCTAACACTTTAAAAGACACCTTGGATGCTGCCATATAAATAGATATAAATATCATTCAACCTATATCAGGGCAAAACCAAACTACAGACACGTGTTTCACTCTTGTTTGAGCTCGTCAGTGTAGTACAGGCTATGTCTCTCAAGTCACTAATCAAGAGACATCCCTGCTATAAATTGAACGATATCCATAGATGTCAATTGCGAAACTGATAAACAGTCGCAAGTGGTTCCATCTTCACTCCAAAAATGGTACTTCAGTGGTAGCTTTGCATCTTGTATATAACCTTAGGCAAGGTAAAATGATAAAACGAACAGAGCGTTTTGTGACAGTCTAAAAATGTCCAAAGATGATACATAAAGTATCTAATGCCATACTGTCAATAGTAATAATTTCAGTTTTGAACTGAAATGGTGTCGGTTAGAAATTTCTAACACTTTAAAAGACACCTTGGATGCTGCCATATAAATAGATATAAATATCATTCAACCTATATCAGGGCAAAACCAAACTACAGACACGTGTTTCACTCTTGTTTGAGCTCGTCAGTGTAGTACATGCTATGTCTCTCAAGTCACTAATCAAGAGACATCCCTGCTATAAATTGAACGATATCCATAGATGTCAATTGCGAAACTGATAAACAGTCGCAAGTGGTTCCATCTTCACTCCAAAAATGGTACTTCAGTGGTAGCTTTGCATCTTGTATATAACCTTAGGCAAGGTAAAATGATAAAACGAACAGAGCGTTTTGTGATAGTACCATTTTTGGAGTGAAGATGGAACCACTTGCGACTGTTTATCAGTTTCGCAATTGACATCTATGGATATCGTTCAATTTATAGCAGGGATGTCTCTTGATTGGTGACTTGAGAGACATAGCCTGTACTACACTGACGAGCTCAAACAAGAGTGAAACACGTGTCTGTAGTTTGGTTTTGCCCTGATATAGGTTGAATGATATTTATATCTATTTATATGGCAGCATCCAAGGTGTCTTTTAAAGTGTTAGAAATTTCTAACCGACACCATTTCAGTTCAAAACTGAAATTATTACTATTGACAGTATGGCATTAGATACTTTATGTATCATCTTTGGACATTTTTAGACTGTCACAAAACGCTCTGTTCGTTTTATCATTTTACCTTGCCTAAGGTTATATACAAGATGCAAAGCTACCACTGAAGTACCATTTTTGGAGTGAAGATGGAACCACTTGCGACTGTTTATCAGTTTCGCAATTGACATCTATGGATATCGTTCAATTTATAGCAGGGATGTCTCTTGATTAGTGACTTGAGAGACATAGCCTGTACTACACTGACGAGCTCAAACAAGAGTGAAACACGTGTCTGTAGTTTGGTTTTGCCCTGATATAGGTTGAATGATATTTATATCTATTTATATGGCAGCATCCAAGGTGTCTTTTAAAGTGTTAGAAATTTCTAACCGACACCATTTCAGTTCAAAACTGAAATTATTACTATTGACAGTATGGCATTAGATACTTTATGTATCATCTTTGGACATTTTTAGACTGTTACAAAACGCTCTGTTCGTTTTATCATTTTACCTTGCCTAAGGTTATATACAAGATGCAAAGCTACCACTGAAGTACCATTTTTGGAGTGAAGATGGAACCACTTGCGACTGTTTATCAGTTTCGCAATTGACATCTATGGATATCGTTCAATTTATAGCAGGGATGTCTCTTGATTAGTGACTTGAGAGACATAGCCTGTACTACACTGACGAGCTCAAACAAGAGTGAAACACGTGTCTGTAGTTTGGTTTTGCCCTGATATAGGTTGAATGATATTTATATCTATTTATATGGCAGCATCCAAGGTGTCTTTTAAAGTGTTAGAAATTTCTAACCGACACCATTTCAGTTCAAAACTGAAATTATTACTATTGACAGTATGGCATTAGATACTTTATGTATCATCTTTGGACATTTTTAGACTGTCACAAAACGCTCTGTTCGTTTTATCATTTTACCTTGCCTAAGGTTATATACAAGATGCAAAGCTACCACTGAAGTACCATTTTTGGAGTGAAGATGGAACGACTTGCGACTGTTTATCAGTTTCGCAATTGACATCTATGGATATCGTTCAATTTATAGCAGGGATGTCTCTTGATTAGTGACTTGAGAGACATAGCCTGTACTACACTGACGAGCTCAAACAAGAGTGAAACACGTGTCTGTAGTTTGGTTTTGCCCTGATATAGGTTGAATGATATTTATATCTATTTATATGGCAGCATCCAAGGTGTTTTTTTAAAGTGTTAGAAATTTCTAACCGACACCATTTCAGTTCAAAACTGAAATTATTACTATTGACAGTATGGCATTAGATACTTTATGTATCATCTTTGGACATTTTTAGACTGTCACAAAACGCTCTGTTCGTTTTATCATTTTACCTTGCCTAAGGTTATATACAAGATGCAAAGCTACCACTGAAGTACCATTTTTGGAGTGAAGATGGAACCACTTGCGACTGTTTATCAGTTTCGCAATTGACATCTATGGATATCGTTCAATTTATAGCAGGGATGTCTCTTGATTAGTGACTTGAGAGACATAGCCTGTACTACACTGACGAGCTCAAACAAGAGTGAAACACGTGTCTGTAGTTTGGTTTTGCCCTGATATAGGTTGAATGATATTTATATCTATTTATATGGCAGCATCCAAGGTGTCTTTTAAAGTGTTAGAAATTTCTAACCGACACCATTTCAGTTCAAAACTGAAATTATTACTATTGACAGTATGGCATTAGATACTTTATGTATCATCTTTGGACATTTTTAGACTGTCACAAAACGCTCTGTTCGTTTTATATTTATATATATATATTGAAATGGATCCTCCCTCTGGAACACCCACTTTCAATAAAATTATCGGTCGTGGATTCCAAAATTTTTAAATTGATTGTCCTAAAATACAAAAATTATAAATTTAAAAAAAATTCTTTCGCTTATGTCTAAATCTTTCTTCTTCCGTTGTTCCACTCTTACTCTATATCTTCCTCTTCCAACTACTTTCAAACTCCTTCTTGCTGCTGCCTTTCCATCTCTTTAATACCTTTCTACTGCTCAACTCTTTCTCTATACCTTCTTCTTTTACAATTTTCCAACTCTGACCTCTCTGTATCCTCTTATCCAATTCCAATTACTTTTTATTTATTTATTTATAAATTCTTCTGATTACATAATTTTCGTCAACTCTTTTTATTTCAATTTAAATTTCAATATTTCTTACTAGTTAAATCAAATTCTATGTATTTTATTAATTTTATTTTTCTAATGACTTTTACAAAATTCCAATCTTTTGACAATCTATCATCATCATAATCCTCCTAACAACATAACATCCTATAATCTAAACAAAAACAATCCAAACACAAAAATACTTAATCAAGACCACCGATTTAAAAATCATGACCACGTTCCAACATTTCATTGAAAGAACGTGCACCATGAAGAAAAATACATATCAATTTCCCCCAAATTTGATTTGACTTGGTGAATTACTTCACCTTGCCAAATCAAATTTCCTTTCAGTAGGAAATTTTTCTTCACCATCAGTTGTCAAGCTTTTAATTTAGAATATTTCAATTTTACCTAATACACTACCCCTAATATATGAGTCCCCTATCATTATATCTACTTTTACATTCTTCTTTATTCAATTTTTCATTTCTGTTTACTATTTTTTTATAAAATTCATTCCCCCTTCTTAACATTTATTAAAATGTGTTTTTTATAGTTTTAAATTTGTTCCCCCTGTTTTGAAATTTCCCTATACATTTAATTTTTATAGACTCCCCTTTCCTAATATTTTCCTACATACACTGTTTTTTTTTTATAAATTTTGTGATTTTACCCCTTTCCTGATATTTCCCTAAATATAACTTTCTGATAATTTTAAATACCTTGCCCCTTTCCTGATATTTCCCGCGATACAAACTTTTAATAAATTTAAATTTCTTTCCCCGTTCTTGATATTTCCCTCGATACAAACTCTTAATAAATTTATATTGCTTTCCCCTTTCTTCATATTTCCCTGTATATAACTTTTTTACAAATTTAGATACCTTTTCCCTTTCCTGATGTTACACCGAACATTTAAACTCACATTTTTATAATGAGATAAAATTTCAAAACTATGATTCATGCATACCGTAGTAATTTAGTACCTTTCATTTCTACACTTAAAAACTCTGGACTCTCGACAAAAAAAGTTACTACCATGCCGAGAGTAACTCTTGGTAAATTCCTGTTTTGATAAACCCAACTTCCATTTTTATTAAAAACGTAAATAATATTGACTGCTCATAATCAATTTTACACCCAAAGGTAACCACTAAAAAGTTGACATAGCAGGAGTGACGTCACTAAACGCTGATTGGTGTTTTGAAATGCGTTTTGTTTTACGTAATTTGAATTGGTAATTATTGTTAAAAATCAACATGATATTAAATAAAAACGTTAAAGTAATTATAAAGATTTTTGTTAAAAATCCTTTTTTAAAAATTATTTTATTTTATTTTCAAAAAACTACAACAACTGACTTGATTAAAAGATTTAATTGAAGTTCTATGAGTTTTACAATTTGCTTCTATATATAAGTTTAAAATGATTACAATGCAAAAATGATTCATATAGGGTGATGCAACTTTTCAATATATAACTAAGTAGTCCTTCTTTTATAAATACCAAGTAAAATAAATCCGGTCTCTTTGAGAATTATGGACGAATTTTTTGAGTGGCAACATAGTATTTTGATCATGTTTATTAGTCAATTTACTCACGTTCATTAGTCCATTAACCGCTTTGATTAACATGAAAATTGGCATACCAACGGCTAATATGTCAAAGAAAACATTTTGATAGTGCCGATATGTGATTTTACCCCTTCTCGAATGTGAAAATATTTAATTTTAAAATAACTTCGAAAATCGATAGAAAGTTAAATTTTATATAAAAAATGTTATATAGACTTTTCGCGGTAAGTTAATGTTACCGAGTTATTCACGATCGAAATTGATTATTTGCTTTATAAAAAATGATTTCTTTTTAGTGGATTTTCAAACATAATTTAAAAATATTAGTTTAATTTTAAAAATAATACCAAAACAGTACAAAAGTGTACAAAACTTTTTGAGTGTTTCTAAAAATTATTATTTTTTTTTTAAACCGACATTTGAACCTATTTTTGCAATTATGGTGTAACAAATTCACACAATACAACATTATAAAGGCTTACTTAAAAGAATTCTATTTGTTTTTTTAGTATAATTTTAACACTACTTTATAAATTTACCAGTTTTAATATACAGAGTTTATCCGAAAGTTAAGCATTGGTTTTTATATATTGTTAAAAAATACAATAATTCGTTTGGATATTTTACTTATTATATAATCAAACAAAAAAAAACTGTGTCAACGAGTATCGTGGGAAAATAGTTAATACCCTGGTAAACACGACCAAGCGAGACGTGACATTTAACCACATTCTGCGGTATTACAAAATGTCAAAGTTTTGTATTTTAAAGATGGCTTGAAATGATATTTTAAAATGCAATAAAATAATACCCTAAAGTGATATTTTACAATCATTTTATTAAAAGCAAAATAACGCTTCAGTTACAAACACAAATATAAACACCTTATTCTGTATGTATAGAAAAATAATTTTAAACTGTTAAAAATATTAACGATTCAACGTTTATTTATATCTAGCAGGCTATCTTTTTATTTATTCACGTTGGTATTGGTTTTTGTCATGTTGCCGTTTGAAAGTTACCAAGTCACTGCAAGTCACAAACTGACAAGTTTGACAACAAATATCATAAATATAATGGTTAAATGCATTAAAAAAATTAATGTGCCGAAAAAAAAATGTGTAGAGACAAAAAAATGAATACAAAGATGATATTACATGTTTAGAAAAGACCAGAAAGTTTCAGAAGAGGGATTTATAAAAGATATCTTCGGTTTTTAATGTAAGTAGTAATTGTGTTTGTATACAAGATTATTCCAATATTTTCATCAGCAAATAGTTCCA